>CM066731.1:14890000-15320000 GCA_033961575.1 Aselliscus stoliczkanus | reverse complement strand
ATGATTGTGCTAGGGAGGGAACAAGCAAGGGTAGTCTTAGGTACTGAGATAGGCGGAAAGAGAAACTGCCTTTGAAAAGGTGAAATTTAGCCTGGTCTCGAGAGATGAGGAAGGCCTAATTTTGAAAAGGGCTAGGGAAACAAGGTTGCAGACAGAATGAATTGCATGTGCAAAAGCCCTGAGGTGAGAAAGACATGGATCTGATGGAAGGTCATTGTGGCTAGAGGTCAGTGAGGTACTTAGGAGGATGGCTGAAAAAAGGAGCAGAGAAATTGATGAGGTGATAGAAAGCCAAGCAGTCATTGCAGGGTGCTTAGTTTTGACTTGGAAGGCAGTAGATAGCCAAGGGAGGTTTTAAGTAGGAAAGTGACATGTTTTATACTTTAATTGCCATGAATAAATGCAACATTAAGTTTAGTCACCTTACCCTTAACCTCAGGTAGAATCAGGATTAGTCATTGATAGTATTATAACCAACAGATTTTATTGATGCTGCTTCAAAATGTATCTTGAAAACATTTTAAGTGGCATCTTTTTGGGGGACAGGGTCTGCTCTCAGGTAAATAGGTCCCTTTCTTTAATTCCCCAAAGTATCACTAGAGTAAGGTCATCTTACTATAAGTTTTGTGAAGATTAACTGAGATAATGTATGTAAAGTGCTTAGGTCGGGGACACCAGTTACTTGGTCTACTACATGTCCCTTGTGCTATGCAGCTCAGGGCCCCAAGACCCAACCTCTCAAAGATAAGATGTCTGTCCTTTCTCTGAGCCTGAGAATGGCTTTGCCCAGAGCATTGTCTTCTAGATCCTGCCTTTATCACCTTTTACTTTATGGTTTCTTTCTTCAAGGTCTGATCTTTGTTCTTCCCTTTCCTAAACCTTCTTTACACTCTTGGTCCTTATCCTTAGGACTTCATCCCTTATGTACTCTAAAAATATTAGTATATATTTTCTCTAAATATGTCTCTCTGTGAAAGATAAAGGAAAATTTCAAATATTTCCTATTATTTTTAACATGACTATTCCTGGATTCTTCCCCTATACATCTCTGCTAGGAGTTACTGTGCATTACTTAGTCATGGAGTCAGCAGAACCCAGGCAATGAAGCAGAAAACTGGCTGCTCCTTGCAGATCAGGCTGGAAACGTATTTATTTATATTAGCGTTGTAAATTGTGTGCCCTTTGCTTTCTAGATCTTTAATGAATAAAAGTAATATTGGTTGCAAAGATGTCCTTAGAATTAACTGATAGGTAATCTACTTAAAGGTGTAAGAGTAGAAATGGGTGTATATAAACTGACAGGTTTTATCATTCAGTAAATTTTTATAGCTCTACTGCCAGCCAAGTGGACTACAGATAATAATAAAATAATCTCTTTTTCCAGGATGTGGAGAGTATCTGACAGAGCTATGATGCCTTCTCTCTTTTGCAGGTTGAAGTAGATCCTGTTACAACATTCCCTCTGAAGGGCCTGACACCACTCATGGAGTACAATGTTGCCATATTCTCCATCTATGATGCAGGGCAGTCAGAGCCTCTGACTGGCATTTTTACCACAAGTAAGCCTCACTATGGTTTGAAAAGTTTCCAGGAGTAACTATGTTGAAACCACAAGCTGGAGCAGCTTCTTCAATTGTGATTTTGCAGACATGGCATTTTAATTTTGTTTATCTTAATTACTATTAACAAATGAACAATTAGGTGACTAGAATGCATACTGGCTAATCAGTTTCTATCAAAGCAAGGGGAAGAGAGAAAAGATCATCTAAATTCAAAAGGTGTCAGTTCAGTAAAAATGTACATGGTTTTCTTCCTAATCATACACTGTTTCTTTTGTTGTATTGTAAAATTTTCCCAGCTTCCATTCTTTCATACATGTGTATATTACATTATGTTGAACTTCCAAATTGCTTATATCCGACAGTTTTTGATTGACAAAAATGACAGTTTCATGCTATTTAACCTAATAGTAGCCAATAAGATATTAACATGCAGCCTGAAATATTAATACAATGTAGAATATTTTAAATACTAAAATAAAACATAAGGCATGACTGCATTATTTTCTTTTCTACATACGCATATACCCTGTAGACACTCAATAAATATAAAACTTTTTTGGCCTCTTGGTGGTAACAATTCTATCATTTGCTTTCTTAGACCTATCCTTAATTGCATTTGGAAACAAATTTAGTGCTATATGGCAGAGACGAGAAGGCAATTTGGAGAGAGATGAGAATTAAGCTGGATTAAGAAATAATGTTTACAGAAATAAATTCAGTAATTCCACCAGATCTCCTGAGGGCTCGCGCGAGTTGGAATTCTCATGGTGTCCTATCGAAGAGCCTTAAACATCTCTGATTTCAAATAATAAAAATCAATGACTGAGAATTCATTTTGGGTGTAGTTGCCTGTTATGCTTTCTGTTGTACACCCCAGAAGTGTATAAGTAGTGGAATTAGGGGAAGGTCTGATGGATTACATTTCGCTTCTGATGGCAGCCATACGTACTAGCTTAAAAGGGTGAAGGTTCTTTTCCAGGATTTAACTTATTTCTAGAGAGTGCTTTAGGCATGAAAGCGAATAAAGCTAAACGGAACATTTCTTGGGCCTCTAAGATACCATTTTGTTAATTTCCTGAAAATACTGGCACAATATTATCTTTGTAAAATAATGAGTATTTCTTTTTTAGTTAATGAAAAGAGCCAAATAGAGAACCTAAGAGTTCTGGAAATTCCTGGAAAACTTGTAAAATCAGCTGTGTGCATGGTCTTCCTGATTTATCCTGTGGGTAAATGTGGAAACAGACATACCAGAGAGGCCACATTGGGCTGATTCTGAGCTGCCATGTGCTTTCTTAAAGCAAGAGATTCCTCAGAGAGAATCTCTTCTTCCTGTGGCTTCAGGTCCCCGGTGTGGCCCCCAGGTGTGGGCTCTGGGTGTGGCCTCCAGGAGCTTTCTTGCCTTCACACTATCCTAACAAAATCTCCTTCCTTGGTTTACAGAGGAAATTCCAGCCCAGCAATACTTGGAAATTGATGAAGTGATGACCGACAGCTTCAGGGTGACCTGGCATCCCCTGTCTGCAGATGAAGGGCAGCACAAGCTGATGTGGATCCCAGTCTACGGTGGGAAGACAGAGGAAGTAAGTTGTCTGAGACAGGCTGAAAATTAATCCAGAGCTTTTCATTTGAAAGCGCGTACTCCCTGCTGCATTTAAGTTGCTCTTCACTTTAAAAATAGATGGAGAGTCATGACTCATGTCTTGTTAGGGAGACCACTTCATGGACGGTGTAGTGGCCTGAGCACTGCACTGTACATCTGAAGCTGCTGCTGAATAATATTAGATCTTGACTGTAATTTAACACATATATAGTCATGGGATGTGGAGTATAGTGTGGGGATGGAGCCAATGGAATTGTAATAGATATGTATGATATCGGGGTGGGGAGCACAAGGGGGGAGGGGGAGTCACTTTGTAAGGGGTGAAAAAGATAACTATTGCATTGTTTTATACATCTGTGACTAATAAAAAAAATAGATGGAGAATCCCTGAAGGAATTAAAATGTCGCATGGCATGGAGTTTTCTAAATGTCAAATCGTATGATGTAAAATACATCTCTGCTAGTGCTTTAGTGATAGATTTTATATCGTTTCAGATTGTTTGACTTTCGTAAATGACATTTAATAAAACTTCACAATGCCACTGTTGCGATATTCATTGTTTATTTGCTGAGAGAATTGACAGGAATCAGGTCTCTGGTTTGACTTTAAAAAAATGAACTCAGTAGCCCTGGAGTTCTTTATGCTTAGTTGTTTCTGATTTATGCTCAGGATAACGTTTTTTTCCTGTTTATTCATTTTCTTTCTGACTGTCTCCTCCATTATTTGAGTAAACCCAGTTACTAAACCCAGTTACCAAATCCTTTTTAGGTTGTCCTAAAAGAAGACCAAGACTCATATGTTATTAGAGGCCTGGAGCCCGGCACTGAATATGAAGTTTCATTGCTGGCTGTACTGGATGACGGAAGTGAGAGTGAGGTGGTGACTGCTGTTGGGACCACACGTAAGTCTGGGTTTGGCCAGGATGGACATCACCAGCTCCCACCATCCGTTCTGACACATTCTTCACTCTTCCAGGTGTCCTGCCCATCACCCTTATCCTGGGCCTCAGAGCCTTCAATTTCTCTTTGTCCCCCAGAATTTTTCATGCATATCTACCTTTAATGAAACCAATATCTGAAGTATCATTGAATCTTAGGCTGTTATCATCATAAAGGCAGGGAGTATATCTTGTTCACCATAATATCTCCAGTGCTTAGCACAGTACTTGGCATATTTTAACAGTGCAATAAATACTTGCTGGATGAATGGATGGATGGAATAACTTATCAATGAATAAAAAGACAAACATGTCCACCAAGAGTTTGTGGAATTTCCCAAGTTGATCTTGGTTCCAAGAGTTGTGTACAATATTCACTTGCTGATTCATTCATCCCTTCATTTTTAAACTATGAAGTATTAAACACATATTGCATTTTCTTTGATTGGGTTCCTTGGAATCACATTCTGACACAGAAAATTGCATCCAGAAGGTTTATTGAAGAGTGTAGTTGGGAGATGCATCTGTAAGGAAGTAAGGCTGGCCGGAGGGGGCATAGAGAGATGCTAAACTGAGTCCTTAGCCAATTCTCTTAGGCATTCTAGACCTGGGATGACCCCTCTGAGTTGTCCTAAATTGAGTCTAAAAGTCTGGACCTTTGTATTTTTGCATCCCTAGTCATTGGAAATAGGCCATCCCCTGACAGAGCCTATGACTTCAGGCCAGGCAGTTCCCGGAACTCTGAGCCATTGGAAGCCAGTATTCCAGATTTTGGTGGATGAGTATGTTGACCCTGAAAAGGGGATCCTGGTGGAGCACCACCCAGATATCCCATCCCAGGGTGGATACAAGAAATAGAAGATGCACTTGTCTTCCTTGGTGGCCTTGCTTGGCAGCCCTTTCACAACTTGATCTCTAGCACTGTTTAATTTCCTTGAATTTCCATGGTTATGCCCCATTTCTGTGTCACTGGGAAGTTTCACAATTTTATAGGTATAATTCATATGTGTCTAGGAAGGCTGATATCTGTAATTAGGACCTTCCCCTTCTCTGGGTTTCAGTTTCCATATCCGCAGAACAACATACAATGTCTGCTTCACTTCCAACTCAATTCTTCCCTCTTGCCCACCACAGCCAATGTTGTTGTGAGACGCGAGTGAGACAATATTGGTGAAATTTTGTTTGTAAACTCTAAAATGCTTTACACAAATATATAGAGTTCTTATCATTACAGTATTTTAAAGTAATGAATATTTTTTTTAGTTGACAGTGCTTGGACAGAACCAGCTACGACTATTGTACCTACCAGACCTGTGACATCAGGTGAGGATGAATAAAAGCCTGTTTACCTGTAAGAAAAGTTTGAAACAGAAGTTATATTATCCCTGTTTTATTTATTTTGTTATATTTTTAATTAGGAACTAGGCATGTTAGTTCAAATTTCCCTCCTCTCAGAACCTCTCAATCTTTTCTTACCCACCAATGCCAGTTGGTCTTCTCATCTGCTAATCTCACTGTTACATCTCTCTAGGTTTCTCATCTTTGTTTTGAATTGTCATTTAATTTTTAAAGAGGATGTTAGCATGGCAAGCCCCAGAGTCTCTGCCTTCCTCTTGATCTCAGTGACTTCTCCTGTTGTTCTCTGTTGAGAATTATTTATATCGTGGTTTCCTTGAATTTCTGTGATTAACTAAGACCTAGCCAGTCTATTGGTTTTCCTGTATCAGCTTAATTTCCCACTCCATTGTAGTACCCATCCCAACTAGTTGTCAGAGCCACAAGGTAAAGTACAAGTTTGATGATATCATTCATTTCACTACCTAAAACGCTTTTTTGGGTTTCTGAGTTTCCATTGACCATTCATTCATTCATTCATTTACTGAGTCATTCATTCTTCAGTTAATCTTTATTGAACCCTCCTTTGTGCCCCCAAATCTCTTTATCATAGCATCTAAGATCCTCTCTGGTTGGGTTCTGCTGCCTTTTTTTCATGCTTTCCTCATTTCCTCCTGCCATCTTGAACTCTCAGCCCTGAAGGTAAGATGTTTCCTTTCAACCCCACTGCCTGGTAGCCTCCCCAAATTTTGCCTCATAAATGTCACCTTCCTGTCTCCTCTGTGACACTTTCACTATTTTTGTCATGTGTTAATCACTGTTTTTCTCAAAGGCCTAACACAGTCTGACAGAAAAAGTTCAATGAATGTTTGCTGAATGAATGAATGAAGAGAAGCGAGAGTCAGTAGAGATGGACAGAATAAAAAGATGTCAGCACAGAAGGGAGAAGAACAAAATGGGACAAATGAGGGGGTAGGCACCTTGGGATATGAGAAGGAATGTGTCAGAGACCACGGGAGAAGTTTGGAAAGCTATCCATGTGGGCTGAATGTAGAGGCAGCCATGGTGAGAGATTTGTTCTTTAAGTGACGAGTGTTAAGGCAGAAATTGGGGAACAGGTAACGGGATGTATGTTGGATGCTGGACCACACTGAGGCTGGCCACATCAGGCCCATCATGTCTGCTTCTCCAACAGAGGTAGTGTGAGGATTTCCTGAGCGTGCTTTCTGTGGGTTTCCCTAGTCCAGTAGCTTCTCCCCAGTTCCCTTACTTGTGTGTATACAGAGCTGATAGTTTTGAGGGGGTCCATGGTCTTGTGAGCATTTCTTAAACCCATTTTTGTTTGCTACCCATCAGTATCATTAACCACTAAAGTGAAGCCATTCTTCACAATGGTCTACATTAGAGAGATACATTAAACGATACTTGTTACCATTTCCACCAATGGTCGCTGAAGCTCATGTTGGAATATGATGGGTTCAAAACTCTTTAATCCTTGGTTGTGTTTATTCCAGTTTTCCGGACAGGAATCAGAAACCTGGTTATAGATGATGAAACCTCTGCTAGCCTGCGGGTCAAATGGGACATTTCCGACAGCAGCGTGCAGCAGTTCAGAGTGACCTACCTGACTGCTCAAGGGGACCCTGCGGAAGAAGTGGTAGGAACGGTCTGTATAAATCCAGCTCCCTAGAAACTCTGAGGTGTCCTGACTAACAGAGCTAACGAGACTGTCTCCAGAGATGAATGTAAGCTCTACTGCTCCTTTCTTGGTGACTACCATCTCCAGAAACTAATGTTTTCATTTCATCCAAAGTTAATGACAGGTTTCTTGCTGACCATTTTCTCTCCAAACCTTGCTCCACATACAACCTGCTTCAAATTGATAAAGCTTCTGAACCTTGTTTCTCAGGTTGCGTCTGCTGCCTTGACAACTTCTTAGAGCACCAAAGCAAAGCTGGAACATAAATAGTCCCCTGGAGACCTATCTGTGCGTGTACGTGCGTGTGTGTGTGCATCTGTGTGTGTGTATATATATATATTTATACTATATATATTATATGTTATATATAAATTATATATAATACAATATATATTATATATTGTATTATATATAATATTTATATATATATATGTATACTCATATATGTAACTTTTTGCCCTTGGGAATCTGATAAAAACTTTTTACATGAAACATATATGAAGGGTCTTCTTTATGCAGTTGAAGTGTTTCTAATAAAATGCCATCCATTAACAAATAATTATATTTTTCACTGACATCAGCTCATTTTGAGCAGAGTTGTAGTCATTTCTAATTTATTCTTAAAAAGGAGTGTTGACCTTAAGGGATTTAAAATTGCAGATGTTGAGTTTGCTTTAAGTTGTTTCATCTCTGTTTGTTTTTCTGTATTGGCAACCTGGATACTTTTTTTTATTTTTAAAGATTTTATTGGGGAATTGGAGGAGGGGAACAGTGTTGGGGAATTAGGGACCAGCCAAGTTGTTGTTCTTCAATCTTCGTTGTGGAGGGCTCCAGTCGTCATCTGGCTTCCTGACGGCAGCTTGTGGCCTCTAAGCTCAAGGTGCTGTGTTCAATCTTAGTTGAGGGTGGGTGTAGCCACCATCCCACATGGGAGTTGAACCAGTAGCCTTGTTGCTAAGAGCACACACTCCATCCACTTAGCTATCCGGGTGGCAGATCAGTTCAAGGTGCTGAGTTTAGTCTTAGTTGTGGGAGGGCATAGTCCACCATTGAACAGACAATCTTGTTATTACACCAGCTGAGCCATCCTGCCACCTGTTGGCAGCTCAGCTCAGCTTGGGCACAGCATCACTGGCCCATGTGGGAATCGAACCAGCAGCCCTGTTGCTCAGAGCATGCGCTCTAAACCAACTCTTAACCAACTGAGCCACTTGGCTGGCCCCCTGGCTACGTTCTTAATCATGGCGTTCCCATATTTTCTTTTCTTTTTTTTTTTTTTTAAGCTGAGCCATCCTGCCACCTGTTGCCAACTCAGCGGCTGCTCAGCTTGGGCTAGGAATCCAACTGGCAACCCTGTTTTTCAGAGCTCGCACTCTTGAGCAAGCTCTTAACTAACTAAGCCACTTGACCAGCTCCCTTCCCATGTTTTCTTAATTTACACTGTACCATTCCTTTTAGCCTAGAACCTGAAAATTGTTTCCTAGACCTGATAACTCCAGTTTGCATTCAAAAGAAATGTTCTCTTTTTTTCATCATAGAATATGTTTTATTTAGCCTTGTTACTTGCATTTCTTGTCTGGGGCATTGTTTTTGAGACACTCTAGGAAAGAAGCCTCCAAATTCATTATTGCTAGAGAATCACATTATTATACTTCCTTCCTCTTCCTTACTTATAAAGCTTTTGATGGAAAATTACTTTTATTTATGTGCTTATCTAAACAATTATTTGAGCCCTAAATTCTCTCAGGAAAGTACTTTATTTTAGGATGATGGAGGAAGCATTACAGAACAGAGTGATAACACTGAGACTAGCCATGTGTACAATGAGTAGCCAGAGGAGCCCTGTTGTTGGTCGAGGAGTACTTTTGGAAAGTTAATGGACACTTAAACAAAATAGGTTGAATTATAAATGAACTCCAAACATAGATTTCAAATTATCCATGATTGAGAAATTCAAAAAAATTACAACTGGGCTTAGCCATGGTAACTAAAGATATAATTGGGGTGTTTTATTTTTCCTGTTATTGTTCTCCTATTTTAATTGAGTTCCTAAATATAAAACCCATAAAAACTTCCCAGTGTGAGAATTTTGTTTTTGCTTTCTGTTTCTACTTTTTCCAAGAAATACATTAAGCTTCTTGCTAAATTATTCTTGCTAATTTGGAAAGAGTAACAATTTAATCTCATGCATGCACTTGTAAGCTATGCAAGGTAAAATAATAATAATATTTTCTTTGGGTTGTCTCTAGCTAATTTTCCCTTTGGTAGTTTCTTTCATTTCACACTGTTTATTTCGAAACACTTGGAAAACCCAGATGAAGGGAAGAAAGATCAAAAGCCTTAAAGCACATGTGCCCCAGTTAAACAAACCTTTAATAAAAATGAAAAATATTGATAAATTTGGTGGTGATTATTTACTGTGCAGGAATGTTTTTATTATACAGAAGAAAGTACTCTACAATTCTTTAAATATCAAGCGCTTTCAATGAATTTGAATTACATTGGATTTGTGCATATTTACTTTAGGGGCATATCTTCAGGGACTCAATTGAGGATTAATTGGAGTTTATATAATCAGTTTTTATGCTGGTTATATAAATGTACTGCTTTATAAATGTAATGTATTATTATTGGAGACAGAAAGTGGTTACATCTAGATTTAGAATATAAAACCAAGATAGCACCAATAGTTGTGGACCTCTACCAAAATCCAAGGGCCTTGAACTCTCACACACCAAATAAATATCTTAAAATAATGGCTCATGGCAGGGAAAGACAGATGGCTAACACATACTTAAAAATCAATAAAGGAAATGTGTCTAAGTAAGAGAAATTACTCTTAACCATTTTTTTCAAATTTTCCTTAACTATAGACAGTGCAAAATAGTACACATAATATCGTCATGAGGATGTGAAATACAGTTGGGAAAATATAATCAATACTGTTGTAAAAATTATGTAGGGTGTCAGATGGGAACTGGACTTATCAGGGGATCACTTCCTAGGCGGTGTAGATGCCTGATCAATATGCCATACACCTGAATGAAGCAGAAGTCGAATAATATTGAATGTCAACTATAATGAAATATATATCTCCATAGGATGTGGAGTAGAGCATAGGGAATATAGTCAGTGGTATTGTAACAGCTATATAAGATGTCAGAGGGGCGGTTATCACTTTGTGAGGGGTGTAAATGTCTAACTATTACATTACTTTGTACACGAAACTAATAAAAAAATAAAGCTGATTAAATTTACTTGAGGAAATAAAATAGAGTATTGAAGTTAGAGAATAGAGCATGTATGTAATCTTGTAAACCAAAGCCAAGCTTTAATATATGTAAAACAAAGGGAATTAAATTTACTTTTCTAATTGAGGTAAATGAAGTATTTATGTTATATATTTTCTAAGCATAATCAAATCTACTAAATATTTCCAATAAAAAGCTTTTGTAGTCTTGGAAAGCAAAGCTACCTGTCAAATATTTCATAAGGATTTACTTTCAACTCTGCTCTGAAATTTGGAGGCATAAAAATCACATTGCCCAAATGTTGTCGTCAAGTTAGAAAAGTCTCATACTGCTTTATCTGTGACAGGCTGATCAGGATTCCAGACTTTTCTAGAGCCTCAATGTCAAAATCTGTAACTGGGAACTGATTCCCAACTTGTGAGAAATGTTCTAGAGCAGGGGTACTCATAGTGTGACTCAGCCTCCTACATGTTAAATTCAGAGATTACCATTGAGCTTTAGAAACATTTATTAGCAATTTGACATAGCTGTAATATCCAAGAGCATGATCCTTTTTTTCTAGCGATTTTGTTTCATTGTATTTCATACAAATATTGGTCTTCAATGGATTGGAATTAAACAACAGCACCAACACTAGGTGTAGTCTTTCACCACAGATACCATGAGAATCCCCGTCTAGAAACAGGAACACAGTGGGATGTGGGAACCCTCTTTCTACTGAGGGAACAGCTTATGGACAGGATCCCGGCTGCTCTGAAGAGCTTTGGACAATAATGGAGTCAGGAATGAAGTTGAATTTAGTTCACTGTTTAGATTTGCATCTCACTTAACTGTCAGCATCTTTTATAGAATTGTTTTATAAACAAAACCATCATCTGCTATGACTTCCAACATCTGTTTTTGGTAGGAACCCGTCTTTATCTTGCAGAGGCCATGCCGAAGGAACTTTGCGTACCCCAGAGGAGACTGACATTTTAGTCTTGGGAATTAATATAATCAGGGTAAAAAGATACAAGCTGTGTAGTCATGTGGGGTAAAGGGGTGGTGATTCAAATGAGGCTCAGGCCAGATATCTAGGATTTCACTATGGCACCTTTACTCAATAGCTGTGTGCTCAGTTTCCCCATCTATATAATGGGTGTAATCATACTCCTTACCTCAAAGGATTGGTGTGAAGATGAACTGTGTTAGAATGCTTAAGAGTAACTCCTGGCACATAATAATTGCTAAGTAAATGATGGCAATTATTATAAACCACCGCAACTACTTCTTGGCAAGCTAAACGTTTCCTCCAAAATGGCCTCAATGCTTTTCAGTATGCCAGAGTCTAAATTCGATTGGTTCCAAGGTTGTGTGTTTTTTTTAATTTTATTTTATTTATTTATTTATTTTTTTGAGGGCAGTGTCACTGGCCCTCATATGTGGGATCCGAACTGGGGCCGCTGGCTTCCCAAGCCAGTGCTTAACCACCACACCACTCGGCTGGCCCAAAGCCGTGTGTTTTTCAATCTGGGAGATGACTTTATTTAAGGAACATCAGCATGGGTGGTTTGCTAAACAAACAGCTTGGAACAAAAAGCCCAGGCTCTGTGCTCCAGAGGGGCTCTATTTAGAAGCAACACCCTTCAGGGAAGTTATGTGAATGGGGTAATATAAGCCAGGGTTATTGTGGTTACATTTCTTCCTTTACATGTTCTTAATGCTAGGATTATCTAATTTATTCTAGAATAAAGCAGAGATATTTTTTAAAAGTCTGCCATCCAGGACCACATCAATACAACCCTGTATATTTCAATGTCCCTTTCCTATGAGAAGCAAAATCATATTAATCCACTATAAAAACCACCTAATTCAGACTTCCTTTCTTCCTATACTAAAAAAAAAATTTCGCTTTTAGAGCTTAGCCATACCTTAGCAACAGCTGCTTCTGGGTTCAACCGGAGGCTTTCTAGGGCTTATTCCATGATTTATAGGCTCCTTCTCTCATCCAGACACAGTCCTTTGCCTGCTGGCATTTGAATTGAAAAGCATCTCCAGCTGCCCCGGTCTTGTGACTGCCTTAAACACATTTGGGTTAAGTCTTACATCCTAGCATTTTTCCAGCCATGATTAAGTCCCTTAAATGGCCCAAGATGTGTCAGCCTCTAACTGCTGGAACACAGGCAGAAAGGGTTGTGGTTTTAATATTGAGAACATATGGGTTTCCTGGTCCACATCTTCTTCTAGGGATGCCAGAAAGTGCAGTGCTGAGCCACATAGCAGGGTGCACCAACGCTTGCGTGGGTCATCCCCATCATTGCATTTGATGTTTTTGCAGCCTTCGGAGACAGGATGGTGGTGATTTCAGAGACAGGAAGACATCTTTTAGAAATTAAAAAGAAAAAAAAAGCTGCAACATATTTAGTGTTATGGGTAACTATGTTTTGATCCAGAAAACTTCGATTTAATGTGTGGTTCTGTTGTTCTCGGCTAGCATCCATTCTTTTCCAAAATGCTGGGATTAGATGATCTCTCAAGGCTGAAGAATGGAAGGCTGCATTTTCGAGAGGATCGAATCAAAGTAGAATTGAAACATGATAAACAGGCCGGGTTCTAGAATGAACACTACTGAGCTATGAACACCTACTTCCCAAATTATTCTTCTCTCTTATGGATACTTGACAAATGCTGAAAAGATATTGAGAGAAGACCATTCCAAGAGCCTAAGAGCTTCACATTTAAATGCTTTGCATTCGTGGTTATAAACGAAGGGGTTGCCTCAAGGGAACTTCAGAGAGAAATGCTTTTGCGTGAGAGTTCTTTTTCTTATCACTCCATGTACATCTCCTTGCTTCCGATTATTTCAAAGTGCCTATAGCTCTGCTCCATGAGTAGACCAATGGGAACAGAGGTCTTTCTAAGACTATGGTCTTTTGCTTTTCTGTGTAGGTTATGGTGCCTGGAAGCCAGAACAACCTCCTTCTGAAGCCTCTGCTTTCGGATACTGAATACAAAGTCACGGTGACTCCCATCTACGATGACGGGGAAGGTGTCAGTGTCTCTGCCCCCGGAAAAACCTGTGAGTGACACTTTTTCCCTGTGGATACTTGCTGACTAATTCATCAAAAATGCTTGTCTCCTGTAATACACTCCGAATGACACAATGCATTGTGGTGAAAAGAGCAAACGAGATTTGGAGGCAGAAAATCTGGGTTTGAATTCTCTCTTCACACATTCAAGCTGTGTGACTTTGGGCAAATTGCTTCACTGCTCTGGGCTTCAGTTTTATTGCTTAAAAAAGCTAAGGCTTCAAAACAACTGCATCTTTCTCCTTCTGCATTTAATTCGTCCCAAGTCCTATTGATTCTCCAAAATGCATTTGACATGCCTGTCCATTTTTTCTTCATCTAAGTGCTCTACCCCAATCCAAACCACACTCATGCTCACTAAAATAAGTGCCCCAGCCTCCTATGGAGACTTCCACTCTTGACTCCTTTGTTTTTCTCACAGCAGCCTGAAGAGCTTTTCGAAATATAAATTATCTCATAATTTGGAATGCCTCTGTTCCAAGGCTTCCATTGGCTCCCCATTGCTGTACTCAGGATAAAATCCAACATCCTTTCCAAGGCCTTAAAAGATGCTATATGACCTGGACCCTGCCGATCTCTTTGATCTCACCTCCTAGTAATGGCCCCAGCCCTACCCCCTTTCCTGCTCTTCAATGGACATTTTAAGCTTGTTCCTGCCTCAGAACCTATATGCATGGAATATCCCTTCCTAGATGTTTGCACTTCTGGCTTTCTCTTGTCATTTTGGTCTCCACTGAATGTCACCTCTTCAGACTTTTCTGTCCACCCAGGCAAAGGAGTTCCCACTCTCTATGATAGCATCTCTTTTTGTTTGTTTCATTTTGTTTTGGTCATGTCATGACATGATTTACTGTCTGATGTTTTCTTGCTTACATGCGGGTTTGTTTATTACCTGTCTCCCATCCCTGGAAAGTAGCATCATGAGAGTCCAGGCCCTTATCTGTCCTGTTCATCTCTGCATACCAAACTCCTATAGCACAGAGGCGGCCTCACGAAATGTTTGTTAGATAAATTGGCCGTGACGATCAAGTGAGAAGTATGCCTGAAAAGCCTTAGCTGAGGCACTGCAGAGTCTCAGTTGTCTTCATTACTGTGTGGTTGTCTGTACTTGTGTAAAGACATCCCCAGAACCTTGTGGCTTAAAACAGCAACCATTTTTTTTTATATATTGCACAATTTTGTGGGTCAGGAAATTAGGCAAGGCTTGCTGGGAAATCCTTCTGTTTTACATAGTATTGATTATGGCAGCCTGGTGGCTGGGTTGGTGTGGAGCGTCCAAGATGACTTTATCCACATGCCTGGCATTTTGGTGGGGACTCCTGGAAGGCTGGACTCAGTTGAACCCCTCCGTCTCTCTCCATGTGGTCTTTCCAGCAGGATAATCATAGTCCTTACATGGAGACTCAGAAATCCAAGAGCAAGAGTCCCAAGAGGCAGAAAGCGGAAACTGTCATGACAGTTGAGGGCTTAGAACGAGTACAGTGTCACTTCTGCTGTAGTCACTTGGTCAGGGTAATCATAAAACCGTCCCAGATTCCAAGAGAGCATCATAACCTCCACCACTCAATGGGAAGCAAGTCAGAAAAAACTGCACCCATCTTTAATCTACCCGAATTACCCAACAGTTATGTGTGATTAGGGGGCAGAATAGTAGCAAGAGCTGATTTCTCCTGTGCCTCTAAGTGTGGATTTTTCAAGTAAGTGTCCAAATCATTAAAATTCTGTAGCTGCAGCCCAAAATCCTGGCTCAGGTATTATGCCATCCTTGGACCGTGCTGGCATCTCTCCCTCTTTTCTGTACCCATGCTATGAGTGCCTCCTTCCAAACCCCCACCAAGCCTACCCGTTTTGCTAACGATCACCCAGAGTATTGTGCTCTCTAAGAGTAGCTACACTTATCTCCTCAGGGTTCATGTGGAAGAAAGAAGGCAGGGCAAGAGCAGAGCCGTGGGGAGTTCCAAGCTTCTCACCCCACTTTGACCCATACATGGCATTTTGACTTGATCTTGATTTGATCTAGACATTGGAATTTCTAGCATATTTTGGTATTTTGCTGCTAAATAAGTGCATGCAAACCACAGACTTCAACAACAATGAAGGAAGAACATCTAGTAAGATTCACCTAACATTTGTAGAGTACCTACTATGCACTTTTACATGCATCACCTTGTTTGTCTTAAACCAAGGTGGTTAAAAAAAAGGAGTCAAGGGTGGTTTAAAATAAGCATAGTAAATTCTGCTGTTTAGAGTTGGTTTTGAGCTGTGTTATTTAACAGTCTAATGTTCCATAAAATTATGGTAAAACCACTACTCTGCAAAGACTGGGACGGGAGGAAGAAGGTGGGAAGACAAAGGGACTCCATGTAACTGCCGATGACCTGGGCTCGAAGATCTACTTTTAACTTCCATATGTTAAAAAGCAGCATGATTTGTAAAAGGGTTTTATGTTGAACACACATTCACATCCACACACGTTAAAACCACTTAAAGACTATTACTATAGAAATGTGATTTAAATCTCAAGACAGAAATACTATCACATGGAACAATATCTACATAGTAAAATTATTTTCTTTTCAAATGTTAGTGGATTGCCTCCTTATTTTAAGCAGTGGTCAAAACAACTGTATTCTATCACTAACAAAGTGATAAGGATATTGCCCATCAATATCCTTATGTACACGAGTTTACAGAGTTCCTCCTTATAAATGGCTTTAATGTTTTGATAAAGAGTTGATAGACTATAACATAAAATTTCCAACAATATAGGTCATGTGAAGAGGAAAGCAAACATAAAATCATCAGCACCTTACCTCTGAGAATTATCATCATTACTGCTGCATGATCACCCTTGATATTGCTGAGCAAATATGCTTTCATAGTGGATCAGAGTGGCATGTAGACAGAAACTTTAATACACATTTTAATAAAGTTTGACTTAAAATTAACTTAAGAGAAAGGGATCAAAATGACATTGAATGAACTGCTGATCTTCAGACAAAAGTGTTTCACCATAAGCACAATTATTTTCTATATATTTAATAGTTAAAACAACTGTGAATTCACAAAGGCTTCTCACTGTGTGTTTTGTGCATTTTCACTTGTAAATATTTTTAACATGGAGGGAAATACCTTAGATTTTGTTAACAACAGTAAGGGTTATAAAGATGGAAACCACATGAAAATCCTTTTTTTTCCTTTTCTTTCCTGCTCAGTACCACCTTCCGGCCCCCAAAACTTACGAGTCTCAGAAGAATGGTATAACAGGTTGCGTATCATGTGGGATCCCCCATCTTCTCCTGTAAAGGGCTATAGGATTGTCTATAAACCTGTTAGTGGTAAGTAATGATTTTATAAAATATTGTTATAAAAATGTCTTTTAAGATAAATTATTTTCGTTTTGGCTTTCTATCTTTGGTTTGAGAAGTGGGAAGAGTCTTTTACCATTTTTGGAAAAAAACTCAAAAACCTTTCTAGTATGGTCAGTGCTAGGGTAGACATTTTCACAGTAATGGAATTATGACCTTACCTAAGAAATAATTGGGCATATTCATGAAAAGAATATAAATTGGTGTACACCTACCTATACACACCCCGGACAAAGAACCAACCTAAGGAAACCTTGACTTCAAGGAAATAGGAAGTTTTTATGGCTCAATGTATATGTAAGCTCTTAACATTCGGAATCTCTAGTTTCTAATTCTGCTACTACCTCTCACTTCTTAGATTAGTTGGGAAAAGTCCACTTACTAAATTCTCAGTCTCCTCATTTTGCAAGTTATGTTGGGGTATAAAATTCATCAAAGCCCCAAGATTGTGGTCACACAATCTCTTAGTCATGTGGAGAAGGAACCGCTCTCTCCTTACCGCATCATTCTATCCTGAGCGCAGGAGAATGACTTGTGTGGGGCGATTGTCCCGTCCTGTTGGTCCAAATCCCTGTGGAGATGAGACCATGTGCACCTTCTCCCAATCACGTCCTGGCACTTAGCACTTCCATGAAGTTTAAACAGGAGACTGAAAATAGATATTATATGGGTCTTCTCAGTTGTTCAGCAGAAAGTATTTTTTCTTGATTTTGCAGGAACATTTAAAAAGCATTCTCTGGGCCATTAAAAATCTCTTTCTGCCCTCAAAACCTCCATTAGTCTTTATCATCTGAGACGTTACTCTTGCTTCTTGGAAGCTTTTCAGCCTCTTCTGTGTCCCATTTATCCAGGTTCACACCACTAAAATACCCACCCTTCAATTTCTCCAGACAGACATCTCTGTGGACGATGAAAATGAAATAGAATATACCATGGATTCCCTAGCCTGCTTGAGATAGGTTCCTTGGAATCCTTCACCAATTTTTTGGTTTTCTTTAGGCCTGAGGCATGTGTTAATTTGCTAAACAGACTTGCTCAATTTGGCCCGTTTTATAAACACTGATCATATTTTCTAAGGGAAAATAGCGTTGTTTTAGGCCAGTGGTTCTCAGCTGGTGCAATTTTGCTGCCCAACAGAGATACTTCTGATTGTCACAAATTGGGGGGTAGGGAGTTGCTATTGGCATCCAACAGGTGCTGTTAAGTATCATACAAGTCAAAGTATGTCCTCCCCACTGCTCCAGAATAAAAGCGTATCTAGCCCCAAATGTCAACAGAGCTGAGGTTGAGAAATCCTATTCTGGGTCAAGTGGAAGAACTGTACGTGGGCTTTTGCACTGGGACTTTGCGGGGTGGGAGACTCACTACTGAAATAACACACACACAGGGAAATATATAAATATGATATTGGAAGGGAAGTGCTGGAGTAAAATAATAAGTATTGTAGGAAGTTGTCACTCAACGCTAAGCTCTTAAAGAGTGAGAGCATACAGGATGAGGCAGGAGGTAAATATATTTGTATAGGATTTAGCAAGGAATGTTTTTAATGCTAAATCCAAGACTCCACAGGGTTGAAACAGGTGAAAATGTAAAGGCCCAAAGAAGCCAGCTGGTCAAAGTCCTTCAAATAAGAGTGTCATCTGTTTGGTCTTAAAAAAAATCACAGGAAGTGGGGATAGAATTATGAGTGCTAACATATATGTTGTGCCCCCCCCCCACCATGTGGCAAGGTAAGGCATGGTGTTCATGATAAAATTTATTGCTGCTGCCACATGCACACCTGCTGGGGTCAAGGCTGGTGTCTGAGAAAGAGCAATTGAGAATG
This sequence comes from Aselliscus stoliczkanus, assembly GCA_033961575.1. NCBI lineage: Eukaryota > Metazoa > Chordata > Mammalia > Chiroptera > Hipposideridae > Aselliscus > Aselliscus stoliczkanus. The sequence continues at coordinate 15,301,351 of CM066731.1, read as the reverse complement.
ACTTCTTCATTTTGGCAAGTGCCCCCAAATTAATGGTGCCATAGCAGGTCCACTGTGAAGGCCACATAATATGGTGGATGTTGGATTATGAAGTCGCCCTGCTACTTTGAGTAAGCACCAGGGAAAGAACTGTATTCGAGAAAAGGACTACATCCTGAGAAAGAGCCCTAGTATGGTAGTCAGGGATATAAGTCTTAGAGCTAGATGGGGCTAGATTCAAACCCCAGTTCTTGTGTACTCTGGGCAACTAAAAAAAAGAAAAATGTTGAATAAGTACACTTCTCTTCAGAGGCGTTTCCATTTTTCCATATTCAGTTGTAACTGAAATACACTCTTTCTCCTTTAGTGGCTGGCCCAACACTGGAAACTTTTGTGGGCGCTAACATTAACACCATTCTTATCACAAACCTCCTGAGTGGAATGGACTACAATGTGAAAATATTTGCCTCCCAGGCCTCAGGCTTCAGCGACGCTCTGACAGGCGTGGTGAAAACACGTAAGACTGATGTCCTGTTGCCTCAGCCCCCACAGGTGGTTTTGCTGCTCTGTTTTCATTGTAACTCAACCCTTGCTTCGACTCGATGATTAGTTTTTCTTTTCCTCAGTGTTGCCTTTTCTGGACGGTGTTTCATGGAAAGAAAGTTGGGCTCCTTACTCTGGGCTGTAGTTTGGAGTCGGGGTTGGCAGGCGGGATGTCAGAGCCTGGCCTTCAGCTCTACTTGATGGTGGCGGATAGGATTTCCTTCTGGAAAGTCTTTGTGGGCATTTTTCAAGTTAGGTGAAATTTTCCAACCAGCCTGTAGCCTGACTCAGCCAAGCCAGTCAGAGCTGGGCCAGGGGAGAGCTTGCCTTTTCGCAAAGGCTTCACTTCTCCTACCCTTACACACACACACAGACACACACACACACACACACACACACACACAGACACACACACACACACACACATATACACATGCATGCTTGCTATCCCTAAAAGATACATACACTACTCTGAGGGCTTCCTTCTGTACCTTTTAAGCATTTTTGTGCTGTCTGCACACCATCTGGGACTTGTCATTGGCATCCACGACTCTCAGACACCCATGGCATAATGCAATGTTTTCCCATCTCCAGCATGTATGTTCCCTATTTCTAATGTTTGTTATACTTCCATGCCATCAGCTTAATATATCTCTTTCAATCGACTTACAATTTTTTATTTAAATACATTCTAAAACCCACATAATTACTCTAAACAGAAGACCATTAATTTTAATACACATTAAAGATAATCCAGAAATGATGAATATAAAACGATTTGGCTATGTGCTGATGAAAATCATCCTGAGGAATACCAGTGGTACATACCCCACACTGATAGTCATGGAATAATCAAAAGCAAAAACCTTAAATCTGCTACTTATTAGTTATGGCCTTGAACAAATTACTTGACTTTTCCAAGCCCAAGTTTTTCCCAAGCTAAAATGAAGCTAATAATAACCATGTACAGGCTGATCTTGAGATTTCAATAGATAATGTCTGAAACGTGTCCACCATATAGCCAGCACTCAATGAATAACCACCATTATTATTGTGGTAACTGTGCTTTATGCACTTGGCCCATATCTCACTCTCATGCCTAATCAAATAATTAATCTTATAAATGGAATTATGCAAGTATGGGATATATATTAAACCAGACCCCCAGCCATCTATATGGGGCCACCTATATTTTATAGAGAGCCAGCTCCTTCATTAGCAGAGGTTTCCTGAATTCTCTTTTATGGAATATCTTAAAATCTTAAAATTTAGATACAGAATCAGTTTAATCGCAAAAGAATTTCTGACTTTGGTAGACCTAGGCAGCCTTTGGCCTGTGGCTCTGATCTTGGACTTGGTTGTTGAAGTGATACTCTTCTGGGCAGTCCTTTAATCGCCTAGTAATTTCCCTCTGTTGTGCTACTATAGCAACCCCACAGCCCTTCCTAAGCAACGCCCTAGAATCCCCTGTACAGTTTCCCACCCACTATCTCTTCTCTCCTCTTGTTCATCTTCATTTTCCTCTCTAGATTACTCTTTCTGTCTGTGCCATTTTTTTCTGTTTCTATGATTTTTTTTTTTTTTTGAGGAATTGGGGAAGGGAACAGTGTTGGGGAATTGGGGGAGGGGAACATTGTGTTTTTCCGGGACCCATCAGCTCCAAGTCAGGTTGTTGTCCTTCAGTCTTAGTTGTGGAGGGCGCAAGCTCAGCTCCAAGCCCAGTAGCTGCTTTCAATCTAGTTACAGGGGGACACAGCCCACCATCCCATGCGGGAGTCCAACTGGCAGCCTTGTTGTGAGGAGCATGTGCTCTCACCAGCTGAGCCATCCTGCCACTTATTGGCAGCTCAGCGGCAGCTCAGCTTGGGTGCAGCCCACTGGCCCATTTGGGAATTGAACCGGCGACTCTGTTGCTCAGAGCTCATGCTCTTAACCAACTGTGCCACTTGGCTGGACCCTCTATGATTTTTTTTTCTATTATTTGTCTCTCTTCTCATTCTTATCTCTTTCTATCCACCTTTCTCTGCTTTCCTCTTCCTTGTGTTCCATCCCCTTTCTATCTTATAAATACATTGAGTATTCCAAATGTATGTTAAAAGACTGAGAATATTAAGTTGTTTTATATTCTGTCTTTAAAGTAAAAAGTTAGATTGGCTTGTTATTTGTTTTCTCTCTTTCTCCCAAGCAAAGTAAAACTCTATACAATGAGAAATAAATTAATTTAAGGCATTTTTTAAAATTCAGTGTTGTTATATAAATCTATCGATTTCCTTTTTTTATTGAGGGATGAAGGTTGTTTAATTGGCCTTAGGAAAAATAAAGTCTTCCTTCTCTGATCTAATAGGAAAGAACAATGTAAAGACGTAAGTTGTGATGAGACAAGATTATTTTTATCATCTTGAACAATAGTTTTGAGCTTTTTTTTATTATTCTATGAGGTAGCTAAGAAAGAAGGAGAAATAAAAGAAAATGACATAGATGAGAGAGTCAGAGGTTGTTAGAGAAAGTAAATATTATTGATTTCTGCTTGGATTAAATGATAAAATATTGTGTAACTCCTCTAGTATAGTGGAGGAATGCTGGTTTTACTGCTTTCCAAAATAACCTTTTGATGAATCATTTTTGAATACCACAGTGTTCTAAGATTTATAGGAATCTATGTATTTGTTCTTTATAATTATTTTGTTATCTGTGTTAAACCTTTCATTTTTGAATTTTCAAAAATTTGTGCATTCTCATTCAGTCATGTTTTGAAGGCTAGTCCTTATGAAATTGTTCCTGTTTGAGTGAAACTTCCATTTTGTCTACTTTGTTCTCTTGCCTTTTACTGAAGCCATCACTATGTTTCAGTGGCAGACAAGTACATATTGTATTTAAATTTTTATTTATAAAGGTATCATATATTAACTTTTGAATATTAGAAAACTCAGAGGGAAGATTAAAAATCACCCATAATTTCACCATCCATTGCATCTAGTTTTTTTTATTTTAATTTTTTAATGTTTTAAAAATTAAAAAAAGTTTTTTTAATTAAAATGTATTGGGGTGAAAAAATTATATACTTTTCAAGTGTACAATTTTGTAATACGTCATTGTGTGTTCACCACCCAGAGTCAGTTCTTCCATCACCATATACTTGACCCTGTTTACCCATTGCATCTAGTTTTTCCCCTCTGATATATATTTCCTTTTTTGTTTACCAGTGTAGGACAGACTATATAACACATAATGTTTTGCAACTGCTTTTTCATGTCATGTAATAGTTACCTTGTGCAATAATTTATTATGAGTTGATGGATATTCCACTTCTCTCTAAGGAACTTAGAATTAGAACTTTATCATGTTAAAGTGAATTTCAGGCTTGGGGACATTTGTGGCATTGTCTGCAGTGTGACACGGTTATATTTTTATTTCCTTATAGTGTTTTTGGGTGTGACCAATCTTCGAGCAGACCAGATCCAAATGACCAGCTTGTGTGCTCAGTGGCAGATACACCGTCATGCCACTGCCTACCGGATAGTTATAGAATCTGTCCAGGGTAAGTGCAACTCATTACATCATTTTTGTCAAGCCCTCTTGTACTTAATTTTGTGCAAATCACTGTGGATGACATGCACATAACATTAGACAAGAGCCCTCTCGTTAAAGAGGCAATATCCTCTTACAGATCATGCAGAATATGGAGTCAAATAGTTGGTGAAGCCAATTTATAACGTCTCCAACCTCCACTTTCTCATCTGATAATGGATAGAACCATAGTGCTGATCTTGTTGAGATAAAGCTGTGCAAAGCACTTGCAAGAGTGCTTTACACATATGCATTGCCTGAGAAATGTAAGCTGCTATTGGTATTTGGAATCAAATAGCCAGGGCTTACATACATTAAAATTAGATGATACTGTTATTTTGGTATTTACTCTGTGGGCATACAGTTTGACTTTAATATTTTTCTCAGTGATTCTTTTTACTTTTGGGGATAATTGGTGAAGAACAAACACTCATTCAGGAGAAGGTATAATATATCTATGCCACCCAGGGCAGGCTCTTCCGCATTACAGTTCTCAAGCACATCTACTATTTGGGACTTTGTTTCAAGGTTGAAACCCTAAAAACATCTGCTTATTTTTATTAAAATATCAAGAACAACAAAAGGATGATTGTCAAAAAGTGAGTTTCTAGGGTCTTTTAATCCTCTTTTCACAGTATCAGCATGGATGATGTTCAGAAGATGAGATCAAAATGATGAAAATTACTTTAGTCAGATTTTTATTATCAGTGGAAAAGATATGCCTTGTTATGTTTTGGGGGAATAGAGGAAACACTGGACAATCTGAAATAATACTTTTTAATCTTTTAAACTTGCTAATAAAATTATTGAAAACTTTTCTTTTTGGAAAAGTTATCATGGTTTCCTCATTTTTTTTAAAAAGCAAAAAAACCTAAGGAGCTACTTTTGTTGGAGTCTGGATAGCACTGGGTTTAGTAGCCTATATCCCTGGCTATAACTGCATTGAAAATGCAGAAACCCCACCTTTGATCTAATCCAGAAAGTGGAAAGTACAGTTTAGGAGAGAGCTGAGACCATTTGGAAATATTCTGAGAATATGAGAATAGAATATGAGCAACACCAGAAGAGATGCTGCCCATTCCAACCAAGGCCACTAATTCCTTGATTTCCTGTGTATGATCCCATTGGAATTCCTTTAGTCTGACATTGGTTAAACATATGGGAGTGGCTTGAATCCGGAATAAACACCGAGTAAGGGAAAATCAGGACAAGTCACATGGATTTGGTGATTGTATTTAATGATTTATGGGATGCTTAAACAGAAGGAGATGGAAGATATGCAGCTATTTGAGAAACATCTATGAAGCCTTGAGGGGGGTTAAGTTTCAAATATCTTTAAAAGTCTAGCTAAGTCACACTTGACTCCAAAAGAGTTGACATTTAGTGGTATTTGTTAAGCTTTAAAAAAAAATAATAAGTATAAAACTCACACTGCCAAACCACCCCCTATTATACTTTTATCTTTTTATAACATTTAAGATGGTGACATGAAGGGACACAGGCTCCTTAGGATAGCCATTGTGTTTCATAAAAATTTTAATTATATGGGTTGACATAAAATTGTATCAAAAATGGCTTATCAGGGGAATTGGTGAAATGCATAGGTATTTTTTACTGAATGCTTTTAGTTTAGCATATTTGCAAAATAACACTGGGATTCTTATCAGAGGATGTGACTGACGCGTCTGATAACATTGATCTGGTAATCCAAAACTTCAATAAGCTCTTTCTGAAGCCAAGGTCTTGCTAGCAAAAAATGAGTCCACATTTCCTTCTTATCTTCAAGTTAGGTTTACTTGTGTACTCCTTCAGTATTATTTTCAAGCTGCCCCAAACCTTTTTAACAGGTTAACCTCAACAGTTCAATTAAACAAGAATGAACAATAATGTTCAGTTTATTTGTCATCAACATTTATAGCTGAGGCATTTATGAGCTCAATGAGCCTACATCTCATTTACATGTTGTCTAACTGAGTATTATTCACCAACCGAACAGCAACAGATTCTAATTGACAGCCTCAAAAAGGAGTGTTGGAGGGTGGGGAACGAGCGTGGGGTAGCAGTAGGCAGTATGTTTAAATATTTAACTTTAACACGGATTAGGTCAAGGAATAGTCTTTTTTAGAGTGGGGAAGAATTAGGTTGAGCTTTTTTCTCTTTTTGCCTTTTGGCCTCTTTCACCCATTTCTCTCATCCCCCACCTCCTGTGTCTGGCAACTGCTAGTCTGTTCTTTGTATCTATGAGCTCAGTTTAGGTTGAGTTTCTTTATCTTACAGAGAAATGTGATCATCATCCTGTCCACTGCCTTTGAGGGACTTGTGGTCAGGTACCCATTCTTCCATGGCTGCGTAAGTTGCCTCTGCAGAAGTTTTAGTCCTTGCACCGCAGAGGAAATTACTAGAGAAAAATGGGACCTAATTCCTCCATGTGTGGAGGAAAGCTTTCTCCCAGGGTGACCTATTTCTGAATGCCTCTGACAAATCCCTACTGTTTCATAGGTAATTTTTTCCAGGTTTTTATTTTGTTTTGTTTTTTAATATATTCCCCATGGTCTGTCATATGCATTTGTGTCCTGAACTGAAGTCAGTGAAGAGAACTCTGTTCTAACCATAGTTGCTGGTCAACTTTCTCCGCTGAACTGAAGTTTCTCTAAAATTACTTCTTCAAAGGATTTTACCTGAGGCAACCCCTATAAATTTCCAGTTTAGGTAAACAAAGTTATCATGCTACATCATTTAGGTTTGTTTGTTTGTAAATGGCAAAAACACAGATAAATAATGCAGGCTTAAGCAAAAAGAAGGTCAATTTATTAGCTACTATACTGAAAAGTTCAAAAGTATCTGCCTTCAAGCACATCCGATCTAGGTGTTCAAGTCCCTGAGATTAAGTCTTGCTTCATTCCTCTGCTCTGCTGTCCTCTGCCCTGCCTTCAGCCTCAGCTTGATTCTGTGAAGTGGCCCCCGTTAAACCCAGAATTACATTCTGCCAGCTACCAGCTCCACAGTCTTCATTAAAAGAGAGCTTCTCTTTCTCAATATCCTAACAAAAGTCCAGGAACTGAGTCATATATTGGCGTGCTTTGTGTCAGATGCCTCTGAATCTCCCATTGAGTTCAGGGGCGTGAAATAAAGTGGTCAGACCTGGTGGTTTTCCACCCTTGCATCTCGAGGGGGAGGCAGGGTTGCTATTCAGTTCTTCCCAAATCACAAAGACCGAGACAGTGGGGAAGAATGGAGTCAAGGAAATAGATGCAAGACAGGCAAAAACAACAGATACCCTCTACCCATATAAATATTATGACATTTTTCATAGTCAAGACCAAAAAGGAAGGGAGGGAGGGAGGGAGGGAGGGAGGGAGGGAGGGAGGGAGAGAGAGAGAGAGAGAGAGAGAGAGAGAGAGAGAGAGAGAGACAAAGCAAGAGAGAGAGAGAGATAAAGCAAGAGAGAGAGAGAGATAAAGAAAGAGAGAGAGAGAGAGAGAGAGAGAGAGAGAGAGAGAGAGAGAGAAAGAAAGAAAGAAAGAAAGAAAGAAAGAAAGAAAGAAAGAAAGAAAGAAAGAAAGAAAGAAAGAAAGAAAGAAAGAAAGATTAGCAGAAGGATAAGTTCTTCTCAGGAGACACTGAAATCAATTCTGCTTTTGAGTCACTCGTCTGCTTCCCAAATTAAGTAGTAAGCTTTTGGTTACTAGTAGGATAGACCAAAGTCAGAGATTTTGGGTTGGTCTTGGGTAACTCAGAACCCCACGAGAGCCCCTACATTAGTTTTGCAGATGCTCTAGAGTTCTGTGTCTTTCTCCAGCTGTTTTTGAGTTGACTTGGCACCTGAGGTTGGTTATGCAGCATTTCCCTTCAAGTTCATGTGTTTAGACACCCCATGGGCCCAAATACTGCCTCCCGCTCTCATCTCCGTAGTTTGGGGAATTTCTTTCTTGCCTGCTTAAAAGAAACTTTCAAAGGATGATCAACTTCTCTCTGTAGGTGTTGAAATGTCAATGTTGCAGTATCATCCCTTCACCAAGAGAACCACAGCACAGTGTAGAGCCTCCCTTACCACACACCAGCTCTCCCCATTCCCACTCTACCCCACAAAGATCATATGAAACAAAGCCTATTCTTTTCTTTTCTTTTTTTTTAAAACCTAATCTTAAGATTAAAAATTTTGAAGCAGTGACACCATGACTAGGGGTCAGGGTATTTGAGAGACGTGGGGAATGGAAACATTTATATCATAAAATTACAGCCAAGCATCCTGAACCTTGGATCCTCTTTGCACATGGACCTCAGTAACTACTCTTAGGGCATTTTGGTGAGTTGAGTCAGTGGCATCATTATCAGCATGATACTTAACCCAGAGAATGTGTTTAGTCTTGCTTCAGAAGAATTAATGCATAAAGACAGAATTTTTTCAACTGTTCCAAAAAAATAAATTAACTCCCTGCTTTTGGCACAAGGGGTTGACGGAATTAGTCATCATTTGATCAGTTTAAACATTTTACTTTGAGGCAAAGCCATTAGACCTGTATCACACATGCCAAAAGCAAGATGGATATACCCCCATTCATGTATCCCCTCTTTGTTAGTATTGGGAATCAAACCATACTGTTTCCCATTAATTTTACAGTGACTGTTCCAGATTTCCAGTGGTTGGTAGATTTTTCTTTAACAGCAAAACCCATTTATATCCGTATTGTCAAGAGTCTATAAAGTGCATGGGTATTCATAAGAAAGAGGAGATGACAGAAAAGCACATTTCTAGAATTGATTCCAGGAGAACCGCTGGAAGCTTTTATGGAGATAGATAAATATGATTCATGAATAGGATTTAGGAAATGTTTGTGTTACAGGTGGTTCACAGAAGCTTTCAAGAAGCTCCAAAATTGTGGGTGAGAGTTAAAAAAGAAGCAGCTATTGTGGGGTTTAGAGCCAGCCTAAACTTGGACATCAGCAGAGTGCAGGATTACGACATTTTTCTTCTTATTAAACACCTTTCACAGCAATATATAATTTGACAAGCACTTGACCAATTTTTGCATTTCATCGTTTTGCAAAATACATGATAAGGAAATTTTTGAGGTAGATGTTAATTCCTTCCAAATAAATATTAATATATTACTAAAGATTATATTATAAAGTTCACCTTTGACACACTTTAATATTCACAATTATAAAATAAATTTCAAATTCCATTGAACAAATTCATTTACATTTTTTTAAAAAATCAGGATTTGTCCATAGAAAAATATAAATGACATTGTCATCATACATGGTATATGTATATATATTGCAATATACTATATATATATATATGTTTTGTTCCTATATATGTTAAAATATAGATTGAAATTTAATAGGTATTATACTTTCAAACTAGACAAAAATTAGCATTTAACATTTTTGCATTTTGCACTTAAAAAAGCAGCTGGTCTGTTTCTATGTTTCTGATACTTTGTTTATTTTAATAAACTGCAAATAGCATTTTTAAGGAGTCTTTTTTAACCACTAAATAATATGTATAATGTATTTAATCAATGCAGTTGTTTTTGTTTTTTTTAAGATTTTATTGGGGAATTGGGGGAGTGATGGGGAACAGCGTTGGGGAACCGGGGAAGGGGAACAGACAAGTTGCTGTCCTTTTGTTCTTCAGTCTAGTTGTGGAAGACGTCGCTTCACTGGCCCATGTTGGTATCGTCATTGCGCTCTTCTCGGGTGAGGCAGATCTGTCACCGGCCTCTGGACGGCTGCTCACAGCAGCTATTGGCCGCTCACACTGGCTGCGGGCTACTCACTGGAGCCTATGACAGCCCACTGCAGCAGGGGCTGCAGCGATGTCGTCCCAGAGACTCATAGCAGCCCAGCTCCTGTTGTTCTCCTCTTAGCTGTAGAGGGCAGTGTCACTGACCCTCATATGTGGGATCCAAATCAGGGGCCGCTGGCGTCCCAAATCAGCTCTTAGCCAATGCGCCACTCGGCTGGCCTTCAATGCAGTTTTTTAACACTGGTTTTTAAATTTCTAGAAATAAAGCTTTGACTAAATAGGTGCAACTTGTGGATCAGGTGCAGATCATTCTAGAGGGAAATATGCATGATTGGTCTTTTCATGGTAGCAGTAATTCTTCCTTTGAAGCATCTACTGATGGCCGTTTTTAAAAATGTTATATGTGAGTGTTTGATTTTGTTTTTATTACAGATACACAAAAGCAAGAATCTACTGTGGGTGGAGGGACAACCAGGCATTGTTTTTATGGACTTCAGCCCAGTTCACAATATAAAATCAGTGTTTACACCAAGCTTCAGGAGATTGAGGGGCCCAGTGTGAGCATAATGGAAAAAACACGTAAGTCAAGGATCTCTTCTTTTGATCCCCATCTCCATGGACAGTTTTTAGGTATCCTGTTTGGGTTCAAAAACCTTATTGCACTTAGAAAAACATTAGCTATTGCCACCCAGGAGTATTTGGAATACAAGTTTTGCTCCTCTTATCCAGTCCCAGAATTCACTGCGTGTGGCCAGTGATGTCATCTGTATGGGTTTTTCATTTCTTCTATATGCTTCCAAAGGGCTATACGGCCGTATGATGGCAGAGTGCTTGAAACAATGACCTATATTGTGATCTATATCCATAAGGCTTGTTTGTGATATGTGGAGCGTGAAATGAAGTTTAAGGACTGAGTCTTGACATTAAAACAATGGCATATTACCACAGACATGAAGGTGGGCATGGAGCCAACATGTTCCAACTGGCTGACCCTAGAGTTAATGCCTACTTAAGAGCCTCTTGCGCCTGTTTTTCAAGTTGGTTGCAGATTGAATTCACTGAGGAGAAAGGCAATGTATAAAATTAAAACAAAGCACTTTTTACATGTTCTGAAGAACAAGGAGGGTGTCAGCTTCTTGGAGTGCCTTTTAATCCAGGATTCCTGACCTTAGGCTATCAACATTAAAATGGTTTTAGTTGTGAATGCTGGGGGACATTTGTATGCTTAACTCAGAATCTTGAACTTAAACTGGAAATCCTTGAGGGTTTGTGTCTGAATAGGTGGTGGGCAACGGGCTTTCTTGGAAGCCCTTCTACTATCTATTTGATGTTTAGAAAGTTCTACTGCTTATGTCTCAATCTTTCAGTTGATCTGGCACATACAGAAAGAAATCATTATCAATGTGTAACTTTCAAAAACAGAAATTCAAAATACAACAAATTGAATCATACGATTTTTTAAAATATACTTTATTGCATAACACTGAAATATTCAACATTTTATATTGCACATTTATTTTTGAGATATGTTACATACCATAAAATTCACCCATTATGAGTGTATAATTCAATACTTTTTTAGGACCAAGAGTTGTACAGCCATTACCACAGACCAATTTTAGAACGTTTTCATCAACCCGAAGAGTTCTTTTGTGTTTGTTCGCAGTTGTCAATCCTCTGTCCCATCTTCAGCCCCAGGGAATTTACTATTTTTTCTCATGCATTTGCCTTTTCTGGACATCTCATACAAATGGAAACGTAATATGTGATCTTTTTCATCTGGCATCTTTCACTTAGCATATGTTTTTGAAGTTTATTCATGCTGTGGAATGTATTAGTTTGTTCCTTTTTATTGCTGATTAGAATGATATTTTATGGATAGAAGATCATATAATTTTTAAAGTTATTAGAGGCCTAGCAGTGCACAAAATTGAGTCAAATGGGCTCGGGGTGGGGGGCGGGGGTAGGGAGGGCCTTTCTAGCTTCATGGCCTTGGACAATTCAGCATCTCTGAGCTTCTCTTTGCTTATCAGTAAAATGAAATGCCTACTCTCTTACCACGATAAGATCCAGTCAAAGAGAATCTGTTGAATAGCTTTTCAGTTTGTAGTTTATTGAACAAGTACTTTTTGTCATCCCTTGCAAGTCACAAAGTGACATGGGGTCAGATATGTTTTCCCTGGGAGATATATATATATATATATATTTTTTTTTTAATTTTCTAAGTTTTCAAGTATTTTGAAAATTCAAAACCTTTGACAACATGGGGCACACATATCCTCAGGATGCCAATCTGCTGGACTCAATAACTGCTGTCTCTTTTAGACAGTGTCTGTGCTCTCAAGTGAGTTACTGCTTAATGTTTAGGTTAATTCTGAGTTCAAATTCATTACTTGCATGACCTCTGAAAACATGTGAGGTGAGAACCTCTGATCTACTTCCTTTCCCTTCCCCTTAACCCGACAACTGTTAACTACCAACTCAGGGTTAATCTGGATAGTTCTGTTTGATGTAAATGTTTTCCTTATGTTGAGAACATCTGCGTTTCTGTAGCTTCTACCCATTGGCTCTAGTTCAACCTTTTGAAGCAATGCAGATCAAGACTAAGACTTCTTCTATGCGACAGCTCCTCACATACTGAAGACAGGGACCATCTGTATGCCACGTAGAGAATATGAACATGTGTCAACAGTTGATTGTTCTTCTTACCCAAGGAGTTCTTTGACCAAATGTTCTGCCCAAACATATCGATCCACATGCCACAGGCTCTCATTGATTCAGTTCTGAATTTATGTATGGACTGAACTTAGGATACGCCTCAATTTTCCATATGAAAGAAGTTGCACAAATCTTACTTCCCCAAATGTTAGGATAAATAAGTCTAGCTTTAGAATTAGAAATATTTTTTGGTGCTTTCAAGAACCTTTTGCGATCCTAGTTTTAGTGTTAAGATTTCTGATTTTCTTTTTACTTGTGAAAGTTTTTAGCTTCAAAAAATTGCCTTTACAAGATAAAAGTGATGTATATTCATTATAATACAACATAGGGTGTGAAGTGCATTGTCAACCTCCCTCTTTTTCCATTCTTCCTTCCCAGGAATACTTATTTGTACCAGATTAGTCTCATTTTATATATATATATAATATATATATATATATATATTATATATTTATATAATTTATATAAAATATATATATAAAATGAGAGAGAGAGAGAGCTATGTATCAGACAGATAGAATTTTTTTGTACTTTATGTTTCGCAAATGGAATCGTACCATAGTATTCTATGGCTTGCTTCATTTCACCTAATAATTAATCTCTAGCATGTTTCCATATCAGTAATATACAGTGACCTCATTCTTTAAAATGTTGAAATCATTTGACTCCATTTTATTTTATTGGCTCTTAAATTTGGAAGAGACCTTAAAATCCATCTCTTCCAAACTTCCTGCCAGTGAAGGAGTTCCCTTTACAACATTCCCAGCAAATAAGCAGTCTGCCTGAGCTCAAATTCTTCCAGCTCTTTGGTACTTACTGTCTCTAGAGGCTGAATATGAATGGCTATGCTTACTCAAGGGTTTACCACTTATTAAACTGGAATAACAAAACGATTTGTTTTCCAGGTTTTCTTAAATTTTTAGTGTCAAATAAGAATAGAAAAGAATACATAAAATTACTATTAGGATGCTTACCTAACGGATGACATAACTCCCTGGTGATTTGCCACATGAACTGATATGATAGTCACCACTCTGATTAATGATTCCCAAGTCGTTTAACCAACCCACACCTCCATTTGTACACGGACTTCTCATCCCTCAGCATCAGGGTCGAACTGATCTGGACACACAGTAGCCTTTGATGTCCTTCCATTTATCCTTCAGAGCTGAAAGTTTTCCAGATATGGTCTGAGTAGAGTGGAGAGTGAATCAGATTCCATCTAGGGCCACGTCCTGGGGCTGTAGGGTGGAAAGGGGGAAAGTGTCATTGAACAAGAATTGATGATCAGTCCTTGCTTAGACAGAATGGAAATGAAGTTTATTGTATGTGTGAAGGCAGCCAGAGACTAATCTGAAATAGTTGGCAGGATCCGTGCCTTAAATCAGCTTTAGGACCACTCTTTAGTTGACAGTTTGATTGCATTCACTCCCGCTGGGTTAACTGAATTGTGGCAAAATGGCATTTCAAGCCTTTGGTCTGAGGTTGACGGGATGGATGGAGCCAGTTTTCACAGGCTCTGGCTGATTTATGGTAGTCACTAAATTCAGTACATTCTCAAAGAAGGTAACAGGCTGCAACCATTGGCTCCCCTGACAAATGATTACTTAGTGAGTTCCCGCTCTTCACCACAGATGAGATGGCAAATTGATGTTCTTTCTTCCTCCCCTTTACAGAATCACCTCCTACTCTACCACCTACGTTTCCTCCGACCATTCCGCCAGCAAAAGAAGGTAAAAGAATAATACAATAATGATGTGATTTTAGGTTTAAGGTTTTGTTGGTGTTTTTGTTGTTGCTCATTTAAAAATTGAGGTATTAATAGAAGAGATTTTCTCCTTAACACAAATGTTTATCAAACCCTGATAGGATACAAACTTATAACCAGGAGTAAATAAGACATAGGGATCTAATGTACAATATGATGCATATTTACAACAATATTATACTGAAATTATGTAATGTGATAGAGGTGCTAAATATTGCCACAGTGGCAACCATACTACAATATATAATCTTAAATTTATACAATATTGTATATCAAATATATTGAATTTAAAAAAATATCCATTTAATTATAGATTCTGTACTCACAGGGTAGGTTTTGTAATAGAACTGTTTCATATTTATTTCATTAAAAATACCATAGTATTTTTACCATAGTCGTAAATGTTCACCAAAGAATAGTTACATAATTTGTGAGTGAGACTCTAGTTTGTAATTCTGCAGGCAGGGTAATATATCCCCAGCTTACCTCCGAAATGCCTCTCCCAGTTGTTTCTCTCTTCATTGCAAGAGTTCCTCATCACCCCTTACACAGTAGTCACTGTTAATATATATATTTTTTCATTCCATTAATGAACATTTATTAGCCCTATAATTCATTCTCAAAGCTCTAATGCCAGGCACTTGGAATACAATAATAATACATGATTGCTGCTCTTTGCTTATTCTCCATATTGCAAGAGAATAGGTGTTTGCCTAGGCAATTACCAGTCAAGGATATGAGTTAGAAAATAGAGATTATACGATGGTAGTGCAGACATGACAACAGTTGGTGCTGCTGCAGGTTGATTACTTGTAGAGAAAGAGGAGAAATTTGATCTACATTATGAAGAATGAGTTTTCCAGATAAATAATGGGGAGACTAGCACTCAAAGTCATGGAATGATCTAAGCACACAATATGTTTGGGGCACTAGAAGCACTAGCATGACACATGGAAAAGGGTGACGATAAAGTTATGAAGTGGTTGGTGTGCCAGAATAAGAAGTTCGGGCTTTATCCTGTAGGAAAGGGTGTGCCATGAGAAGGTTTATGAAGGGAGGCGTATCTGAGGAAATCTGTGTTTGAGAAAGATAACCTTGGTGGAATGGAGAGATGGATTGGGGAGGAGAGGATAGAGGTAGAATCCGCAGTTGTTTTGGAAGAGTTCATCCATTCATCATGTATGTTCAAGTACCTATTACCTATCAGGGATACAAAGAAAAATAGGTTGTTCCTGTCTTACAAGAGCTAAAGGTCAGTGGGGTCAAGGATGGAGCGTGAAAGGGTGGAGGAAACAAGGAGGCAGTGAGACAACCTGATACAGGTGATCATCCTTCCCTGCCTGCTATGCAGAGTCTTCAATGGTCGCTCTGCTTGGAGGCATCATTTCCCACACTGCCTTAGGTAACAGCAAAATGGTACAGCTCAGGGGTCCCATACGTGTCTCATGCGGTCCTGCATCTTTTCATGCTGTTTACTCTACCTGGAATGCCAGACTCTTTCCTCTTCCATTTTCACGCCTAACCTTCTCTCGTTGCAATATATATGATGATTTTCACAATTGGAACTGAAAACAGAATCCAGATTGAAGAATTTACTCCTTAGACATTTCCGATGCAGATATCATAGAACTCTTTGAGGTCAGAGTATTTTTATTTGTAGCTGAGCCTGGCTGTCATTCAGTGAAAGTGTATGACTGCTCATGGGAGATGTGTGATTTGGAAGAGACTGTGAGATGAAGAATTACAAAGTAGAAATTTTTGTCAGGGTGGTTTATATGGTGGGGCTTTTGCAACTTAAATACATTATTCATTTTAAGCTCTGTTGAGCCTATGTATGTTTAATTAAAAAGTCTATAAATTATTATTAAAGTCATACTGAATATTTTACTTATTTATTTATTTATTTACAGATCAATTCTAGTTTTATTTTTGTGACTAACAACCAGGGAGGAGGGGAAATCAGGCAAATACAGGCTATTTTAATATAAATATTGCAGCTGAGATGGGCACAATCACCAAAATGGGTTTAACAATGGAAAGTTTTACTTTTTCAGAAATAGGTTTAAGACATTAGATGTTAGTAGACAAAATGGAAAATTTTCTTGACCATAAATTAATGAAGAAACCAGCATTTATTAAGCATCTGAGACAAAGATTACTATGGAGCCCAGAGAAGAAATTGAAATCATATCAAGTGAAAAAAATACAAAGTAAATAAAGTGCATGAAAGAATGTAAGGCCACTAGAGCAGTTATCACATATAACCACATAATTAGTTATTAAACTATAGAGTAAAAAGAAAAGCAGGGGAATAGCTATACCAACACCACCTGGGAGAGACTATTTAGAAATATAGAATCTTGGGTCCCACCTAATACCTACTAAATCAATTTATTAATCTGTGTTTTAACAAGATCCACAGGGAATTCAAATGCACATCCAAGTCTGAAAGCGCTGTTCTAAGGGATTCAGTCATTCTCCCAGTTAAAAATGATTGGGGAATAGGGGGATAGAGGAGGAAATGAGCCAAATTATGTCAAGATCCCTTCCAGCAGTATCACCTCTGATTCTATTTTAATAATAAGTTACAGGATTTGGCAATACTTTGAATTTGGGATAAAGAGAATGATTCATGCTTATAAAAGGAGTAAAAGAAAAATGTTAGCTTTAATGATACTGAACAGGGCACAAAAACCACTGATACAAAAGGAAAGAATCTATTTTACCAATATTATGTTTAACAGTTGCATCAACCAATATTTTGGAAGTAATGACAATGGGAGATACCAGAAGAGCCACCACATATAAAGTAAAAATTTAACAGTGAAGATCTTTTAGGAAGTAAAAGTAGAAAAATAATAAAGGATCACTTTACAAAACACTAAAGCAAAGATGTAGAACTTTCAACATGGTTGCCACTGACTTGTAGTTTAAGAAATGATCCAGACAGCTGCAAGAATCCTCATCGATAAACATCATTTTCCTGCCTCCATTTTCTCCACCCTCAACTCTCTTTGCCAGTTCCTTTTCTTCTACTTTCTCCCTTCCCTTAAGTCATACTGAATATTTATTAAACATATGTTAAGAAGTAGAAAAAAGTACACAGAAGAAAATTAAAAACACAATTTCATGTCCCAGAGGTAATTTCTTCATGCTTTTTGGTATATTTTCTTTGACTTATTAATTTTTTATTTTGAGTGTGTATTCAAATAGATTTAGCTCTCATTTCAAAGATGAAACCTAATCTAGATTTCATCTTTCCTTTAACATAGAGGACCAAGTTTTCTTTTATAAGCTTATAATTAGCAGGTCTTGTGATCCCTTTCAGCTTTAAATTTAAACCATAAATTTGTAAAATTTTATAAATCATGGGACTCATGGGAACAGCCTCACCAGATCCTTATTGTTCCTGGAGTATTCCCTCACTTGGAGATGGTTTATTTTACATTGTAAATAGCTTTAAGGGAATAAAGTTGTACTTAATAAAATAAAAACCAAATGATTTTTTTCCCCGTAAAGAAAATATAAAGGTACATTATCTCAAAGACTATTTGTGTGTAACTGACCTTAGAGAATACAGATTATTGAAGAGTAAATTATTTGTTTCATCATGAAGCACAGTCAACTGCGATGATTACTTAAAGTGAAAAGAGACATAGATAATTTGAGACGGCACATGATACCGAAAAACGACAATTAAAAAATGCTTTTGGTGGAGTAGGTTTTTGTTGGTGTCAGTTTGTTTGCTTATTTGTTGGTGCTGGCATCAGTAATGCCTACTGATAATAGTTTCCATGGGTTAGCACTGGTGTACATTTTTTGACATGTAACAATGGATGACACAAGGGCATAGACAGAAATTCTTTTTTATTAGATTGATCGGGATGACATTGGTTAGTAAAATGATATAGGCTGCAAGTGCACAATTCTATAATACATCATCTATCTATTGAACAAGGCTGGAATGAAAGTTTGCTGGTGGCCTCAGCCCTAATGCATATCAAGTTGTAGATGAATCTACTTCCACTGTGTCACATGCCTACCTGCTGAAGTTGAATTGCTCTGAAGTTGCTAATTCAATAGCAGAGAACAGGGTACACAGAATGATCACTTGGGCTTCCTTTCAATTGTAAGCCCTAGAGAGTGTTTGCTGGTCTTTCTGTCTGTAAATCATTTTGGCTCCACATTTTTCTATTCTCTCATTTCTATTAAGTAATGACTGGGGCTGAGGTTGGAGGATTTTTTTCCCTTCTAATTCCACATGTTCAATAGCCACTTCTAAGTCATGAATGGGAACCCTGAGCATTGAAGAGAACAATGGTCAGGAAGCATAATAAGCAAGAGCTTAGAACATGACCTTTAAAGGATGTATACCTTTTCTTTGGGAAAGACCTTGAATGACCAGAGGGAAATCATCATCTGCTTTGTTGGTTCAATAACTACTATATTCTCCCCTTATCCCTGATTCACAACTTTTTCTGGGTCTTCAGTATGTAAAGCTGCCAAGGCCGATCTAGTGTTTATGGTGGATGGATCCTGGAGTATTGGAGATGAAAATTTTAACAAGATCACTGACTTCCTGTACAACACTGTTGGAGCCTTGAATAAGATTGGTGCTGATGGAACGCAAGTAAGGCTAATAGATCAATGATGAATTCATTCTATGCATTAAAGCATTATCCTAATCAATTATTATCGCTATTCATTAGGGGATATAGGTAAAGAACCCTAAATGAGAGGACACACAAGTCTGCATTGGGAAACATCTTACAGATGCCTGATAGAGCTTAAGATGCTAATCCTTAATAGCTATTGGGTTCAGCAAACTAAGACAGGCTAGAATGGCCATGTATGCCAATGCTCCTTTTATATGTACTAGGATAGAGTTTTCTTTTGGGATACACCCAGTATTTTCCCTGTTCTCAAAGACATACAATCTTGGAAGAGAGAGGCTGTGGTCACAAACCACTATAGATCAAGTAGAACTCCAAATGAATTTGTTCATTCAACCAATGTTTATTGAGGATTTATTATGGCCAGACACAGTGCTGTCATAATGCATATGGCAGACAGTGTCCCTAATTACATGGCTTATATTCTTAAAGGCATGGGTAAGAGGAGGGGGGAGAGACGGATAGAAACAAGCAAATCAATCCATAGTTAGTGATGTAAATTCTGAAAACGGAGTGATATGATTTAAATTCACTGAGGGTAATTTAAAATAGAGTGTGTGTGGGTGGGGTGAGGTGGGGGGGCAGTGATTTTAAATTGTCTGGTCCATGAAGGCCTCTTGAAGGAGGTGGCTTTTGAACTGAGATGTACATGATCTAGAGAAGACCTGACAGTAGACTTTCCAGACAAGCATTAGTGGGTACAAAGGATCTGCGATGAGAATCCATTCTGTAGCTTCAGGTGCGCAAACTTGTAGCTAGAATATAGCAGGTGAGCATGGGGGGAGGGGGGTAGGAGAGGAGGTGAAAGAAGTAGGCAAAAGCCAGACTATCTTGAGTCTAATGGCACATAGAAGGATTGGGAGTTATCATAAATTCAATGGAAAGCCAGTGAAAAGTATGGAGAGAAGAGACAAGATCTGATATGCTTTTTAAAAAAGATTACTCTGACTGCTTCGTGGGGCTTGAATATTAATAAGGGTAAGCGTGGAAGTGGCAAAGCCAGTTAGGACACTGCTTCCGTGGTGGTCCATAAGAGAGATGATAGAGGCATGGGCTAGGGTGGTAGCAGAGATGCATTCAAATCAACAGATTTGGAATATATTTTGGAGGAACAGCTGAGAAAATTTGAGTATAAGGGGTGCCATAAGAGCAGAATACATGAAGTTGCAGAGACATTTCAAGGAGGGAGAAATTTGTTTTGTTGTAAACGGAGGCACCAGAGGAGGTTTCCTAAGGGTGGTGGCATGTGCAGTAGACCTTGATAAACGGGTAGCAGTTGAAGGATCACAAAATCAAAGAAAGCCCTCAGAAGATGCACTGCTTATTCCCTGCATCATAGTTCAGGAAAACAAGCAAAACCCATTAATTAAAAATGGCCCCGAAGTTCCACAGGAATAAAAGCAAATGGTAAGGAAGGAAGCCAGGAAGGTGTATGTTGCAGTCGATAAGAACATGGATTTTGAAGGAGAATATACCTGGCTTCAGCTGGTGGTTCTGCCAGTGCTACTCTTATGATCTTGTGGTACAAGCTCCTTGGCTCTGTTGCCTCAGTTTTGTCATCTGTAAAATGGAAGATTAGTAGTAATTACTTCATAAGTTTGCTCCATCAGGAAATTCTTATAAAGAATCCAACTCTGATTCTCTGACCTTTGTCAAGTTACAAGGCCAAGGCTGCCATTTTCCATCTGTCAAGTGAGGTGACATGGGCCTGCAGGCATTAGAGAGAGATTTTTAAAATAGACTACTTTCTAAAACGTACTTAGAGAAAAAATGCTATTTAATGTGTCATCAGATTTGGCATGTCACGTGTGTGGAATTTGAAACCAAGGAAATGGTGGACTGGGTTAAGTAAGAAATTAAAGTTGTGGGTAATATGTTTTTGTGTGTGCTCTCTGGCCCTACATATGTGAAAAAACAAATATACCTTCTCTTTCCAGGTTGCAATGGTTCAGTTCACTGATGATCCCAGGACAGAATTTAAACTAAACACTTACAAGACCAAAGAAGCTGTTCTTGATGCAATTAAACATATTTCATACAAAGGAGGAAATACAAAAACAGGTAACACCAAAAAAAAAAAAAAAAGCCCAGTTAAGACTCAAAGTAATTGTTAGTAATTACTAAAATGACCATTTAAAAATTATATTTATTAAGGTAGCATTGGTTAATAATATTATATAAATTTCAGGTGTACAACTTTATAATATGACACCTGTATACTATATTGTGTGCTCACCACCTAAAATCTGGTCTCCTTCTGTCACCATGTATTTGACCCCTATACCCTCTTCATCATGCCCAGATCCTATTTCCCCTCTGGTAACTGCCATTGTATTGTCTATATCTATATCTATCAGTTTGTTTAGTTGTTTTGTTTATTTTGGTTTTATACCCCACATATAGGTGAAATCAAATGATTCTCATCTTTTCCCATCTGTCTTATTTCACTGAGCATAATACCCTCAAGATCTATCCATGTTGTTGCAAATGGAAATATTTCATCTTTTTATAGCTGAATAGTATTCCATTGTATATATGTACCACATCTTCTTTATCCAGCCATTCAAAATGACCTTTTGTTGAGGCATAGTAATAAAGGTTTAAAAAATATATATTTTTCATTGATTTAAGAACTTTGTTCTCACCCTTCCATCCAGTCAAACAAAAATGGAAGGGAATGAAATGGAATTGTTGCCTTTCTTTGTTTCAGGAAAAGCAATTAAACATGTCCGAGATACCTTGTTCAATGCAGAGTCAGGTAACAGACGAGGCATCCCAAAGGTCATTGTGGTTATAACTGATGGGAGATCACAAGATGATGTGGACAAAATCTCCAGGGAGATGCAGTCTGAGGGTGAGTTGTGCATAGATAAACAATAGTGGCTACCAATAATATGGTAGCGGTGATGATGGTTTCTGAATACAAATTTATAAGCTCTATCAGCATGACTTAAATATTTCTAAATCTTTCTTAATATTAACTAGACAGTGTGATTTTAAAAATACTTTTCAGGTTACAAATCTATTATTTTGCCGTATTTTCTCTAATGCTTTTGCTACATACAGGATGCCCTGGATAAGAAATGCTAGCAGCTCGGCAGAATACTATGAAAAGGACCATTAAAAAGGGCCAGGGACCAAACCCAATCACAGAAACTCCTCAGCCTTATTATCTGTGAAGTAGAGATTCTCCTAAGACTGTTGTTAAGATTACATTGTATAAGATATGCCTGGCAAATTGTAGTTTAGTATTTATTTGCCAAGCACTGAACCATGACCCACCTCAAAGTACTAAGCCTATTAATATCTCAGTTTCTACATCTGAAAAAAAACCCATAAAATTTCTGTTTTAACTACACTTCATCCCATACATTTTAAGATAATCATTAAAAATATGCAGACATAAAGATGTTACCCCAATGGCAACTATTTTGTCTCAGGCACTAATTGGGGCATTGGCTTTTTTGAGTTTGTTTAAAATGGAAAATTTCTTTAGGGGATGATGGAATAATGATCATATCATGACCTACGTGCTTGCAGAATTCTGATGAACTGTAACGGATGAATTATCCACCCTCACTTGTACTCCTTCATAAACATATTGGAAACATTTGAATGTGTCTTATATTGTGTTATTTGTATCTTGTGCAATCTAAAGAAATCTGTTTCCTTTCTGACACAGGCTACAGCATTTTTGCAATTGGTGTGGCTGATGCAGACTACTCGGAGTTGGTTAACATTGGCAGCAAGCCCAGTGCCCGCCATGTCTTCTTTGTGGATGACTTTGATGCCTTTAAAAAAATTGAAGATGAATTGATTACTTTTGTCTGTGAAACCGCATCAGCAAGTGAGTTCTTTGAAATGAGCACTTGCTCCTGTTGCTTAAAGGCTGACCTATTTCATACCAATTAAATGATGAGTCCCATTAGATCTGAGGAAAGATTATTGTTTCATAGAGCTGTTGGTTATGCAGATATTAAGTTTTATGATATGGGGGCCTTTGAAAGTCACCCTTCCCTCTCCCAGATTTAGAGTTTGAGGTTGATAAAGCCTTTTCTGAATGCGATTAGAGACTGTTTAAAAAGAAGTCTGCTTAAACAGCTGTTGCAAATAATTTGCAAAAATGTATTAAAATGGCTGATTAGAGTAACACTTGAGAAGTGAAACTTGTCCCAACACATGCTCTTAAATGACCACCATGGATTTTAATGGACCCAGGAGAGGAAATGGAAGCTGTGGCCTTTTGGTTTTAATAGAAGTAAAAGCATTTCAATCTCTAGGAATCCACGGATAACCATAACCGCATCTGTTTTGGAATCCCTTCCCAATTGACTTCCAGAAAGATTATGTTAGCTTCCTGTTCTCAGGACAGGAAAAGAATACATTTGGAAGCTATCTAAATTAGGGTTTTATACTGTGTGCTTTGTTTTTCAGCCTGTCCACTGGTGCAGAAGAATGGCATAGATCTCGCCGGTATGCTTTTTTGCAATTTTTTTCAAACGCAAATATATTAAACAGCACCCTTTCGGGGTCAAGATTTTTTTTTTTTAATCCTTAATAGACTAATCTTGAAATTTAAAAATCCTACAATGCTTGTTTCCTCTTTTTCTCTACCTCTTTTTTTTTCTTTTAGGATTTAAGATGATGGAAATGTTTGGTTTGGTTGAAAAAGATTTTTCATCGGTGGAAGGGGTTTCTATGGAGCCTGGTACCTTCAATGCGTATCCTTGTTACCGACTTCATAAAGATGCCCTGGTTTCCCAGCCAACCAAGTATGTTTCCATTGCAAGATATTAAAACCAATCATTTGTTTATTATAGCCCAATGTGAAAATGATGGCAACTTGAGATAAACTATAATAGTTCTCTGTAGGATTTTCCATAATATTTAGAGCAGATGATGTTTAGATTTCTTTGTTTAAAAATATCAGACTCACATATAATGCTGGTTGAACTTCACTATCTGTTGATCTAAGAAAAATAGATAAAGAGAGTTGATAGTTACACAGCACTCTTATACCTGGCATTGTTCTAAAGGCTTATGTATATTAACTCACTCAAACCTCCAAACAACTCTCTGACCTAAATTTCACAAGTAATGAAACTGAAGCGCCAAGAAGCTCAGTGACTTGAGTGAGATCACATAGTTTGATAAGTGACAATGATGGGATTTGCACGTGGCAGTCTGGCCCCAGAGCCTGCACCCTAAACCGTTTCATGCTAGTGCCATGAATTCAGAAGGTTTTTAATCTTTGAGAAGTCAAAATAGCAACTCTATATACCTGAAGAGTAGTATTGGATTTATGTAAAAATCACATTATCTCATTGCATTAAGGTCTGGCATGCACATAGGGATTCCTGGGGCCATTTGCAGCAATTCTGCAGGCTCTGCAGATACTTGAGAATCTAGGGTGGGACTCCCTGGTGTAAGGGGTCATCTCTCAAGATTATCATCTGCTACTTTATATTCCAAACCAGCATTTTTTTTGTGTCTCAAAATGTCTTCAGTATTTTAATGTTAAACATTCTCAGTGTTGACATTTTTGGGGGAGGGTTGGTGGTTATCTGACAACGTCTTTATTTCACCATTGAGTACTGCAGTGTGTGATTTTAAATCTTTGAAGTTATATAAACACAATCTTGCTTATTGAACACCTTTTGGTGGACTCCCTCCTTTCTTCCTTCCAGTGTACAGCATAAATGGTTTGATTTACATATATTGTGAAATGATTACCACCATAGGATTTAATTAATAGCCATTATCTCTTATGGATCCAATAAAATGATAAGAAAAAAATTCTCCTCATGATGAAAGCTCATAGGATCTACTCTTAATAATTTACCTATACATCATACAGCAGTGCTGATTATAGTCATTATATCGTACATTAAATCCCTAGTACTTTATTCCAGTGTCCAAATTTCCAGTGTCCAAAATTTTGATGTAGGATGCATATTTACATGAAAAAGGGGGAGAGATCATATTGGAGTGTTAAATTTATCTATCAGATTTGTAAACAAGTTGCTTTCCTGTCGTCTTCCGAAGTATTATTAAATTCTAGCCTATTACAGTACTATCCAAATTATTTTATTGTGTTTCACTTTGGGGAATAATAGACCTCCTTTAATAATTTAAAATATTTGCTGCTATAGGCATAGTTCCACTTTCTAGAAAATGCCTCTGATCTACAGAATAGATGTGGTTTTAGATAAAGCCAGCATCTGATGTTACCTTTTGGCAGTTTTTTTTTCCCACTGTTTATTGATTAATATTAAAAGGGGTACTTGAAAATCATTCCTGGAGGAGGCCTAGCCAAAAATGAGAATTGCCAAAGGGAAAATCCTTTACAACTCCACTGAAATTGTTTATTTAGTCAGCAATGCCCTCCACCTTGTTAAAGCCAATCCCAGCCCTTATAAAGCTGTCATCAGCTTTTGACACAGTTGATCACTTCCTCCTCCTGGGTTCTTTCTCCACACTGGGCTTCTGGGATACACGCTTTCTTGACTTTCTTCCTATATTACCGGCTGGTCTTTTTCAGTGTTGGCTCCTCTTTGTCTTCATCTCTTAATGTTGGAGGGACCAGACCTGACCCATTGATCTCCTGTTGTCTTTGTCTAAACCTGCTCCCTTGTGATTTTGTCAGCTTTGTAGTGTTAAGTTGACTATATGCCAAGGACTCCTAAATTTGTGTTTCCAGTCCAGATTTATTTCCCCAAATCTAGTCCTGTGTATCCATTTGCTTACTAGACATCTCTACATTGGCGTTTTGAACTTTGCGTGTCCAGTGCCACATCCCTGATCCTCTTGCAGAACCAACTTCACCTAGAACCTTTCTATAGCAATTAATGAAAACTGCATCTAACTATTTTCTCAGGGAGAAAAAAACCTGATTCCTTTCTTTCTCTCATGTTCTACTTCCAATCTATCAAGGAATCCTATTGTCACGCCTTTGTACCACCTCTACTGGTATCTCCTCAGTAGGGTCTACCATCATCTCTTTCCTAGATCATTGTAGCAGCCTCCTAATCACTTTTCCTACTTCTACACTTGCCTTCTTAGGGTCTATTCTTCAAGTAGAGCCATTCTTTTAAATCATGGGTCAGATCATGTCACTCCAAAATCTGCCAGTGGTTTCCCATTCCTTTTGGAGTAAAAGTCAAAAGTTTTTGATTGGCCTTCAGGGCCCTACATTATCTGGGTAGCTGTTACCTCTTTGACCTTACCTCCTGTCTCGTTTTTATCCATTCTTCAAACACAGAAGGCACACTCCACTTTTGTGTCTTTGCACTGGCCATATGTCTTTGTCTTGCTTGAGATTTTCTTCAAATGTAACCTTCTCAGTGAATCTTTGTTCAAATGCAACCTTCTTAATGAGCCTTCTAAGTAAAGCCAACACTGATGACTTTAATTAAAATTGCAAAATAATCCACTTCAGCATTCCCACTGCTCATTGTGCCTCTCTATTTTTGTTTTGTTTTGTTTTTCTATGGCACTTATTATCTTCAAACATTCTGTATACATCACCCTGCTAGAAGTTAAGTGCTCGTACAAGTACAGTTTTATTCAGTGTATTTTAAATGCCTATTACCATGTCTGTCATATAGTAGGCACTCAATAAATATTTGTTGAATGAATGAATGAACTAATATATAAACAAATAAGTGAATGGACTATTTTATCTATGCAAATCAAAGTTTCATTTTCAAATTCATGCTATAGTCCCACAGATTCACAAATTTATTCATTTAATTAATAACTGTTTTGGGGCTCCTAGCAAAATGTGAAGAGCTATATGTATTGCTTGAGGGGAAATTTTAAAAGTTTGTAATTGATCTACTAGTGGTTAGAGAGATAAGAAGGTGTAGCAGGTTGGGTTTCCCAGGAAGCAGACAGATCCAGAGTTGGAGATCTGTACGCGGAGAAGTTATGGGGGGAGAGGGGGTTCTTGTGGGAAAGAACAGAAGGAAGTAAGAGGGGGCAAAGGAGAGTGGTCAAGCTGTGCAGCAGTCTCAACAAAAGCCTCAAGTGATGCACCCATAGGAGCTCTGAAAATAGAGGTGTCTCCATAGGCACGAGAGGCTGTCTTCCTTATGTCCCCTCAAAGAGCAGTCGTGAAGAAGAGATGCCACTGGAAACTTGGAATGACCTTGGGAGAGGCCTCTTTCATCAGCTGAGGTGATTCCTGAAGGGAGCGGTATCTTAGAGGTGTCTACAGAGGTCACTTCCAGCAGCAGGATTAACATATCCTTAATTCTCGAAGGCAGATCTGTTTGGTGCATCACGGCCCGCAGCACAGATAAAAACGCTACTAACTGCCACATGTGGGAGAAAGTGACCATGTCATAAGTTTTACACAAGGATTATAGATCAACATTACTTATACTACTAAAACTTTTGAAACTACTTAAATGTTCAATAACAAATGACCAGTTAGATAAATTGCAGAATAGCCAAGCAAGAGAAGACTGTGTGGACATTATAGATCATGCCTTTAAAAATAGCTAAAGGAATATGAATTGTGTAGTAAATGGTCCTAAGAAAATAAAGGGGTGAAGTTATATAAATTGGACAAATACAGACATTCTTTAAAAACTGGGCGGAAATGCAGCACACCAAAATCAGTGGCCACCTCTGGATGGGATTAATGGTAATCTGTTACTGTCTTCCTTTCTGTTTTTCCAAATCTTGTATAATGAAAGTCTATTTGCTATTATAACCAGATAAATAACTTTTCGAGGAGAGACAATACAATATTATTTTCTGTCCACTTTCAGGTATTTGCATCCAGAAGGATTGCCTTCTGAATACACAATCAGTTTTCTATTCCGGATCCTTCCTGACACTCCAGAGGAGCCATTTGCTCTTTGGGAGATTTTAAATAAAAATTCTGACCCATTAGTGGGAGTCATTTTAGATAGTAAGTATGTTTATTTATTTATATAACGTTTGCACATACGTGCGTGAATGATGTATATGATATACCATCTTGTCTGTTTTGTGTATATTGCAGATAGAGTAACTCACTGATCTTAAACCATGTGTAAATAATAGCAATGAATTATATAACAGTTGATTCATTCATTTATCTGCGGGGGACCAGCCTCCGCTGACCAGGTTTTCCCTCAGGTGGAGACGGCGTCGGCGGGGGAGGAAAATAAAGAAGGGAGACAGTGGAGACACCGGGGGAGTTAAAGAGAAAAAAGTGTCACACTTTATTGCAATAACATGTCCTTTTTATAGGGACTTTTGACCATTATCCAATCACAGGTTTAAGTTCTGCAAAGTTTTGATGTAGTTTTCTTTCTTAAGACTTTTAGTCTTTACTTCCTTATAATTGTTCTCCCCAGGGCACACTGTGACTTTTTCTACGTTTAAGGATAATCTCATCTATGATAATCTCTTTATGACTCAGACTCAGTTTCTACATATCACCTGAAGAATGGTTACCATGATTACCTTGACTACCTAGTCCAGCAGTAAGACTCACAGGGCATATATTTGAGCTAAAGCTTCAGTGTCTGTTGCTACAACAATGTACAAGGCGGGCCGGCCGAGTGGCGCGGTGGTTAAGCGCTGGCCTGGGAAGCCAGCGGCCCCGGTTCGGTCCCACATATGAAGGCCAGTTACACTGCCCTAAAAAAAAAAAAAAAAAAAAAAAACAAAAAAAAAAAACAATGTACAAGGCAATGAATCCAATTAAGGCTATGGATTAACATAGCTCATGGTCAGCAAGTTGTCTCTTATCGGAACTCTCATGGCCTGGAGACTTTTAGTCTCCAAGGAGACTTTTCACTGTGATTATTTTAGGCAAACGAGCTTAATGGATTAATGTTATTATCAGTCACTCACAGCCAGGCTTTTTGGCTTATGTGGCCAGAGGTCTGGGCCTGTTTTCAAGGGGCTTGAGTCCCCTATTTCTTAGTCCTGGGGTCCCCACGGAACTACCGCCTGGCTTAGGTTGTCTTCCCTCTTTTCTAGAAGATCTTACCCGTTGTTGGCTGCGTAGTTATCTCATTGGGGTACCACAAGAACTTGCCATAAATGTGAAAGTACTGTCTCCTATAGGATCTGATATAGAGAGAAGGCACATGGGTTCACAGGCATGGAGACTATAACTGACCATGAAAGCTTGTCACATATTGGGGTGCTGATGGCTCCCAGCATTTATCCACTCATTCTTTCAAGAAACATTGATTGAGTTTCTACTATGTGTCAGCACTGGGCTCTGAGACATAGTAGTGAACAAGGTGAAAGAGACGATTACTGAGATAGTGAAGATTGTAGGAATAGCAAGGTTGATGGGGGAAGTGGGGATCAGTCAGAGGGATAGGACAAGAAGTTCATTTTTTGGACATGGATATGATAGTTGTAAGACTCCTATTTCACGTCCAGAAATAAGTCAGATTGGCAGCAGCATATTTGGGAGGAATTCTGAGATGGAGAAATAAATTTGGAAGTTGTATATGTGTGATATCCTGAGGGTGCCAGAAAAATATATACAGATTTTAAGAAAAGAAAAAACTGTATTAAAATTGTCATACTCAATATATACCAAGGGCCGGCCGAGTGGTGCGGTGGTTAAGCACTGGCTTGGGATGCCAGCGGCCCCGGTTCGGGTCCCACATATGAGGGCCAGTGACACTGCCCTCAAAAAAACAAAAAACAAACAAACAAACAATCAATATATACCAATAAAAAAATGAATATTGGCATCCCTGGTATAAGCCATGATACTAGGTGAGATCATATGGAGAGTGAGTGTAGAAAGAGATGAGAATAGGTCTGAAGCCTGAGAAACTATTGTTTGGATGTTGGAAAGTTGACAAAGAACCAATGAAGGAAGGTTTCTAAGCTCAACACTCTGGGATATCACACATAATGATCACTTAAGAGGATCACTGAGTGTTTGATTAATGTCAATGAGTTTTCTAAATAGATTTTTGGTTTAGGATTCCAATGAAGCTAGAAACCAAAATTTAGTGGCTACTGTTTGATGCTCACTCAAATATTTGGATAAGGAAAGTATTTTAAGCTTGTTTTCAACCAGTATTTGTGAAAAGACTTTTCAGTACATGGAAGTGAATCAACAGCTAAATACGATATTGTGAAAGCATTTTGCAATGATATTAAAGCTAAGGGAAAGCTATAGATTAAAAGGGTGTAAACTACTAACTCCATTATGCCCAGGACACGAAAACAAAGAAGTCTCTCAAAATGATCAAGACTTTTGAAAGCACAGTGAAGAATTAAATGGTAACCTGGGAATGAATTAGAAAAATATTCCTATTTCTTTGTAATAAAATATTCCTTGTAACATGAAGTGCTCAAGATTAGGAAGGGTTTTGTTTGTTCATAATAAAAGACATATTGGAATATCACTCTTTTGGAGTGGTATAAGTTGCACGTCCTGGCAAAATTGGTTGCTCTAGTGGGTTAATTAGGCAAAGTGTCTGGTTTCTATTTCTTAAGATTTTATTAACTGCATTCTCCCTCTTTGTTTGCCTCTGCTCCTAGCTTCAGACAAGCACCTCCCAAGAAGGTGGTATGGATGAGAGTACAGGCAAGGAAGTATAGAGAAAGAATGTTTAGGGACCCCTGCTGCACCATCATCACCATATGGTTACATCAGTTAATCTGGCCAATGGGATGGGATACCTGGGGCAACCTAAGGGCTATATAGATCACTTCCATACTTAGAGTTTCAAAACAATGGATGCATTATTTTTATATTCAGTTGAATTTTAGAAAAAAAAATCATTCATTCATTTTAATTCTTTCTAAAATGGTTTTATTTTCCTTTGTTTCATTAGATGGTGGGAAAACCCTAACATATTTCAACTATGACTATAGTGGGGATTTTCAAACTGTTACTTTCGAAGGACCTGAAATTAGGAAAATTTTCTATGGAAGCTTTCACAAGGTCAGTAATGCTTTGTATACACATATTCCTTATTCTTATTTACTGTGGACAAAGCAACAGGGAGATGTGAAAATAGTCCCTAGAGCTTTGGAGCTCACATTTCAATGGGAGTAAGAATTACCAGTGAGGCTTGTTAACAATGCCCAGAGATTCTGATTCGGTAGTTCTGACATGGGACCCTGAAATGTGCATTTTTTAGCAGTACCCCGGGATATATTGATAGAAGTGGTCCAATTTCCCACTTTGAGGAACAATGTACTATTAAACAGGCAGTTTTCCATTATTACATTACATGTGATGTTGAAAGGACTGCAGATCTACCTGGCCACCCATGAAGATGAAAAACATAATTGGCCAAATCATGTTAAAATGTAAAGACAAGTATAACTGATTGCACTGATATTTTCGTGAATATACAGATAACCCACCACTGCCATCATTAAGGTTACCCTGAGGATGGATTTTGTAAAACCCAACTTTACATGCACTTATTTTAATCGGATACTTGTGCTAAGAACTCTGTTCCTTAACATTGCACATCTCTGAAACAATGAGCCTTGGTGATCACTGTTTCCTTTGTGTTTCACGAATAACTCCAACAATCTCTGGGCTGTTCAGGTGTGTCACCAAGACCGTAGGGATAGCTGAGCATTTGCTAGGTTATGCTGCAAACAGCCCCTTGCCCAGTCCTTCTGGCCTTGTTGGAGTGAGAAAAGGGATGTCACATCACACAGCAGTCCTTCATCTTGGCTGTCTCCTGACCCAGAATATGGTCAAATACATATAATTTATACAGCTTTGCTATTTTTGGGGGTTTGGGATGCCGTAACCGCATAAGAACAATGCAGTTATAATAATAAAATTCGGACTGTTTTGTGTAAGGAACATTGCATTAAAATATAATTTTTTCCTGGTTTGATAGAACTTTATGAGGTATTATAGAAACACGAGATGGCAGGCGGAGATTTTCTAGTTCATGGTTCAAAATGGTCCCATTAGCTTCTCTTTGGAGTTATCATTTCTCACCAAGTTCCTCATGATATGATTCTATTCTCAGTTAGACAGAGTCTCTTGCAAAGTAGTCAAGAAAAATTGTAGGAGAGTTGAAAAGCATGTGAGATTTCCTTAATATTAAAAACATGCTGCCATCTTTGCCTGTGGAATAGGCAACAACTTATAATTCTCATTCCAAAGACTCCTTTATGAGTCTCAGATAAATGCTAAGCTTTGCCAACCTTACCAGAAGATCTCAAAGTCCTATAAGTAAGGTTCATTAAAAATTGGTTTCAAATTTATAAACCTCCAAGTTTTTTAAAGTTATATGAAGAAAAATCTCCCTTCACTTTGCTAGGTCTTTACAAAGCTAAACAGCCAAATAAAAAAGGAAAGCCTTTGATGTAAAAAACTATTTTATTAACAGATCTATTCATGGAAAATCTTGATGCCAATTCAATTTGTACAGACTTACGTTATAATTGAGTAAACACTTTTTTCTCATTGATTTTCAGTCGGCTTTAGGTTTTTACACTTTGGATATAAAGTGTGCCCCCAAGGTCTCTTTCAAAAAATTAATAATAATATAAATGGATTCTTAAGCGCAATCAAAGAAGCAAAATCTTTTTGAAAATGTTTCAGTGTCTCATTTTGTAATGCAAAGATTGTTTTAAAAAATGAACAATCTCTTACAAGTTAACAGTTCTTAAAGCATATAAAGCATGACTATTATATGCTCGGTTATCTTGCACCCTACCTGAAAATTTCTGTAATTTATAATAATGAAGAATAGTCCAAGGCTCAAAAACACACAAAAGTCAAATTATAGCCTTCTGAATGATCATAAAAGAGATGTTAATATGAAGCAAGTATTGGGGGGGATTTACTCCAACAGCGTTTCTCCAGCTGGGTAATGGTTAACTCCTTTTGGAAGGAAAAAGAATTCTCAAGAGCCTCCTCTATTGACTTAAATTATTTTTGTCATGATGTCATTTAAACAAAAAATTAAAGAAAAATTGGTTTAAATCCTTATGCTTTCAGTTGCTAAACAACAATGAAACAAAAATAAATTAAGATTGAATAAAACCAGTACACATAGAAGTAACACTATTTTAGCATGAAAGGTGACATTATTTCATGGATATTTAACCTCTCTGCTCACCAGACAGTACTAGCCATTTTAACCATGATTCACATTGCCCATTACTTTTTCTCTGTGAACTACCGTGGTACCTTCCCCTATGCAGCTATTTATAACTTCTTTTGGCTTTCACTTAACGTGAAATCATTATTTGCCTAATTTCACTCTTAAGTCATGAAACAAGTTACCTGCCACAAACAAGAAGGACTCATGAGGCAAATGCCATTATAAATTGAAATGCATTTATAAGCACTGAAATTTCATGGCGGAACCTGCTTACGACATGGTTCATTTAGAATATACTTCCTTTGACCATTGCCAAATGACAACACAGGATAACAAATCCTCACAGAGAATGTGTAAACTCCTGAATATATTACCATGTGCCTCCAGATTCTAGAGATTACAATTTGAGAAAATTGCACCAAAGAGCTGTATTTCATTTGGGCCTGGAGTCGCTAGAAAGCCTTCCCCCTTCACCTTCAGATTCTAGATCTTTCCTCCTTAAATAAATATTATCAAAGTGTGGTTTGCTAACTATTGGTGACACCATAGATAACTCTTTTGCTGGTAAATGACCAACATTTATTTATTTTTTTTAGCATTTTCATGTGCATTCAGAAAAGGTACAACTAGCACAACTAGTTCAAGGTGTTACTGCTTTAGAGGAAGGCTGTATTTTTAAAAAGTGATTGCTTTCAAAGTCATTTTAAAGAAAGTACTAATTAAATAAAAATAGAGATGGTACCTGAATGTGGGACAATAATGGAGGTGGTGAAAGTAGAACCTTTCTCCTCTAGCAAAATACATAGTAACAAAATGCCTTCTCATTCATACTTTTGAGTGATGAGTCATGCGGTTAGTTAAATTTGGCTGACATTCCTCTTACTTACTTACTAAAGCATCTTGACTTTTATCCAGTTACACATTGTTGTCAACAAGACTTTGGCCAAAGTCGTTATTGACTGCAAGCAAGTGGGTGAGAGGGCGATAAATGCGTCGGCTAATATCACAGTGGATGGTGTCGAAGTCCTAGGGAGAATGGTTAGATCAAGAGGACCCAATGGAAACTCTGTACCAGTAAGTAGATAAACAAGTGAAGTTTTGTTATTATTATAGAAAAAAAATCTTTTATAATATAGTTATCTACTTTCCAGGTGAAAAGTTTGGTGAAAGAATGGATAGATGGATGGATGGATGGATAGATAATATCTTCTTTAAATGAACTGATAGGTACATTCAAAGTTCTTGGCAGTATGCTTCAGCTATATTATAACAAAGAGAATGCTCCAGGATTTAGGCGAGTTTATTTTCTAAAGGCATTTTAGAATTCAAGTAGTAAAATGTTCATCATACGGTTTATGGCATAAATGGTTTGTTAATGAAAATCAAAACTTCAAATGAACCTCATTTATATAAGCAACTGTAAACTCATGCACAATATGTGATTATTATACACAGGCAATTGACATAAACCCCTCATTTGGGTTAGATTTGGACATTTTACAACTAGATTTTTGCTATTGCTAATGTTTAGTTTACCCTTTAATCATATAGTTATTTAAGTAACAAATCATTCTAAGATAATATATTTTTTCATTCTACAACATACAATGTAAGACTGGGAAGCTTCCAATTGGCAAAGAAATCACATACCCTTCACTTACTACCCACAAAAAAGGATAGTATACGTAAGCTTTTATTTGAACACCATGGGGTCATAGCTAATTAGCAACTTTCTCTATTTTGACTCATTCTATAATCAGGACCAGTAGCCTAGAGAGCATTTTATTCTTGCAAACAATTCGAGCTCTTCTAGTCTACATTTCTATGCAATGAAAAAAATCAAGTTAATTCGGAATCACTATCTTGCAGTCTCACAGTTCTGTAGAACTAGCCAGCTATATGGAATGTTAGAAAGATTTGGCAGTCCTCAAAGTCTGTTTAAGCTGAAGATTACTGTGTACAAATGAAATCTTCTAGTTTTTTAGATAAATAAATAAGATTAAAACAGACTCATGCCAATTAAATGGGAAAGGGGACATCCTCCAATTGTCCCTAGAGGACCTTCGACAAGCACAGTTGTTTTAATTCCACTACTGTAGTATAACTCATTCACTTTATGCACCAGCATAGAGTCCCAGAAGGGTAAAGTGATTCACTTTTGGACCCTTTCCTATTGTATGGTATTTCTCTTTGTGGTAACAATAGAAGTGAAATCCTTGTATACACAGGGGGGCATTGGTGCTTTCGGACCTTGGCTAATTAGCTTGACACTTAGTTTTGAAATATCTTTAAAAGTACTTTTGTTTCTACTTTGCTTTGGAGAACTGTGGATTAGATCTTTGGAAAGAGAGAATATAAGAGCTAGGGCAGGCTCTCTTGTTTTCAGTTTGGTAGGAGACTTTCAAGAATGTTTATGGGGGGCCAGTCAAGTGGCTCAGTTGGTTAAGAGCTTGGTCAAGAGAATGAGCTCTGAGCAACAGGCTCGCTGGTTCGATTCCCACATGGGTCAGTGAGCTGCGCCCTAGTTGAGCTCCCACTGAGTTGCCAACAAGTGGCCGGGCAGCTCAGCTGGTGAGAGCACGTGTTCCTAACAACAAGGTTGCCTGTTTGAGATGGTGGCTATGCCCACCAGCAACTAATTGAACACAGCACCTTGAGCTGAGCTGTGCAACTGGACTTGGAGCTGAGCTTGCTGCACCCTCCACAACTAAGATTGAAGGACAACTTGGATGTTCCCCTTCCCCAATTCCCCAACATTGTTCCCCTTCCCCAATGCCCCAACATTCCCCTACCCCAATTCCCCAATTAGGAAAAAAAAAGAATATTTACATGTTACTGAGGAGTTATATCCTCTAAAAGTGTGATATTTAATGCTGTTTAAGAAATATGCCATCTTCTGCTTCATAGAAGATACTTTTATGATAGCATACTCCAGAATTTATAAAACTCCAAATTAGCCAACTAAGGCTATCTTGTATTGGTAAATGGATGTATATAGATGGACACTTGGATGGATAAATGAATAGACTCTAATTTAAGAAAAAGAAACAATGCTATGTGTGTGAGATTCTGGGCCTCAATCACTTGCTAATATTATTTTTTTATCTTAGAAAAAAATAGTGTGTATAAAATCCCTGACATTTAATAGAGATTCAATGAAGAGCAGATATTATTATCAAAGGATGCCAATAATGCTTCTCCATCTCACCTTTTCTGAACTTCTAGGACTTGTTTAGCACTTGATTATTTGTAGTCATATATTATTTTCTTCCTCTTTCATATACCTAGTTTTCACCTCTTTAGCCAGACTATAAATCTCTCAAAATGGAAACCATGGCATGGTCATCATTTGCAACCATGCCCTTCTACCTTACATCACAATATCTAATAAATCATAAAAAACAGACTAAGTTTTCATGACATACTTGATAGAAATTCAATAAATGTCATTTAATATTTGAATTGTATCATCTTTTCTTAAGATATTGTTTTGCATATGTTCTATTTCATGTGTGATATTGACAACAACCCAATAATATATCGGGGGTGCCAAATAAATGTATCCACATTTTAAAAGATATTATCTATGCTCAAGCAATAGTTCACCATAATCAGAAGTGCCTGGGTGCTTGATGGTAACCACTTTGAGCACTTCTTATAATTGCACAAGTCCAACGTGACTTGTATTGATCTTTTGTTATCAGTATATATTATTACAATTTTAATACACTTTTTTCCTTTCTTAAAGTGTGTGTACATTTTTTGGCACCCTCTCTATGTATCAGATCCTCTTCTAATTTTTATTTTACAATTACAGTTTTATAATTACAATTACAACAACTATATTTCAAATTACACTCTATGTAATAATTGTACTACAAATATATGGCCGATTAAATGTCAAAGAATTTATTTCTGAAAGCAAAAGTGCCCGTAGGTTTCAGGCCTACCAGCAATAAATCTGGACTTTTGTCTGCGAAAGAAAAGCAATTAAACAGAGCACCCTC
Source organism: Aselliscus stoliczkanus (assembly GCA_033961575.1). Taxonomy (NCBI): domain Eukaryota; kingdom Metazoa; phylum Chordata; class Mammalia; order Chiroptera; family Hipposideridae; genus Aselliscus; species Aselliscus stoliczkanus. The sequence continues at coordinate 15,264,278 of CM066731.1, read as the reverse complement.
TGTGGTAACTTCTAACCAATAGTAGACAATGGGGGAATTGATAGAAGTCAGTAATTAAAGAGCTCTTTGTAAGGCTAGTAGGAGAAAAGTTGTGGCTTTTGTTAGAATCTAGAAGTCTACAAAGGATTACTAAATAGATTTTCAGTCTGCCCACTTATTGAAAAATTTGATTATGTTGAAATGGATGATATTAGATTAGATCTCAAGAATGTGATTGGAAACTCACTTGCTTTGCGGGTTATTTAATTGTTTCAGTGCAGGGCAAGGGAGAAGCTTTAGTCTTCAGTTTTCAATTTAGAAATCACATATTGCTAACGTAATTTTGATATACATCTGTATTCCAATGCCTAGCAAAAGGGAATATGTAATGTCAAGTTTTGGATTATTCCAGGAGGAGTAATTATCCTATAAAAGAGATTAGTAGTTTATAGGTCAGCATTCCCTAGCAAATTCAGCAATGATTCAAAAACTGCCAGATGATGGAAAACTCCTACATATTTAGTTTTTAAACAAAATATGCCAGCGGTGCCAAAAAAATATATAGACATTTTAAGAGATGGTCAACATTGCTCAAGCAGTAGTTCACCATAATCAGAAATGTCTGGATGCTGATGAAAACCACTTTGAGCACCTCTTGTAATCACAGAAGTCAAACATGACTTATATTCATCTTTTGTAATCGGTATGTATTGAGTATTACCATTTTAATTGTTTTTTCCTTTCTTAAAATGTGTGTACTTTTTTTGGCACCTTCTGTATTCTTTTCAAACCAAAGCTGAGTGGAGAAGAGATTAATGAATTGAGGGATACAGTAACTACTATATTGAAATCACTGACATTCATAATAAAAACAACTGGTGTTCAGCAACGCAAGATTTTATAGGCAGGAAAAGTCCCTAGTGGAACTAATCTAATAAGTAAGCTTAATTTAGCCATCCAATACATGTGGGAAGAAAGTTAACAATTGTGCTTCTCCTTTCTCATGTTCTTTCTCCTAAAAAGTGTCTTCCACTTTTTCTGATACCTAATGAAATAATAATGCTGCCAGTCAGAGATGGTTCTAGAAAAATTTTGAGCTTCTGGCCTAGAATCATGTTTCATAGTGTCTTTCTTAAATCTGAAACACAATTATCCAATTGGCATTTGTTTAGCCCTTTGCTATTTAAATAAAAGACAAATACCAATTATGTTATGCAATTTTTAAGTAAATTTATTTACTGATTTCAAGCTTTTTTTTTATGTAGAAATCAACAGTAGACTAGTCAGTGATCCTATAGAAACACATATTTTTAAATTATAAGAAAATGTGGTTTTGCAAGAATTATATCTTTTAACCCTTAAAATGGACTATTTATGAGTCCATAGTAATGTATGCTTTTCAGTGATTATCTCATTTAATCTTCTGTGATTATCTCATTTAATCTTCCAATAACCCTGGGAAGAGATACTTATTTAAGCCCCACCTTATGGATACAGTATCTGAGACTTGAGGAATTAGGGAGGGATACCCTTTCCAAAAGTGAGGAAAGTGAAATGAGATCATATCTGACTTGAAGTTACCTGACTTCCATTCTAAGCTCTCTTCCACTAGGTCAGGCTGATAATTACAGAACGTAAATCAGAGGAGGGAATCTGGTATATTCTGGTCACCATATGCCCTGTCTGTTCACTGACAAGTTCAAAGACTCACCATTATTTGAATGACAACTTTGAAAGTAAGTGTGATCAAAATGTTCCTCCCATGGGCTGGCCTAGTGGCATGGTGGTTAAGAGCTGGTTTGGGATGCCAGCGGCCTGGGTTCAGATCCCACATATGAGGGCCAGTGACACTTAAAAAAAACACACCAAAAAACTGTTCCTCCCAAAGTGTGTCTACACCTTAGTATTCTAATTACAAATACAACAGCTGTAAATTTTAATTTAATGGTTTTCCTTCAATTCAATACATTGATTAAGATCAAGTAAAAACACTACATGTGGGCTGACCGAGTGGCACGGTGGTTAAGCGCAGGCTTGGGAAGCCAGGGGCGCCGGTTCGGGTCCCACATATGAGGGCCAGTGACACTGCCCTCAAAAAAAAAAAATAATAATAATAAACACTACGTGTATGTTCAATATCTGACAAATGGTATATGCTTAATAAATCTTAATTGTGAAATGGAGACAATAAAAATTGAACACCAAATGAAAAGCAAAAAATGGGTTGAGTCCCTGGGTCTTTTTCCAGTGTTCTTGGGCAACATCAAGCTCTCTAAATATTAGTATAAGTTCACGTACAACTTAACTTCAAATTATATGCTTAGTTATATGATGCTAGAAAAAAATAGAGAATAAAAATCTGGTGTTGAGTGGAAAATGGGTCCAGGGATATATTTTAATGGCCATTCACAAATTACAGTGACAGCTACCAAAAAATATTTTAATCTTATTTTCATGCTAACATTTGACCCCAAATGACATGCCTTTTGTGCTGCACCCAGACAAAAATGTCCAATAATGAAAAACAAGCATTTGTAATTGGTTCAGTAGTCCCTTGAAAGAAATTATAAAAAAATGAAAGCGGGTGGTTCTGCATCTTTCTCTCCTATTTTTTTTTGAGCAGATATATTTTTTATAATGTTCATTAATTAAAAAGGAAAATGGTTACAAAAGTAAAAAGAGGCTGCGTCTTGGCATCAGTTGTTTGAATTATTGTTTTCACCACATTGTCTTGCATTTATAGGCACTCAAATATAAGGTCTTTGATATACCATTTCTGTGCCGTTTTCTACATAATTGGTACAAATATGTGTGACATTGCTTTTAAAATAAAAGCCAGCGTTTTTTTTTTTGTTTTTTTTTCTTTCTTTAATCAATCCCAAGAAATGTGCCTTGGAAAAAGAAGTCTCTACAATAAAGGCTGAGGAATCTAAACTATTACAAATGCAAAACAATTATGAATAAATTTGTTGTGCTCACACAAAAAAAGGCTGCTGATTTTTCATCTAACTTGAAAAAGAAGGCAGCCCACGAGCATTCCTCAAATGACAGCACTGGCTTCATTTAGCACTTAGTAGGCATTCAACCCCTTGAATAAATAAAATGAGCTCTTAAGAATCCCAATAACTCAACAGGGCAGAACTTTAGCCAAATGTTTATATATGGACATTATTTTATGATAGGTGATTAGGTGGTGAATGTTTATTTGAAAAACTTCAAGAAAACTTGGTGTCTCCTGGGACTATTGAAGGACCCTTTGCTTTAAAGAAATATTCCCAGTCACTAACATGTTTTTACAGTGAGGGCTCTATTCAGAAATGGAAAATTTTATTAATGGATGAATGACTTACAGATTTAGCTGATTCTATCTAATGCTGTCATAATGGGACCCATTGATAAATGTCCCCAGACAATTGGCATTGTAAAGTTAGGCTGGGGGGCTTTTATTTTAAACATTAGACTGAAGATCCATTCACTGCTAAATGAACCACAAGAAAATGTGGTTGTTCAAATCCCAACCTGAACTCAGCTTTCAGCACATGCTTAATTACTTAGGCTGTTTCGTCCCAACTCCTAATCTATGGAATGGGGTTGACATTACAATTATCATGCCTCATGGTGATCTGAGGGTTAGATGGTAGAGGCAAAATCCTTAGGATCCTGCCTGCCCCATAGTAGGTTTTCACTAAATGTTTGCTAAGAATTTTCTCATTCAAAACATTAAACATATATGAGTATTATAGAAACATGCTACTTGTGTATTCTGCCCTCAATACTGCATTGCTTTCACTTTGATTCTACCTTTTTGGCCTTTGTATTATTATGTATTCCTGCACCTTAAAGAATTCAATTATGAAAGGGCTGTACATGGTACATTAGAATAATATTTATTATTTGTAATAATTATATTTCAGGCACCATTCCAAAGAATCCACCGTATTAACTCATTTTGTTGTTATAGCCACTAATACTAAATCAATGAGTATCTACTATTATTATACTAATTTTATAGGTAGAGACTCCCACATGTTATGTGATTTGTTCAAAATGACTTAGCTTGAGAGCGGGGATTCAAGGACTACACACAGACAGTCTAGCTCAATAGCCTCGTAACCACCATGTTCCTTGAAATATTTTTGTTACTCTTGTTGGTCACAAAAATCAACAGCCATGTTTTTTTAAAAAAGTTCTAATTTTAAAAACTTAATTTTTTAACAATCATATTTTTGTTGTATGGTTGCCCTGCACAGACTTGGATATCATACCCTTTGGGAATTTTTTTTTTTATCTGGGAAAGGATAGAGCAGTGAACCATGCTTATATTTCTTCAGACAACACAGTAGTTGTATATGGAAACAAGAAAACATGATACCTTCATGATGGATCTACTTTCAAAATTTAAGGGCTTTTTTAATTAATCTTGCAAAACTCACTTGGAGAAGGATGTTTGCAGCAAAGCACAGTTCTTCCTGGGTGTAATGAGAGAAAACCTGACTTCTGTTTACTGTCAGACTGGACAGTCTCTTTTGTAATACCACATGCATTGTCAGTAACCTATTTCAGAACTCCCATCTAGCTGGGCATTCTCGTTTTCATTGAGATCATTGACAGAGATAAAACCGTATTCCTTGGAAGAAAAATAAGACACTAAGCATTTACAGCCCTTGCTGAATACACCACTTGTTGAAGGAAGGTTGAAGATTTAAAATGAAAAACACTTCCTCCTTCTCCCAGTTCTATACCGATAACATTTTTCATATTTGAAAATAATATAGGCAGAAATATAATATTAAAAATGGTTGGGTCATGAAGCTAGTGTTAGCCCTTCATGTTGTTATAACAATGTTTTTGAATATTTCAAAATACACATTGAGTTATTGCCGACCTACATGAGTAGAACAAGGCTGTCTAAATATTTATGGCATGATCAATGGCTTAAGTAAAAATACATTTAACCCAGCTTCTCACAATACCATATGTGACTCTGTCATGACACCGATAACATTTTTCGTATTTGACAATAATATAGGCAGAAATATATGTTGTAAACAGTAGTTATGTGCCTGCCTCTCACTCCCTGGAAATTCTTTGAGAGCGGAATACTTGGTGCTCTGGTTTTTGTATCTGGTACTCTGGTTTTGCATATCTTAAAGATCTGGCTTACATTATGTACCAAAGAAAAATTTGCCAAATGTATACTTGAATAATTAAAAAAAGAGTTAATTCAACATGTCTTCATGAATACCTACCGTAGGCCATATATTGTGACAGGGACACAAAGATTAATTAGTGGGTCTCTGTCCTTTGAAAGGGCTCACAATCTAAGGAGGAGAACAATACAAATAATTGTATGGTGGGAGATATGCTATAAAAGATACATATGGAGCATTATGGGATTACAGAGGCACTTGGAGTAACTGTGATGGGCAGGACAGGGAAAAGTTTTAACAAAGGCACTAAGCTTCTTTAGGTAGAGATGGGAGGGGGATGTTGTGATAAATAAGGGCATTTGAATGATGGGTGGAATAACAATAGACAAAATCTTAGATCACTGTGTGCTTGAGGAACACAATCAGAGTGATGTTGTTGGAATGACTTTTTAATTCATTTTTTAATAATTATGTTATACATGAAAGGTCAGACAATTCGAGATATCATTATTGTTATAACCGCAGTGTATCTCTCTTTTGCTGAATGACAATTTTCATTTTCAATTGCAGTTCCAGTTACAGATGTTTGATATTGTTTGTTCCACATCATGGGCCATTAAAGACAAATGCTGTGAATTACCAGGCCTGGTAAGAAATCTTCCTTCATTATTTGGTCTGTTTTCTACATTGAAATTTTCTAAATTTATAGTTAATTTTCTCTGAAAATGAAATGCTATTCCATGAAACTCATATTAGAGATAATTATTGAGATGATAATGAAAATTTAAAAGAAGTTAAGAAGGAGGCATGTCTGAAGTCAGCAGGACACACTTACACATGGTGGGAACTGCACAGCTCTACCGGCTGCGATTTACACATAGTCCAGATGTTCCCAGATTTCCTGGTTCATGGATCCTTTAATATTGGAATAATTGTTTATGGCATCCTAAGTCAAAAGGAATACCTAACAATTCCATTTCTGAAGCAATTAAGTCTAAACATCTTACTGTGTGTTTATGTCCTAACAACTTGGTAGCTGTATGAAAAAAAAAACCAAAAACAAACACATAAATTGAAAAAAAAAATTAAATATTTGTTTTATTCTTAAATAACCACAATTACTTAAGGGAATGCATATGCCTATTGGGAGTGTATAGTGTCTTGTATCTTGGAATCTGATTGGATATCTCCACCCTCAAGTTTTTCCCTCATGATTTTTCTCATGGTACTTGCTTTCCATCGTAGCAACTGCTGAAAAACAGATTTGGAAATATGTGACATTATCAAAAAAAAAGGGTTTCAAAAATCTACTGTTGAAACTGTGAATTACGTTGAGCTAGCTGTTCATACAAAGTCCAATGGGTGCTGAATATTACTGTTTCTCTTGAGTTTTGAAAATATTCACAGTGCCCTGCGAGTTTATTATTGTGTCCCAGAGCATCTTGGCACACAGTTTGGGAATCTTAGTCATGCGATGCAACTGGAAAAACCAAAGTGTTTCTCATTATTAATACCACCTATAATTCAGAGTCTGCTTGTATATCTATGAGCAGATTCAGATCTTAGGATGCTTAGGCCCAGTGACCTGAAATGGGTGACGCTGTCATGGCTGGACCGTAGTCATGGCTTAATAGTTAAATGTGGAGAATGGGCATGGAGTAAGCATCATAAGGTCTAAGAGATTTGTCTTTTTAAGATGTTATCCCAGGTTATCCCATTAGCTATTGCAGGCAATAAATTCATGGACACTATGTCTCAGAAGGAAATCACGTACTCTTTCTTCATGAAAATCAGTTTCCATGTAAACTGTGGGGTGGAACTCAGAGACACTGATGTCATGCTTAAGCACAGGCAGATTGGAAATTGAAAAGGAAAATGCTCAGAATCCTATGTGTATCAGGCACAATGTGATCACCATTTCTCCTAGGAAGCACCTAGGCCTTCTCAGAGCTTTTCCTTTCATTATTATCACTGAAGATGTGTCAATTCCATGGTAGGAAGATGGATGGAGACAGAGTTGACAACAATGGTGAAACCGTTCCTGAGTCTCTGATCACTGGGAGACCTGCTCTTAGTCTTACTTTGGGAACCTTTCAGGATACTCAAATTTGTATTTCACTCTAGCTGGCCAGATACCAGGCCAGCTATGTTAGCCAGGGGCAGTTCCTATAATGAGCTGAAAGCTTTGACTACTGGCCAACATTTAGGGAAAAGCATATAAGTACATGCTAGCCCTTTGCTCAACATTTTCTTTGGTTTCTGTTGTGAATATTTCAGAGACTGAGATTATTTTCAACTTGATAATTTACTTATCATCTGTGCTCTATTCAGTTCTAATTTTACTTTTCCCCAAAGTCCTATATAATGAAGCTCGTTTTCTCTCTCCCTGAAAGGACTGATGAACACTATGGAGTTATATAGTTTCTTATCCCAGGGCCGCCTTCTTTTTTGGCTGCTGCTCCAAATGGGATATTCACAAATTATTCAATAGCTGTTAGCAAGTGCTCTGTCTTCACTACACTCCAGGAACTCATTCATATATTTTCAGCCTGCCATTCATCATCATATGGCAACAAAATTCTCCAGGAGAAGAAAAACAACCTTCTGTCTCAAAGTTTTAGGTTGATGCTATGATTTTTGTTTGTTTGTTCGTTTGTTTTTTTGCATCCACATCCGCCTTTCTTTCTTCCTCTGGAACATCCTTTGATAATGATGATTATCAATGACTCGCTAGACACCCAATTATTTTTCTTTAAAGACAAGATTTTGTAGCCAGGAGGAAATATTCTCTGACTTCCTAGACTAATGTCCCTTCAACATTTTTTTGTAAGTGTCTTAAATCAAAGTGTTTTCTCTAAGGCCATGAAGCCATTTGTATAGAACACCTTGTTAACAATTATTGTATTTTTTTTTTCTCCTCAGAGGGATGAGGAGACCTGCCCAGAACTTCCACATTCCTGCTCCTGTTCTGAAACCAGTAAACGGGGTCTGGGACCAGCAGGCCCACCAGTAAGTTTTACCTCATTCAGGCTTAAATGGTCTTCAATAATATTTATAGCTGTCACTTGTGTGTCGAATATGTGCTCGCCACTGTGCTAACCAGTTACTCACTTAATCCTATGAGCAAACCGAAGCACAGAGATGTTAAGTAACTTGCCTAAAGAACAAAGCTTGGAGGAGCTGCTCTTCCCATCCGGGTCTCCATGGCTCCAATAGATGATGCTCTTAGCCCCTATGCCAGACTGTCTCTCATATTGTGTATATTCAAGATGTTCCCTTTAAACCTTGAGATTTATTTTCAGTGTGAGTGTTTCAAACATTGACCCTCTACTTGTACCTCCCATTGTCCATTCTGTACCAGAATTTATATGTGAAGAAAGGAATTCAAACTTACCAGGAAAAGTGGCTCATCTGAGAATGAAATTTTCCATTACTGATTATAAACTTCCTACAGAAATGGAGGGACGGAGGGAGGGAGGGAGGGAGGAAGGGAGGGAGGGAGGGAGGGACGGAGGGAGGGAGGGAGGGAGGGAGGGAGGGAGGGGGGGCGGGAGGGAAGGAGGGAGGGAGGGAGGGACGAAGGGAGGAGAAGAAGAAGGAGGAGGAACAAAAAAGGGAGGTAGGGAGAGAGAGAAAGAAAGCATTTTTGTGAAATGTATATTGTGTGTAACTGCTCTCTCTGCATCTTTGAATTACCATGATAAATCTTTTGTAATATGTTTAAATGTTCCTTTTATTATCTAACCTGCTAAACTGGGATTATCAGTGTTTCTTTAAAATAAGTACATTATAGCTGGTCTGTGGTTAGAAAATGACAAACGTATCAAAGCAGAAAGACATAGAACACAGCCAGAAGATGCAGAAGCAAATAAACCCAGACCTGAGCCGGCCGAGTGGTGTGGTGGTTAAGCGCTGGCCTGGGAAGCCAGCGGCCCCGGTTGGGTCCCACATATGAGGGCCAGTGACACTGCCCTCAAAATAAATAAATAAATAAATGAAACCCAGACCTTGCAGGAGGAGTATCCTGATGCCTGAGCAGTCCTTGCATGGGGATTTGTCAGAGGTGGCAGGGCCCAGTCGGCATGCATAGCCCACGCCGACAGCTGGCTCCAGGCATGGAAGTTCACTCCAGGTTGTCACCACCACTGACACAATTTTCCTTCACTTGGGCACCACATTTCCTAAACTGAACAAAAAGAAAGAGAACCTACTAAATGCATCTGAAATATATCCCAGCAGTTTCTCCTTTATCTTTGGCACATAGAATGTGCTTTCAAGCTATGGATGTAGAACCCAAATACTTTTTTTTTTTTTAAACAAAAGACATATCCCAAAGAAATAAGTGTGGAACAATGGTAAAAGCATTGAATTTAAATCATAAGACTAGGAGGTCCCTGAACCACTGTGAACTTCCATTTTCTCATATGTAAAATAGCACCCACCTCTTTCACGGTGTTGTGAGAAATACACAAGATAGTATGTATATAAGTACTCTGTGTATTATAAAACTTGAGTCAAATGTAAGGAGTTATCTTTAGCTTAATCTGGCAATTGAAAGCAGTTGTTTTCAACTGTGTGCAGCTTGCTTTTATTCACCCAAAAGTATCCCTTTGAGCTTTATCAAAGTTAATGCACGTTATTTAGTTTATTCATTGTACCTGCTGTAAGATACTCCATTATATAACCAACCCATTTATGGACCCATTACTGCAGAGTATTTCCCTACTACAGTATTAGTATAGTGAGCATCCATCTTCTGTCTCTGCAAGCATAAGTGAGTGGTCTTGCAATAGCCCTTAGAATCAGATTTGTTGGAAGATGAGAAAGGTGCATCTTCAGCTTCAGGTTTTTTTTCAAGGTGGTTGTACAACTGTCCTCTCTCCCAGACTCTGCATAAGAGGTATGGTTCTCCTGCCGTCTCGCCAGCAAGCCCTGATGTTTCCAGATGCCAGTGTCTTCCTTATCTGGTGACTGCAAAACCCTGTACCATTGTTTTTTAAAATAAGACATTCCTTCCCTGATAGCTAGATGGAAAATGTTTTCATTTGTCTCTGAACCATTTGGATTTTTTCTCATATATAAATATCTGTTTATAAACTTTGCTGGGGTTTGTTTGTTTTTTTGTGTGCAGGTTTTTTCTTATTGATTTGTATATGTGGTTTTATGTATTTTGGACACTATTCCTTTATTAATGATATGGTTCGCAAATATCTTTTCCTGGTCTGTGGATTGCTTGTTGTTGTTTATAGAAATTTATATTGTCTAGAAATTTTAATTCTAATGTTGTCAAATTTAATATCTCTGTGAGCTGTTATCCTTTTTTTATTTATTTCTTCTTTTGTCCATGACTTATTTAGAAATGTTTTTTTACATTTTGAATCATATGTGCAATTTTTTTCTTTTTCTTATTGACATACTGATTGTATTGCACTTTATCATGAAAGATAGTCTGTATAGTACCAAGTCTTTGAAATTTGTTGATTCTTTGACATTTGCTTTGTGGCCTTTTCTCAAGTGTTACAGATTTTTGCATGTAGGCTTTAGAAGAATGTGTGTTCTCTAATGGTGGCATTTGGAATTTTAAATATAAGCACCCATAAAATCAAATGGTAAATTGTGCTAGAATCTTCTTTATCTTCATTAATTCTTTACCTTTTGGTTACTGAGATAGATATTTAAAATATATTCCACTTGTCAATTTGTCAAATTCTGTTTCTAATTCTCCGTTATATACAGACTGTGTTATAAATATGCAAAAAGTTTACAACAATTATCTTCCTAATGACTTGCTATGTCAACATTTCTCTTTTGGATTATTTTCCTGGTATATATTTTCTTCATCCTTTTAATGTTAACCTTTCCGTGTCTTGGTATTTTAGATGTGTCTCAATAGCATATGCCTAGGCTTCTTTTAAATCTGGTTTTACAATCTTTCTTTTTAGAGTTTAGTCCATTCTATTGTTTATGATAATTAACCTATTTGGCTTTATAGTCCTATATCAATCACATTAATTTGTTCCTTTTATTTGTCTATATATATATCAATCAGGGGTGCCAAAAAAATGCATACAGGTAGACACTTTGGTCAACATTACTCAAGCAGTAGTTTGCGGTAATCAGAAGTGTCTGGACACTGATGGTAACCACTTTGAGCACCTCTTATAATTGCAGAAGTCAAACATGACTTGTATTCGTCTTTTGTTATCGGTACATAGTATTACAATTTTAATAGTTTTCATTCTTAAAATGTGTACACATTTTTTTGGGCACCCTCTATATATGGCTTTCTTGGTTGACTGAGATTTTATTTATTTGCCATTTTTGGCTTTTTGCTTTTATTCGCTTTCTTTTTTCCCCCCTCCCCTAATTTGAAAATTTCACTGTCTATATGTGCTCTTTTAATCATTAACCTAGAAATTTTACCAGACGTAATTGTCTTGACAAAGTAAAAAGAATCAAAATTTCTACCCTTCTTTTAACCAACGTGATATTCTTGAAATTTTTTTCTTTTGGATCATTCTGTTTGTAATTTACCTGCTGTTGCTACCCAGTATTTTAGTATTTTTTTTATCATCAAAAATTAGACATTTTATTTTTGTTTCTTGTTATAAATTGCTGTGTTAATACTTGCCTACCTATCTGCTTGCTCTTTGCTCACGATGTCCTCTGGTATCATTTTTATTTTTTCTACAGTATACTCTTTGGATGTTCCTTTAACTGGAGTCTACTGGTCGTAAATTTTCAGTTTTTGTCCCTCTGAAAATGCTTTCATTTCCCATGTTATCAAATGATAGTTTTGATGGTTGTTACAGAGATTGCTAATTGCCCCCTGTATTCATTGCCACTGCTTCTTTTTAATAGTAGAACCAAGCACATGGCCATTCAGCTAGGGGCTTGATTTCTTTTCTTTTTTCGTTTTTCTTTTTTTTTTTTTTAAAGATTTTATTGGGGAATTGGTGGAGGGGAACAACATTGGGGAATCGGGGAAGGGGAACAGACAAGTTGCTGTCTTTTTGTTCTTCAGTCTAGTTGCGGAGGATGTTGCTTCACTGTTGGTATCGTCATTGCGCTCCTCCCGGACGAGGCAGATCGGTCGCCGGCCTCTGGATGTCGCCCACCGCGGCCATTGGCAGCTCATGCTTGGCTGCCAGCCGCTCACGCTGGCTGCGGGCCACTCACTGTAGCCCACGGCAGCCCACCGCAGCAGGGGCCGCAGCCCACACCATCACCGGGGCTCGCACAGCCCAGCTCCAGGTGGAGCTGTTGCTAGCCGTAGAGGGCAGTGTCACTGGCCCTCACGTGGGATCCGAACCGGGGCCGCTGGCATCCCAAAACCAGCACTCAACCAATGCGCCACTCGGCCGGCCCTTTTTTTTTTTTAACATTACCCATCAGCTCCAAGTCAAGTCATTGTCTTCAATCTAGTTGTGGAGGGTGCAGCTCAGCTCCAAATGAAGTCGTTGTCTTCAATCTATTGGGTTGTCGGAAAAGTCATGATGCATTTTTGCAATGAAAACCTTAGAAAAAACACTTCATGACTTTTCTGACAACCTAATCGTTGTGGAGGACATAGCTGACTGGCCCATATGGGAATCCAACTGGCAACCTTGGTGTTTGAGCACTACACTCTAACCAGCTGAGCCAACTGGCTGCCCGGGGCTTGGTTTCTTAACATCTATGCATGTAGGTATGATCTTATGACCAACTTCTGGCCAATGAGAGAAAGCATATGGTGTAGTCACTCTGGGTGTCATTCTTAAATGAAAACCAAATGCTCTCCTTAACCATTCTCACCCTTCTCTACAGACTAGAATGGGAACCTGTGGCAGTGAGTTCATGGTGATAAGCGATGTTCTAGGGCATATTACAGTAATAAGATGGAAGCAACCAGGATTTCACACTGCCTTATATGGTAAAGTTACTGTACTTCCCTGGACCAATTATCAACTCAGGTTTTAATATAAGAAAACAATAAACCTCCTATCTTGCTTAAAATTTCTAGTATTGACCTCGACTAAAGCTCTCAGACTACATTCCAAACTAATACAACTGGGTGTACAGTTCTAGATTAATGATTATTGTCTCTGGGCACTTTGTAGATACTGTTACACTGTTTTACACCTCCCATTGTTGCTATGGAAAGTCACCTTGTCAGTCAAATTAATTGCCATCCTGTGAGAAATATTTTCTCCCTGGTTGCTTTCAAGATCCCTTTGTCTTTTGGTGTGGGTTTTTGATATTGTTGTTTTGTCATTTGGGAAAATTTGGGACTTCATAAATTTGAATACCGATATTCTCACTAAATTTGGAGTTTTCTCAGTATCTCTTTGAATATTACCTCTCTTCTCTCATCTCTATTATGGTTTTCTGAGACTCCAACTAAAGGTACTTTATAACTTCTAATTTCACTCTCATGTCTCCTAACCTCCCTTTTTATTTGTGCCTCTGGGCTCATTTTGTGTAATTTCTTCAATGTTATCTCCTGGTGTACTCTATTTTTAGCTATGTTTAATATGCCATTTAGCCTATCCATTGTGCTTATGATTTCGATTATTATGTTTAATGTATCTAGAGGTTATATTTGGTTTCTTTTCAATCCTCTTGGTCATTTTTATAGTCTCTTCTTCTTTGTAACACTTTCAAAATGATTTTTTTCTTTCAATATGTGAAATACATTTTATAGTTTTTATCTGTTAATGTGATAATTTCAATATCTGCAGCATATGTGGTTCTGATTCTGCTGTTTGTTTTTCTGCTGATTTTACTCATGTTACCGTGTTTCCATGTATACTGTGTGATATTTCTCTCTGGTGTATATTTGAGTCCATATTAATATTACTTGAAACTCTCTCTGGGAATATTTTGAACCTGTTTTTGAACTACATTCCTCCAGAGACTCTCTGTGCCTGCCGCTGTTAAGCTTCTGCATATACAACCACCTGAAAACCACCTTAAAGGATTGACTTGTGGGTTTTGTTTGACCCTCACAAGCAGTGTGAGTTTTAGTCCCTAGATTGTATAAGAATCAGCTTCTGGGTAATATATCTTAGGGGAGACATTTCCTACCCCTCCCATAGCTAACGTGAAAATAGCATCTTAGTCATCTGCCTGTGAGTGCGCCATATTTTTTTTCTAACTTATTCAGAGTGCAGCCTTTTAAGTTCTTCAAGTTTACTGAATGTTTCATATTCTACTCTTCCCCCACCTATCATTGGCCCACGTTCACATTTCATTGCCCTGTGTGGGCTATGAAATACGAGCTTTGCAACAAACCTCAACCATCTTCTTCGTTTGCTCCCAGGGCAGTCTCAGTACACATGCCTGTTGATCTGGTTTCTTATTTCTTCTCCATTCCTGGTACTTAAGGATGCAGCCCTTAATTACAATAATGTTTATTTTATTTTAAATAACATTAATAAACTTTTTTCACTGGAGGCGTTTCAAGTTTTTTTAATTTACATTACTGCTGGAACAAGTTATAAAACAGACTTTGTAAGTAGAAGAAAGCAGCAAAGAAGTGAAAGAGGAGGGCTGAACTCTGACTTGTTGAGAAAGAACATGTAAAACTGAGGGAAACTATTGACAATTTTAAATACTTAAAGTATAATACGCTATTTAAGAAGTAGTAGTACTCCAAACAATAGGTCATAACTGATGATTAACGTACTTGTGATTATCTTTTCATTCAACAATTTGCATAGTAGTATTATGTGCCTACAAAACTATAGAAGAGCTGCAGGGAGATATGAGCAAAGGAACCATAGTCCCTTTGCCTGGACTAACCCTGTCTTATTAAAAGAATGGAATTTTACATCCACAAAAATGTGTTAAATTTTTGTCATGTGCTCCATGATGAGGGCTAGGGATAAGATGGAAAATAAGTTAAAAATGTAAAATGGTCCCTGCCTCTTAGACATGGCTCCTCTGGCATGAATGTCTGTGCATCACAGTCATTTAAAATGTGCAAACAAAATTAAAGAGTTGTAGCAGACTGGGTATGTTACTTGGGATGCATTGGGCTTGCTGCAAGGCACAGAAAATTTGACTAACACAGTGGTATCACCCACTAGGACGTTTGGATGTTCACTGTTTATTCAACAAAAGATTTAGAGGTGGATGGCCCCACGGGAAATGGGACTACTCCACAACTTCGTAAAGGGCTCAGATTGTCCCAGATTCCCAATTTGCTTTTCTTTGGCTTATTGTTTCTTGATCAAAATGGCTCAAACTTGCTAACATGCCCATTCCTAGCTGCAGGGGAGGCTGGAAAAGCAAATTTCTGTCTTGTTAAGCCTTTATAGTAGAAGTAAATTGGAGTAAGGAGTTAGGAAAGACACTTCAGTAGTCAACCAACAATGTCTGCCGCACTGGGGGAAAATATTTGCATCATCTGTAACAGTCAGAGATGTACAAGTACATGAAGAATTTCTGCAAATTAAAAAGAAAAAGACATGCGTGCAATCCAATCAAAAACTGAGTAAAATAAGTAGTTGCCTTGAGATAAAATGGAAATGGACACACTTTATGAAAAGATGCTCAATCACAGTAGTTTTAAGGGAAATGAAAATGAAAATAAGAGTAATTATTTTTACCAATCAGGTTGGTATTGACTAAGGCTGACAGAGACCTTCTTAAACTTTGGCAGATGAATAAACTGACAAAGCTTTTCTCCAGCATAAGTTGACGGTGTATCTGCATATCCATCAAATTTCACTTATCGTTCTACTTGTTGCTATCTTAAATGTTAACATTTGTACTTAAATATTAATGTGTTGTACTTAAGGATGTTTAAGGTTATTAATTGCAGCATTGTCTAAACAGCAAAAAAATTGTGGGGAAAACCCCAACATTTCTAATGGTGGACAAATGGTTAAACAAACTTTTATGTATCTATGGTTCAGACAACTATGCAGCTCACTAAGAATAATCCATATGTTATGCCATAGAAAGAAAACTCAGAAATATATAAAAAGTGTGATGTCACATATGCAATTTACATACATTATATAATACCACAAAATACTCTAGATAATATTTTCTATAGATGCATATATACACATGCATAAAAAGCAATTTTATAATTGTATTTAAAAAGCCTGGAAGATAAGCCACCAACTAATATTGGGGAAGGGAGTGAATTAATATGGTTAAAAAACAAGCTGAAAGAAACCATAAAGATCATCTGATCGTTCCCAACTGATGCAAGCCGACGGTACACAGAATGATTTTAAATAGTCATGAACATGGCAGGAAATCAATTGGAATCACATAGTGAGAAAGCTGTTGCATTTTCAATGGTCTTTTTATCCTTCTGCTCAGGTGAAAGTGCTATTCTCATTCTAGTGCCCATATGACCATTCTCATACTTGTTGACCTCCCTTTCTAACAAAGAGCGACAATGTGGCTCCAAACCTCCAATAAAAGCAAAAACTTAGCTAAATTTACTAACATTTACAGTACAGTAAAAACTTGGATTGCAAGTAACGTGGTTTGCGAGCGTTCCGCAAGACGAGCAAGCATTTCTAATATATTTTAACGTGGTAAACGAGCAACGTCTTGCAATATGAGTAGTTTGTTTCTGGAACAAATTATGCTTGCAAACCAAGGTATTACTGTATATCTTTAAGGTTACCTTCCATTTTTGGCAAGTAATACTTTTTGTTCATTTACTGTAGTGGTATTGCTTTAAAAAGTGATTTATTTAAGTGAAATAGTGAATCAATTAAA
Organism: Aselliscus stoliczkanus; assembly: GCA_033961575.1. Classification (NCBI taxonomy): domain Eukaryota; kingdom Metazoa; phylum Chordata; class Mammalia; order Chiroptera; family Hipposideridae; genus Aselliscus; species Aselliscus stoliczkanus. Next base: position 15,247,422 of record CM066731.1, on the reverse strand, counting down.
ATAGTCAAAGATTATATATGCACACATTTATTTACACTCATACACACAAGGAATGTATGTTTGCAAAGAAGACATATACATGTATTTATTGTGGATGTACATGTATCTATATAAAGAAAAATGCATTAAATGGTAGTGGAGATGGCACATAAATATGGCAGAAATCTTGAGGGGAAAGGCAAATAAGTGAAGAAACAGAAAGACTAAGCTAATTAGCTTTCTATGGTATCATAAAGACAATTAAATTGTTCCTATTTTCATGTGCTTTTTACAATTAAATCATTTAATCTCAAAGTTGTGGTATAAGACATACAAGTTTAGAATAGTGGTATATTTTATTATTTGTATCCATTAGTAGCTATAGTCTTACATCACTAAATTTTAAAAAATCCTATAATTTTTTAAAAAACTTAAAAGGATTTGGCATAGAAAGTTTGTTCAAACTATGAAATCCTTGGCAGGGAGAGCTGGGTCTGGGCGGTAAATTTCCAGTTAAGGATCAAGATGAACATATATCATTACACAATGTTTTGGCCTTTATACAAAATAAGAATTACATAATCCATACTACTAAGGACAATGGATGAAATTTACTGCTTTAAGATGTGTCTTTGTGCTAATACTTAACATCTGTTTGCCAGGGTGGTCCAGGACTCAGAGGACCAAAGGGCCAGCAAGGTGAACAGGGTCCAAAGGTAACGTTTGTTTTCTCTCTCTCTTTCTCTCTCTCTCTCCCTTTCCCTCTCCTTTACACACACACACACACACACACACACACACACACACACACAAAACTAGGCATAATATAATTTTGAAGTTGAGTACTATTTACCTTTTTTTTTTTTTAAAAAATTTTATTGGGGAATTGAGGAAGGGAACAGTGTGGGGGAATTGGGGAAGGGAAACGTTGTGTTTTTCCAGGACCCATCAGCTCCAAGTCAACTTGTTGTCCTTCAATCTTAGTTGCGAAGGCACAAGCTCAACTCCAAGTCCAATTGCTGCTTTCAATATAGTTGTGGAGGTGTGGGATGGAGTGGGAGGGGTGGGGTGGGGCTGCAGCCAACCATATCATGTGGGAGTCGAACTGGCAACCTTGTTTTTAGGAGCATGTGCTCTCACCAGCTGAGCCATCTGGCCACCCATTGGCAGCTCGGGCGCAGCTCACTGGACCATGTGGGAATTGAACCCATGACCCTGTTGCTCAGAGCTTGGCGCTCTAACCAACTGCACCACCCAGCCAGCCCACTATTTACCTTTTGCAATCTAAAGAGCCTTACATTTTATGAACATTATGTTTAAGACTTTCCGCTTGTGGACTTGTATTTTTTCATCAAAAAGAGTATTTAATAACTTAGCGAAAAGAATGGTTTCTGGGTCAGGAATGGTTTAGCCTCCAAGGTAGTTCTCTCTCTTCTACATTCTTTTCTTCCTGTATCTACAACAACAAAAAATGTAACTTTGGGGGAACACTGAATTTCAGGTAATTTCTCAGGTTGTATATTCCTCCTTCTTTCCACTACATATAATAAAACACACAGCTCTATTTTCCATGCTCACTGCCCAAGGCCACCAGATGTGGTGGTTCAGGATGTACACTGCAAAGGCACCAACCAAGATGACTAAGCCATGCCAAGCCATGTCAAGGTGCACGTTTTCCTACTTTGCACAAAGGGGACTTAAGGGATGGCACGAGCCCAGCCACTGAGTTCAGCCTTCACCATCTTCTGTCTGGCTTCTGGCAAAACCTTTAATTGGTCTCCTGCCTCCAGTGGCTTGATTTTTTTTTTAAAATTAATTCTTCACATCTGCCCCCAGATTCATTCCTGTAAAGTTATACTGGGTCATATCATACTCTTAAAACCTGCAATCATGTGCTTTTTGCCTTGAGAATACAATTCACCCTCCTTGGCATGGGACTCAAGGCCCTTTATAATTCAACTACCTATCTCGTTTTCATTGTTTTGTACCACATGATCTCTCCATCCATTTTGCTTGATTTACTATCTCAATATGGTTACTTATTAAATGTGCAGATTATTTATTCTAGGAAAAGATAACATGGCCAGGTTTTTTAGTTTTGTATTTTTTTCTAAATGAAATTGTAAACAAGAAAGCAAGGTAGGAGAACAGTTATTTTCAACTGTGTGGAGCTTGGTTTTATTCACCCAAAAGTATGCCTTTGAGCTTTATCTAGGTTAATGCACTTTATTTAGTATATTCATTGTACCTGCTGTGAGATACTCCATTATATAAACGACAATTTATGGACCCATTACTGCAGAGTATTTTCCTACTACATTATTAGTATGGTGAGTATCCTTCTTCTCTCTCTGCAAGCATGAGTGAGTGGTCTTACAATAGCCCTTAGAATCAGATTTGTTGGAAGATGAGGAAGGTGCATCTTCAGCTTCATGAAGAACCTCAGGTTGTTTTTCAAGGCAGTTGTCCCACTGTCCTCTCCCCCAACCTATAAGAGCTCTGGTCCCCGTGTCTTGCCAGCAAACCCTGATGTTTCCAGATGCAAGTGTCTTCCTTGTCTGGTGACTGTAACTTTTTGGCCTTGCCTATACCACTCCCCAACTCCGTTTTCATTTTCCTCCTAATTCTTAGCCTTTTTCATTTTGGATTCTTTCCCAGGCTTCTCTTCCTTTCTACATGATTGTCATCTTATCTCTATCCATTTCCTCTGTCGCTCTGTCAGTAATCTCCTTAATAGCCTTACCCACAAACAAGTCTTCAGGTATTCCAAAACCCACCCCGGCTCCGACCTTTGAGCTGATCCCTGAACAACTAGACACTTCCACAGGGTTATCCCCCTACACTAAGCACGCACCAGGTCTCAGGCCACACTCATTATTTACCCCCATTTGACACCATTTTGCTTTTTCTTTTGTATTGCTTTTTCTTCTGTATTGCCTGTCTTGAGTCATGAATTCATCAATCTCGTTTAAAATAATATCCAAGTGCTAGAAGTCTTAATTTATTTTTTTTTAAAAAAACAAGTTTTTGTTGGAGTCACTGAATGAGGCCAAGTGGGAAGAAGACGAGGCTGAGGATAAGTAGGTTTCCTGGGTCTAGGATTCCCGAGATGTGTAGTTTTAGCCAGACCACAACAAGTTCCAGACTATAGGAGTAAGAGTTGCTAAAGTGAAAGGAATGTCTGATCCTGAGAAGAATGTAGAGGCTAGGGCAGGTCCTTCCATGGACACTAAAGAGGCATAGCGTGATGGCAAGATCATGAGGAGGAAGGAAATGGAGGCTTGCTGCAAAGCCTTCAATAAATGCAGAGGAATGTCCCTGAGTTGGGTAGTTGGCAAAGCCTTCAATAAATGCAGAGGAATGTCCCTGAGTTGGGTAGTTGGCAGGAGTGAAGGTGGACAGGATGCAGTTCAACTGGGTGGTGTGAACCTTCACAAACCAGGAGGGTGGTCTCGGAGCAGCTATATCTTTTGGATTTCTGGTGGAGTGTGGGAGGTCTAGTACCTCATGTAATTGGCATAGCGTTCTTATTTATGGAAAAGAAGAATATGAAGTTGCAGCAACCCCTGTGTGTTTACTCTTGGTTTACTGATGACAGTTTTGCCTGGGAGGTGAATCATCTGAGGTTTGGTGTCTTGTTCTCCTATGAGTGTTTCACATCTTAGGAAAAACTATTTAAGGAGATACATTATAAGTGCCCTAACCCGAAATGTCTTCTGAGTGCCAGAGGGTCTAACTTAACCTCTGGGATGACTTTCCTCTCTTGCCTTCCAGGGACCAGAAGGCCCTCGGGGTGAAACAGGCCCCCCAGGACCTCAGGGTCCCCCTGGACCCCAAGGACCAAGCGGTCTGTCCATTCAAGGAATGCCTGTGAGTTGGTATAAACTTTCAGATGGGTTTTGTTGTTGTCACTTCTCCATGAGTTATAAAGAATGAACGTCTTCTGTCTTCTGTGCTTTATTAATGAGCCTCATCCTCTACCAACCGCTACACATAAGCACTGAGAAATAAAAGTAAAGATAGAGGGTTCATTCATTAGCTAATGTTTTGGTCAATGATGGGGTCTTTTGCAAACACATATAGGCCTAGGGAGTAGGTACATCACAAGCAATTTGTCTGTAGAAAAAGGGAAACAGGGCTTGACGTGTATTGCCCTTTTTCTTGTTGGACTAAGTCCTTAATGGATGTGATAAAATCTAGAAAGTAACAAATGTTATACAAATTGAAGTTATTCATTATGGATTTGTAGCAATTGTGGATATACAGCCATGAAAGCCTTTTATTTATAATCTTTATATCAATGGGCATCAAACTGCAATTGCACTTAGTATGAGTTTTAGGTTATAAATGGTGTGCATTTTACAGTCTCATTTCTTTGTAAAAGCTGTGTGTACCATTGAAAACAAATTTAAATCCAGTCACTGATTAATCTTACCATAGAGACCTAGGTTTATAAAATAAAACCAATCTCTGTAATAAATATATGAAGCAAACAGATCCTTTTAAGCCATTTTTTTAGGGATCTGTACATATGATATATCTCCCTAGCTAAGAAGTTTTCTTTTCCAGAGTTACTTTCACATTTTAGAAAGCATTAACCTGCCACTTTGTACCATTACTGCTACTAAAAATAAGCATATTTGTTGAGGTCTTGCTACCTGCCAGTTTCTATGTTTGTTTATCCATTCTTATAAATTTCTAGTGAAAGAAAAACAAAATCTATATGGATAATGGTTTTTAAAATCCAAACTATAAATAATATTGAAATGTTACAGTATGGGCTTAGCCATATCAGACTGTATATTCTGTGTTTATACTATTCTGATATATAAACGTTCAGCTCTATAGGAATGCTTACTTAAGTGGTATAGCATATGTGAGAAGTGAAATATGCTGTATTTGGATGTTAGTGTGAATGTAATTTAATGTTGAAAATGTTAGAACCGTCCGTGGAGAAAAAGGCTAAGAATCGACCTATGTGAACTTAACCCATGTACTTTTGGATGTTCAGGGAATGCCGGGCGAAAAAGGAGAGAAAGGAGAGACTGGTCTTCCTGGCTCACAGGTATTATTTCTGTTTTTTCGGTCTATTACTCTCAGCTCTAGAGCTTTGCCAAGGAAAAAAGATAGTAGCTTCTGAAGTCCGTTGGAATCTTGGCCATAAGTGGTTTCTGTGTTAAAGATGGTTAGTTGTCTGTATTCACTTACCTTAAGCCTCCTCTGAGGATTCCCGGTGGTCTCAGGGTGAGCCCTGGTGGGGACATTCCTTTCCTGTGAATAACTTCCCGGTTCTGAATTCTCAGTCAGGAACGCCTCACCTTTTTGCTATTAGTAGTGTTTGGAGGCCTTGATCTGTTTCAGGGATGCTGGGTGAGAGGGTAGCTCATTTCCATGAATCTGACTCCTTCTCTGTCCTTGCTCTTCCTAGGGTATTCCAGGAGGCATTGGTTCACCAGGACGCGATGGCTCACCAGGCCAGAGGGTAAGGATGCGCCCAAAGATGGTTGTTAGCACAGTAGATTTCTCAGCAAGCCACTCTTTGCTTCCGACAGATTTCTATGCAAGGAAATCAAACCAGGTGTTTTTGTTCATTTGTTTGTTTTCTTTTCCCTCCAGTCCACGTTCTATCTATCCTGCATCTATTTTTTTTAATTCTTTTATTGTGAAATAAACACTTTTTTTTTAAGTTAGTTTCAGGTGTACAACACAGTGCAAGTTATACTTTTTACCCCTCAAAGTGACAACCCCTCTCCCCCAGTTCAGCACCCCACTCCCCCCCATATCATACATATCTATTACAATTCTTTTGACTCCCTTCCACACTATACTCCACATCCTGTGACTGTATATGTATATTCAATGACATTTCGCATACAATATTATACAGCATCAGCTTCAGGTGTCTAGCAACCATCAGTTTTTCCTCTGTATCTCTGAGACTATTTCTGTTTACTTTGCTCATTCACTCAGTTTTTCAGATTCCACATATAAGTGAGATCATATGGTATTTGTCTTTCTCCGACTGACTTATTTCACTTAACATAATAGTCTCTAGGTCCATCCATATCATTGCAAATGGTACAATTTCATTCTTCTTTATAATGGAGTAATACTCCATTGTATAAATGTACCACAGTTTCTTAATCCAGTCATCTACCGATGGGCATTTTGGTTGTTTCCAAGTCTTGGCTATTGTAAATAGCGCTGCAATAAACATAGGGGTGCATATATTTTTCCTAATTAGCATCTTGGATTCTTCTGAGTAGATACTCAAGAGTGGAATTGCTGGGTCATACGGTAGTTCCATTTCCAAAACATACTGATTTCCACAATGGCTGCACAAATCTGCAGTCCCACCAACAGTGCATCAGGGTTCCCCTTTATCCACACCCTTGCCAGCACTTATTGTTTTTTGATTGATTGATGATAGCCATTCTGATGGGAGTGAGGTGGTATCTCATTGTGGTTTTATTTGCATTTCTCTAATGATTAGTGAGGTTGAACATTTTTTCATATGCCTGTTGGCCATTTGTATGTCCTCTTTAGAGTAATGCCTTTTCATATCCTCTGCCCACTTTTTAATTGGGTTGTTCTTTTGGTATTGAGTTTCATGAGGGTTTTATAAATTTTGGATATTAACTCTTTATTAGATATATTGTTGGCAAATATCTTCTCCTATTCAGTAGGCTGCCTTTTTGTTTTATTAATGATTTCCTTTGCTGTGAAAAAACTTAAGTTTGATGTAATCCCATATGTTCAGTTTTTCTTTTATTTCCCTTGCCTGAGGGGATATATCAGTAAAAATATTACTCAGGGTAATGTCTGCAAATTTACTCCCTATGTTTTCTTCTAGGAGTTTTATGGTTTCAGGTCTTACATTTCAGTGTTTAATCCATTTTGAATTCTCGTAAATGGTGTAAGTAGGTGGTCCATTTTCATTTTTTTGCACGTGTCAGTCCAATTTTCCCAGCACCATTTATTAAATAGACTATCTTTACTCCAATATAAATTCTTGCTTCCATTGCCATAGATTAGATGACCGTATATGGATGGGTTTATTCCTGGGCTCTCTATGCTGTTCCATTGGTCTATGTGTCTGTTTTTACTGCATCTATTTTCCTTCACTGACATCTTCTATGTCCATTACTTTCATCAAAATGTGGAAACTTCCATTCAACCTTCACAAATTAGCAACATCTCTTTCTGAAAGTTCCCATAACCTGAATACAATTTGCACTGAATTGTGTGCATTAGTTTAACAGATTTTTCAGTTTTTTTCTAATTCTCGAGGCACAGATCTTAAAAAGAATCAAGAATCCTATGAATCAAAATCTAGTATTATGAGGAGCTGCACTATTCTCCATTTATTTACTGTATGTCAACTATTTTTTAACCTGTTCAAGTGGACAGCAGTGAAAAAAATTGTAAGAATGGTTAGGAGAGGGATGAGGTAACATCTTGTGTTTGTTTAATCAACATCTTCACTGAGCCAGGTTTGAGGTTGTTGTCCTCCATGTGTTTACAGCTTATTGGGAGGAGATATGACCAAATAAGGATTATAATACTTGCTGTGATGCTGGTATTTACAGACTCCCTTGGAGGCACGAAGAAGATAACTCAGCCAGATTTGGAGGGTTGGGGAAGGCTTCCCAGAGGAGGTATCATCGAGGCTGAGTCTCAACAAAGAGATAGAAATTAGCCAGGTGCATGTGGAAAGGAAAGCTGTTGCAATCAGCGAGAATGACATACATGGTGGAATAGAGATGAAGAGAAGGGGGTTCATTTCCAATATTGCCTAGAGTTCAGCATCGCTGGAGATTAGAGTGCGGTGTGTGTGTGTGTGTGTGTGTGTGTGTGTGTGTGTGTGCATGAGTATGCACACATGCACACACACTTAGGTGTAGAGAAATTGTCAAGAGATAAAGCTGGAGACTTAAACACAAATTCACTGAAATCATCTATTTTTTTCAGACTAAGAAAGAATTTTGAGCTTCATCAGGAAGGCAATAAAATGTCACTAAATCTTTAGCAAGGGAGGGAGAAGCTGATCTTCCCTCAACTGTCACTAATTTAGAATGTGAGCGGCACTATAGTTGCTCCCAAGACTGAATTGTAAGGAACAACATCCACTTAGATCCAATCCAATGAAGGACAACACATTTGACGTTCAGCGATATCTTTGGTATAACTTACCCACTAGGTTAAAAACCGATTGGCTGGAAGACTGACTTCTCTACTCAAACAAGGCCTGCCTTTAGCTCAGGGTAGTTATATCACTCAAGAATAAGGAGATTATGTTTTCTACAGGAAAGTAGGTGTGGGACCTTAAATTCTTTCCATGCTCTTTTTTTTTTTTTTTAACACAAAGCTTTCGTTTGCTTACAATCTCAGTTTAGTCTCTGTCCATCAAATGGAGTTACTCAGTCTACAAAGCATGGCCAGGTGAATGCATGTAAAGAAGGCATTCTCTGAAAGTTAGATTTATATAGTTTTCTTGTACATGTGGAAGGAGTGTCTAGAAGTATTTATGTGTTTTGGCAAAGGCCTTAGGCTAAGATCCTGTGTGTTTACACACCTAGATTTTTTTTTTCATGATCCCTGAAGTTCTGAAAACGTCAATGCTACTGATTTGGTTCAGTGAATTTACTTGATTTATCTTTGCATGGAGTCCAGTCTTGGCAAAGAACTCCCAATTCAAACATATTAAATTAGTGTTGGGATAGTTTGGTTTTGGAAAACTTCTTTTTTTTCAAAAAACCAATATACTAACATAGACTTTTTATAAATATTTTGCTATTCCTGCCAACATTTTTTCTTTTATAATATGAAAAGGCTTAGAGCTGTAATAAGCTGATAAGATATCTGTATGTGGATTTTATTTTTCTCTCTCCTTCAATTAGGATGTAAAACTTTCAGAGTATGTCCAATTCCAACTTTGAAAACCTCTTGGTTCTTAAAACTGGTTTTCAGAGGACACTCAACCTTTATAGGGCCATGTTAAAAAAAACAAAAAATGATTGTGGGAATCATGTGACAGTTGTTGTTTTTTTTTCTTTTTTTTTTTTAAAGATATCTGAGGGCAATACTATTCCAGTACACAACTCTTAGGGGTGCCATTCACACAGAGCAAAATACAGTGGTACCCCCTGGAACTGGGTAATGTGGCTGCCCTGCTTGAGGGAAGGATCATGTATATATTTTTCTAATATCTTATTATCTTATTTAATAACAAATTGAGCATATATCTTTTTTTTTAAAGATTTTATTGGGGAATTGGGAGAGGGGAACAGACAAGTTGCTGTCCTTTTGTTCTTCAGTCTAGTTGTGGGGGACATTGCTTCATTGACCCATGTTGGTATCGTCATTGCACTCTTCTCAGGTGAGGCAAATCAGTCACTGGCTACTGACTGTAGCCTATGGCAGCCCACTGCAGCAGGGGCTGCAGCTATGCCATTCCGGGGACTCACAGCAGCCCAGCTCCAGGTGGAGCTGTTGTTCATCATCTTAGCTGTAGAGGGCAGTGTCACTGGCCCTCATATGTGGGGTCCGAACCGGGGCTTCTGGCGTCCCAAGCCAGCTCTTAACCAATGTGCCACTTGGCCGGCCCAAGCATCTCTATTAATTGAATACATACTGTGTGCCATGTAGCCAGGAGAGCTGTATCCATTACTGCCTCCATAAGGGAAAGATTCAGAAAAGAAGAGACTTTCATTATCTAAAGGAGGTACTTTGTAGACCTGGAGGAGATAGAAGGATGGGGTGGTGTTAGAAGCATGACTCTTCCCCCTGGGTCAGGAAAACAAATGGGTCTTCCTCAAAGATAATCGAGATGGAAGAAAGGTGGGCAAAAGCAGTTCTTTAGTTGGCTCTCGTCTGCTTAGTAAAATATCTGGGGACTTAAGGAAAGTGAAAGGTCGAAAATAATTAGTTATTAGCAGGACTGTAAAGTAGATGGTCTAGGGCCATCTTACATGGTGGTGGGGACAGGTCTAGGACACAGAGTACCTTCACTGAGGGCCAGATCCCTCTGGGGCAGCAGGAGTGCCCAGGGCTCCCTGAATAGACAGTGACTGAGAGGTTGCTGAAAAGGCATTAAGGACAAACACTGATGATTATTCCTGCTCTGCCTTGGGTCATCCTAGAAGGCAAATCTGCAATCAGAAAAGAATAATGACAATAACAACTGTGGCACAGAAAGGACTGAGAGCAAGCACCTTGGATGATGAGACTTACTGCTGGAATGCCGAGAAGCCACTTTCAGGAAACTACCCAGTGCAGCTTAACCGTCCAGGGAATCAGGAAGCAGAAATAGTGTGTCTTTTTTTCACTCTATGCTCTTCCATGACTTACAGTTATATATTGTGCTTTCATTGCCTCCGATCTGAGTGAATCAAGTCTGCTGTAGGCACAGAAGGAGGTAGCTGGGATAAATCTATGTGATGGTGTCCAGCCAATGCCTCTAGCTCCTTGGGAGGTCTGAGGGGTGAGTGAATGAGGTGTGCTGCAGGAGTGGTATGTAGGCTATTCCTTACTGCACATTCTTCTTTCCTTTTAATCTCTGTCTTCTCTTATTGACAGTTACCAGCTGCCTCATAGAATCATAAGACATAATAAATGTTTATTGTTTTCACATAGATAAGAACCCACAGCCCAAAGCTAGCACATCACCTTGACTATTAGCTAAGGGGAAGGTTAGCACCTCTTTTTTGGAGCTTGAGCCAAGATTACCCCCTCTTCATTTAGTCTGAAAGGAGGGACAGCTTTGCAAAGAATAAAAAAGGGGAAGGTTAAACATCTCCTTTTTAAACAGGAAACATATTTTCTAATGTTTTGGCTTATTCTGGCTTTTCCCTAGGGGGAGACCTTTGACTCTTACAGGCAGCTCATGTTCCATCCTGGGCCTGAGGCTGTAGCAAGTCCAATAAAAGTTGGGCTTCTTCATTGAACACGTCTCAGCCTCTTGCTGGGAAGGTGAGAGAGCACAGTGAAGGGCCCACATTTAACAAAGCAGCAGGACAAGTTCCGATTCAACAGCTGAACGCATTTAGACATCCAGCTTTCAATCTGTGCCAATCCAGCCAACAGCATTCTCCTCTCGACTGTCTTTTCCATGCTACATCTTGCCACCTCCCTCTTGCCTCTTTCCCCCTCTTTTCTTGGTGTCTGTGACTGCAGGGTCTACCCTGTGATCTTTGATCTCCTCTGTTGGAAGGTGGGTTTCTCAGCCTCCACCCTGGGCATCCTGGTGGTTCTTAGATAAACTAGGAAGAACAGTCAAGACATGGATGATAAGTATTGGAAGTGAGAGAGAGAGAGAGAGAGAGAGAGAGAGAGAGAGAGAGAGAGAGAGAGAGGCAACTGAAAAATAAACAAAAGAAAAAAGCAACCTCTCTTCTAGGTCTGACACTCACATCCAAGACCACCAGCTTTCTGTCATGTGCTCCAAATAGAAATTTTAAAACATTATTTTGTTTTTCAGTTCTTAGGATGGTTGTATAAAAAGTCAGAGCCAAGAAATAAGAATGATATGGAGACATATATTTTATGGCACCTGGAAGACGTGATTCTTCTGTGGTACAGAGGGTACTCGTTTTTGAAATTCTAAGTAAACTTAATTAAATTGCTTCCTTTCCCCCAGGTTACCCCTCCCTGTATCTCCATGCCATTGCTATAACCACAGCCGTTCTTTCTGATCTATAAAAGATGAAATGCTGTTTAAGAAAAAAAGAAAGAAAACCTTCCACATATGAATTCTGCAGAACTTGTGAGGTTATGAGGAGCAGGATGGTCCAGTGGTGAATATCTGAGACTTAGACTGTTAGCCAGACCTGAGTTTGAACCCTAAACCATATGACATTGAGCCAGTTACTTAATATTTCCAACCCTCACTTTCCTCATCTGTGAAGTGGAAAAAATAATATTTGACTCTGCACAGTCGTTTTGGGAATTCATTCATATAAAGAATTTCTATATAAAAATTCAATATTAGCTGATATTAGTACTCAGTGTTTTTAATGTAAATCTAATGAGTCAAGACAGTATAATATTTTATAATGCTGGTACTTGACATATTAAGATGCTTTAGAAGATTTTAAAGCGCTATAAAAATAGTCCAAAGGAAAAGCAAGTAGTTTATTGTTGGTGTTTAATTTTCTTGGATTCCGTATTGAAAGGACACTTGGAACATGCCTCCTTTTCATGTGGGTTTGATGTATACAAAGGCTACATTTGTGATGAATATCCCAATTCATCAAAGCGAGTTGGACTGAAAACATACTTGAGAAATTGAACTCGTGTCAACTATCTGGATTTAATTCCTATCATACATGTTAACCAGTGATGAGAGCTTCATCTGAAGAATATTTTGTTAAATACTAAGATTTATGATAATTACTCCCTTGAGTGTCTTCCTCCCTGAGAGGGGGAATTGTAATGTACCATCCCAAAGCTAGTGGAGAGAATTTGATTTTCTTCTCATGAGTCTAGATGGGTTTTATTCTCACCATCAGCCTCAGTGCTGATAGTACATGTAATAGGGATGTGGCTGATTATTTGAATAAAAATAGCAGCAACAACCATCATTCATGATTGACAAAATGCAGGTGCTTTACAAATCTTATGTTCTCTACTCCTTAGAATGACCTTGAACACTAGCTACTGTTACTCCATTTTACAGACAAAGAATTGAGAGCCCAGGAAGTGGGCTGGTAAGTGTTGGAGCTGGGATTATAACGTGTCTCCTTGGCTCCAACACTGTACTCTATTTTGTAAAAAAAAAAAAAAAAGTTTTTTAATTACATTAACAAGTATCGCTGTGGAATTGTATCAATGTAAAAAAGTCTTCGATGAAGATATATAATAAGCAGGATTCCCATCACCGGCGATTTCTCACCTGGCATGTTTGGGCAATAGGAACCCAGTTTGGGTTACTTTCTTGGTGAAGTAGAAGTTGATATTTCACACTTAAGACTATGTTTTTTTGATTACATTTTGTCTTTACTTGACTACTGGCCATCAGGGCACATCTGAGGAGTGAACCATTACTTAGGGAGTTAATTTCATGTTATTACTGGCTGTGAAGATACTTTTGTTGGGGCACAGGATACAAATATCTGCCACACACACCCTCGTTCTAATTCTACCCTTCAGGGTCAGGCTGGACATTTTTATATTTGTAAACCATCAGTTCCACAGTTTAAGTGATCGGGTTGTTGTTTTGTGGTTTCCTTTGTTTTGTTTTTGTTTTTTAATGTACAGATTCCTGACCTTCAACCTCAGATTCAGATAGAAAATGTCTTAGGTTTAACTTGGGGATGCATAGTCCTAAAACGCTTAACAATTCTGATAATCAGCTAGGTTTTAGAAACACTTAGTAGTGTATTGTGTTAAGCCTATTAAATGTTAAAGTAATTTCTTAGGTAGAATATTGCTGGTGTTTTTTTTTTCTGTTTTGTTTTGTTTTTTTGAGGGCAGTGTCACTGGCCCTCACATGTGGGATCCAAACTGGGGCCGCTGGCATCCCAAGCCAGCTCTTAACCACTGTACCACTTGGCTGTTCTTATATTTATACATACACATTTAAAATATATATGTACTATATATACAAATATGTACATATTAAAAATATTGTATTGTATATGCAGAGGGTGCCAAAAAATATATACACATTTTTAGAAAGGAAAACTGTATTAGAATTATAATAATATATACCGATAACAAAAGATGAATACGAGTCATGTTTGACTTCTGCAATTACAAGAGGTGCTCAGAGTGGTTACCATCAGTGCTCAGAAACTTCTGATTACGGCAAACTACTGCTTCTTGAGCAATGCTGACCCAAGTGTTCACTTGTATACATTTTTTTGGTAGCCCCAGTATATTGTGTAAATATGTGTATACATTTAATATGTCACATATGTATTAATATATACATATGTATTTAATATATACATGTGTACTAAATGTATACACATATTTACACACATACATACCTTTGTATTTATGTGTGTATCACTGAAAATTCCCCAGTGGGACTCAACATGGCATCACACATAAGGACTGATCTTGGATCTCTAGCTTTGACCAGTGTTTACAGAATCTGTGGCTTTTTGCTACTTGGCCTCTTAACCTGGTGGTTGGTCTTAATCCTTTGCTGCAAGTAGCAGATTTATTGCCTATGGCTGACTGCCACACTGGTCTACCCATGGTGGCTCACAGCAGGCCAGCGCCATGCCACACAGTAGAAATTATGCATCAGGAGTTTCTGCAAGCATTTCTCTAGCTGTCACGGCTTCAGCTTGGTCAGTTTCAGCAAACTCATCAGATGCCAGCTGCCTACAGACTCCTCTATGCCCAGGAATGTAGCATCAAAGGACCTTAACAATTGGTGTTCCAGGATCTTCAGGTTGGTTTCCATGGCCACCATTGTAAGCTTCAAAGAAGGCATGAATGGTGAATATCATAGTTGAGTCACTAGTTCTGAGTGTTACTTCTAGTAGCTACATAAACATATATATTCTAGCATCCGACTTTAGGTTCACTAAAATACTACTTGTGAGTACATCCATTTCGTCCTTTAGACATCCTAGGCATACTGCCTAGAAACTACAATTTTTAAGAGCCTACCTACCAGAAATGCTGATGACCAGAAAAAAGGCATATATATTTGCTGTACAGTATGGAAAAGAAAACTGAAAAATGGAAATTAATGTTTAATTAAATGTCTATAAAATGGTAGGTTTTGCCAATTCCAGCCATAGTTAAATGTAGTATTTGTTTGGTAATTAGTGATTTTGAAAGCAAATTTTAGGTTAGATTTCTTTTTGCTGATGAATTAGAGCCAACCATAACTTAATAAGTTGCTCGTTGCCAAATGTTTTCAAAAACAAGTTAGAAAAATCTTTTCAAATTTTTATAGCAAAAATTATTTTTAATGTGGGTTGTGGGTACATATTAATATTTTGAGGTGGGAATCCCAAAAAGGAAAAATGCCTGGAGCTACTCCTGTTATAAAACATCCCTGTTTGTGGGTGGCTCATTTCATGCCCTTTAATAAATGTACTTGTCGGCTTAAGTGAATTCCCATTTTATGCTTATCAGTTAATCTTCTATTTCCAAATATTCATTCTTCATTGCTTAATTAAAGGTTTCTGCTTTTTTATGTGGTTGTTAATCCACAAACACACATCTTCTCAGATTGGCTTCCCGATATAAAATGGACAATTAACAGATATAGAAATGTTTTGGGAAATGCAAACACATTTTTAACTTAAAGAGTTAAAGACCATTTAGTGAGCTTTGCTTAAAGTTAAACTGAATCACAAAACTAGAATTGCCAATTATTTTGCCCTGTAAAGTGCAGACATTTTACAAAGATTTTTTTTCTCAAATTTATTGCTTTTATATATTTAAAAAACAACAACACAAAAACTGTTGCTATTGCTGCTCACCTTGAGATGAAGAGATGAGAAAAGGAACCTGAGCCCTGCCTAAGGGTTGATTGGCATTCCAGGATGTGCTGTGACATGGATACTTTGGCTGGGAGACTCATACAATGGGCCAGCACCCTGGATCCCTTGACTTAAACACTACCTCTCTTGTGAAACCATGCTACAATCTCCATGCCTGGATTAGATATTCTTCCTTCATGTTCCCATGGAACTCCTCAGACCACCATCATAGCACATTGTTGTTGTTTTTTTTAATTGTTGAGTTTTCTCCCCATTGTAAACTCCTTCAAAAGAGACTGTCTTGTTCATCACTGTCTACCCAAAACCTACAGAGTGCCCAGCACATAGTTGGTCTGCAAATATTTTTTAATAATATGACAAATGTGAGTAAAAATCTTTTGAAGGTAAATTAGCTAGTGTAATTCAACAGTTTTTAAAAAACTACATGGCAATAAATGTGATTTTTTTTATTTTCTAAGATTAGAAAGAAATTTGGGGTTGGGGGGGACAAATGGCTTTGATGATGTTTCTAAAATGATATTAAGCCTAATTTCCTTTTAGTAAAAAGTAATGTGTAAAAAAGGAAATTTTAATTTGAAATGCGGGAAACAGGTAACTCACACTTAAGAACACCTTGATTCTTGAGCTAGTATATCGAAAAATACTCAGTTGTTCACCACAGTCCATGAACGAAAGTGCTAGAATAAAATGTCCTGGAGAGGACATGGTTGGTGCCCTGATCAGTTCCCCTTTACCTAGCAGGTGTACTCCATCCTGCAGCTGCAATGGGTGTGGACTGCTATCAACTCACACTTGCTCCTACAGAGAATCACCCTTGGAAATGCCATCTTGGTCGCGATTAATGACTAACTGACACAGGTGTTGAAAACTTGACGCTGGGCCAACTTGGACATATAACCCACACTCCAGAGTTCCCATGGGATCAGGCTGCGACCAAACTTCAGCCAAATCCAACTCTCACCCAACCTCTTCCCTTACCCTCTCCTGCCTCTTTCACTACCTGAAAGGTTTCTCCCAAGAACCCTCCCTCTATAAATCACAGGCACGACATCCGGGCCTCCTTCTAGGAAACCACCCCTAAGACGTTCACGGAGATGAAATTTCAGCTTCTGAGGATAAAGGACCTCCTGCTTGTGGAGACTTCACGAACAAGGAGGGCTGATTTTGGCCTTTGTCCCCTGCCCTATACAATTTCCAGACTAATTATACCTGAGACTAATATTTCTTTTTTCCTTTTTTTTTTTTTTTTTGAGGGCAGTGTCACTGGTCCTCATATGTGGGACCCAAACCTGGGCTGCTGGCTTCCCAAGCCAGCGCTTAACCACCGCGCCACTCGGCCAGCGCTAATATTTATTTTTTCAACATGAGAATCAGAGCTCATCTTCTAGGAGCCTCAATTTTATTCAAATGAAACATTTTTTTTTTTTGAGGGCAGTGTCACTGGCCCTCATATGTGGGACCGAACCGGGGCCGCTGGCTTCCCAAGCCAGCGCTTAATCACGGCCGTCAAATGAAACATTTTATCAGTACCTATTTGGTGGCCGCAATATGCTAGGAATGTGGTTAGCAATGGAACAATGATTAAAACATAATAATTTCTACTATCAAGAAAAAAGAAAGAAGGGCCGGCCAAGTGGCGCAGTGGTTAAGCGCTGGCTTGGGAAGCCAGCGGCCCCGGATTGGGTCCCACATATGAGGGCCAGTGACACTGCCCTCAAAAAAAAAGAAAGAAAGAAGAAGAAAAAAGGAAAAAAAGAAAGAAATCTGAGTTTCCCAGGGTGCTTTTTAGGTAGGAGAACACAGAGTGAGAAAACATCTAGTCTTTGGATCTGACCACACTAAACACCGGCCCCTGGGCCAAATTTAGCTCCTATGCAAGAAAAGCATTTCTACATCTTCCTTCCAGATGACACGCACGTGGTGTCTATAAATCGAGGGAATTCAGAACTGTTCACAAAAGTAGCCTTATGGTCCCACCATGGAGGAGCGTACTGACAGATCATTGCTTTTTAAACTCCTTCCACATGATTCCAAGAGGGGAGTAAATGTGTCATTTCCTGCTGATCTTCCTCTTTCAAGAAAACATGCAATGGCTCACCTCCCTCTGTGAATAAAATTGTCCCCGCTTGTTTTTTGAGATTTCCCCCCACCCTTTTCTGGGCACCACCTGGGAAAAAGTGAGGGGAGATTTCCCACAGCAGTGCTACAGTTCGGATCTGGGGCCCTTGTGTTCGCCATGTGTCATATGTGGGCCTGAACATGGCTGCACACTTGTTTCCCATGCAGTGCTGGAAGGCTTTTAAGGCAGGAAGCAAAAGTGTCCCTTTAAAAATGTCTACTTAAATTGTTAAATATGTGTGCAGAGTCTATTTTTTTCTGATGTGAACTTCACCTAGGAAATAAGAGTAGATTTTTAAAAATCCCCCCCTTTTTTTAATGATAAGGTCTCCTAACCTCTGTTAATCCCAAGTTTTTTCATTTATAATATAAGAGAGTTGGACTGGAGGAGTCCTAGGGTTCTGTCTATCTCTCAAATATTCTGATTTCTTTATGTTCTTACTGGACTTGGTATATTTAGCTCCATGTAAAATGATTTCTTTCAACTTAGGTCAGTGTTAATTTTTTGTTGTCTAGTTAGCAGATCCAAGGAAGGGTGTGTGTGTATGTGTGTGTGTGTGTGTGTGTGTGTGTGTGTGTGTGTACGCGTGCACACGCGTATGAGACTTATCTGTATCAGGGCCTATCACTGCAGCTTTCTGACTTAATATGTGTGACTGACTAACTGAAGTGACAGAATAGAAGTATTTATAGTAGTGAAAAAACAAACAAACACTAGCTTGTATATTAGTATAGACTAGCTACTATAACAAACAACCCTAATAACACAACCCTAAATTAAAATGGTATATGCAATAAAAAAATAAAATATAAATTAGAAAGTGTATTGTTGATTCACAACCCAAGGCAGTCAACAGGCTAGGTAAAGGAGTAGTAGGGAGGTCTGATCTTTGGTCCATGTAATCATATAGGGGCTGACTCAGGGTCTTTCCATCTTGGGATACTCTCCTCTTCAACATGCGGCCTCTAAAGTTGCTACAGAAAGGGAACAAAAGTGAAGGATTCCCCATGGGAAAATTTTTATGAGCCAGAATGGAACTGGCCCCTTTCCATTGGCCAGAATTCAGCCCTATGGCTCCAACATAATTGCTGGAACTGGACACTGGGAAATATAGCCTCATAATGTGCCCAGGCAGAAAAGGAAAACCACAAATACTGGTGAGCTCTAGAATTCTCTTCCTTATCTGGTTTAGGACTCGTTAGTATCTAAGCTTGAGAGCATGATGAAAGGATCTTGCTGGCCAATGCTTTTCCTACATTCTAATTTTACTCCCTCTTCACGTCACCTCTCATACGTAATGTCCCAACTCATGAAACTTTTCCTTTTGTCTGGCCTCATCTTTACTCTCTTTTATTTGATGCCTCGAAGTAGGAAGAGGTAATGAGAATGTGGATGGAAACCCCTAAGAAAGTGAATTTTTATGAGCAATAAGTGAAAAGGAGAACTCACTTTTCTAAGAGACACAAATTTTAGAAAGAGAATTGGGAGAGCTCAGCAAAGAGGCTGGGGGAGGTTGGTCTGAGTCGGTTCAGGATGGGAATGGATTATTCCAATAGGAAACAAATGACAAGATGAAAGGTCCATTTCTCCATGTAGTAGGAGGTGATATTTTGACCAAAATTTTATGAACGTATTATAAAATTTGGATTGAAGATTCTCTCTCATGTTTTTAACTGCATTGGACAGACAAGTATCCACAATTAAGAACTGTAACCATGAGAGTAAGCCATTGCAGCTGTTGAATTTTTTAATACTCACATAAAAAATAACTTACACATACACACATACTCAATAATGTACAAAGATATTTTTTATAAAGAACAGCATTTGCTTTCTGCCTTAAACACTTCCAACCTGAAATGAGAAACAAACATGTACCCATTGGTAAGCCCAGGATGACACACATTCAACAAATCTGCCCAGCAGTCAAAACTGTTTTACTGCAGCCAGAAGTGCCCCCATATCCTCCTCCAGGCTGCTTGCGAAGAGTCACAGAATGTCAGATATTGTAATACTCCCAATTTGTAACATAGATTCCTATGATAGGGACTCCCTCCCCAAAACTCTTTTAGGTCATGAAAAACACAAATTCATCCTTTTTGTCTGGTCATTAATTGCCAAGAATGGACCTCCTTTCTCCTGTGTTATGCTTAGTTTAATAAAAACGTTTTCTGGAAACAAGTGTATGCTTAAGTTTGTGTACCATTTCTTACACCTGAGACTCTTACTCTGGACAATTTCATAGAGCCAGTAGATACAAAAGTCTTGCCAAGAACAATTCCCATGAAGAGTTTAAAAGCAGTGAATCCCTGGAAGTTTAGAGCAAAAGACAGGACTTGGCCCCCAAACATTAAATGGAATTAGGTACACCTACTCTGAAAGCCATATAAAGTAACCGACACCTTATGTTTCTTTTCCCCAGGGCTTTCCCGGAAAGGATGGATCCTCTGGCCCTCCAGGACCACCAGGGCCAATTGTAAGTATTTCCAGAAACTACTGGGACACATTCTGCTTTACAGGATTTTGTTTCTTTTGAGAGATTTCCTTTTGCCAGAACTTTCACCTCCACAGCCATCTAGGTTATAGTGTAACAACTCACCCTTTGGTTCAAAACTCTTCCTAAAACATCCTTTCAAAATAATATATCCATATGGCTTGACCATTCTATCTCTGAGCCACATAGCCACAAGATCAACTGCATTGATATAGTTTTTATTAGACATGGGGAAGGCTTGAATTTGAAAGAACTACACCTGGCTAGAAGTGTGGCAACTTCTCAAAAAAAACAAACAACAACAAAAAGGTCTTCCTTCCTCATTTGGTAGTTGGGGCCAGGAATGAGCAATGAATCCTAACGTCTTGGTTTTCAGGAGGAGGAGAGTTTTCCCTGCGTGTGTGTGTTTTTCCTTCTGGAAAGCTGACTGTCTTCAGTGAGAACCCGGAACCCTCACCTTTGCTCCATTTTCCTGCCTCTCTTTCTATTAGGGCATTCCTGGAGCCCCCGGAGTCCCTGGGATCACAGGAAGTGTGGGACCCCAAGGCGCCCTGGGACCACCTGTGAGTATGCAGCAGTAGCCAGTTGGGATGGTTGCCCTGTCATCCCTCTGGTTTATTTCTGTTTAAATTTACCAGCATCTCTGTTGGTCAAAAATGTTTATTCAGCCTTAGACGCTGTGGGAATCCATAAAAGAAAACAAAGAAACTCATACGATCAAGATTAAGATCAGACCGTGCATATGTCATAGCTAAAGCCAGATGGTACCAATGGAATAATCGGCCACACTTTGGCTTATATATATTTCCATTGTTTGTTATTCTGTATTTGGCTAAGTAAACTTAATGCCATTATTACAGGGATTGGATATAATAGCTGTGTTAATTAGACCTGTCTCCTGGGTAAAAAAAAAGAAGGCTTGAGAAAGTCAAGAGTTGGAGAGAATGGGAATAGGTTTTTCTTTTCTAAGTCCTACAAGAAAGACAGAATTTCCCATGAAAACATACTCACATATGAGAGAATAGTGGTGTTTGAATAAAAGCATTGTGGATGGAACTAATTACCTCCCACTTTGTGCCTCTAATCTCTTAAATTGGTGTTTAAATGTGATCAATGGGAGTGGGAGGAGTAGGATGGGGGGAGAAACAAATGAGCACATCACCCGTTTCTTCATCTGTAAAACAGGGCAGTTCCATTACATGGCCTCCAAAGCCACATTTGGCATCTTTTGTGACTCACAAGTTTTTCCTTCGAAGTGTAGGTATTTCTGCATTCTGATATTACCTATAATATACGAAGTGTGTATCCCTAGCTAAAATAATCGAGATATATAAATGTCTATACTGCTGCAAACGTGCTAAGAATTTATGGAACCATGAAGTCTGAAGGGTGAAGGTAGGAGAGGTCAATGAATTAGATTTCTATTGCTGTTCTAACGAATTCCCACAATCTCAATGGCTTAAACCAACACAAATATATTAAAGCTCTGTAGGTCAGAAGTCTGATGCAGTTCCCACTGGGTTCAGGTCAAGGTGTCAGCATTTCCCCTTCTGGAGGCTCTAGGGAAGAATCTGGCCTTTCTAACTTCTGAAGAGGTCCCAATTCCTTGGCTCGTGGCTCATTCCATCTTCAAAGCCGGCGATGT
Source organism: Aselliscus stoliczkanus (assembly GCA_033961575.1). Lineage (NCBI taxonomy): Eukaryota > Metazoa > Chordata > Mammalia > Chiroptera > Hipposideridae > Aselliscus > Aselliscus stoliczkanus. The sequence goes on along the minus strand of CM066731.1, from coordinate 15,225,715 downwards.
TGCATGTCTTTGAGTACTCTGCGTGTCCCATCTCCCTCTGAACACAGCCCAGAAAGGTTCTTAGCTTGTAGGGATTTATGTGATTACATTTGTGCCACCAGATAGCCTAGGTAAGCTCCCTGTATAACCTCAAGATCCTTAACTAAGTCATACTTGCAAAGTCCCTTTATAAGATGATATATTCACAGATTCTGGAGTTAGGACATGAACGTTTTTTTTTTGAGGGGGGACGGGGCCTGTTTCTGTCTACCACAGTGAACAAGACGTAACAGAAACATAGATTCTCATTCAGAAAGACACCCCTCTTGCTCTAGCTACCCAGTCATGTTACTCTTTATTTCTGAAACTTATTTCAATAAAATTATTTCATCCTCAGAGTTCTTCTGTAAACTATGATTCACATGACACATGTACAGACATGCACATGATATAAAAAATGCCTCCAGATTTCAGGAAACGCATTCTAATTTGCACACCCAAATAAATGCCCTCCTCTGCAGTCATATACTTATTCCAAATACGTTGTCATTGTTCAAAACACTTTTAGATCCATGCTATTCAAAACAAGCTGCCCATGGATCACAGAAGAAAATTGATTGCTTTATCTTCATACATCTTTTTTTTGTTTTTTTGTTTTTTGTTTTTTGTTGTTGTTTTTTTGAGGGCAGTGTCACTGGCCCTCACATGTGAGACCTGAACCGGGGCCGCTGGCTTCCCAAGCCAGTGCTTAACCATCATGCCACTCGGCCAGCCCTCACACATCTTTTTTTTTAATCCAAACTAATATTACCAAATATGGTCATGCACGGACACCCACATATATGAACACACACACACTCATGCATTCCTGTCTCCACTGAGAACTTATCTACTCATTGGATTCTAGGCTATTTCTCACCAGAAAAAGAGATTTGCAAACATCGTCTCTGCTACAAGGCTCCAGTTGCTTTGCTTGATTGTGCTCCTGGGAACAAGAGTTCCAGAATATGTCAGCAGGGCTCAGAGAGCAAGGGCTTCGGGTTAAAGGAGTGTCAGAGACAATGTATATAAATTCTGTTTCCCAGAAAATCGTAAGAGATTTTAGGATATCAAAGGCTTTGAGGCATCCTGAAATGAAACAAACAAAAACAATTTAATTTGGTTAGACAGTGATATTTGTGCACAAGGTGGTCATGTGCATTGCACTCTTACTGATACCTCCGAGAGCTGATTTTCCTTAATCCAACCTGGGTTGGTCCTGAGCCAAGAGGGATGGGATGAGAAGGAAGAGCGGGCTCTGGGGACCTGGGCAGAGGACAGTGGGGTGCGCCAGGCCTGTAATGCCTTAGGGAAACAGAGCCCTGCCCTGCGTATCCACCAGGCCTTTTGTAAATTCTGGAACAGACTCCAAATATGAAGCATGCAGAAATACCAATACACGTTTTTCCAGAAATAAAACGCTTGCTAATAATATTATCTTTGATTGTTATAAAACAGCAGAAGGGCCCCTGTTGGCATTTTTATCAGAGACAGAAGCCATTTTGTTTTTCACAGACGCTTGGCGAGGATGCCACCGCCAGTTTTGGGGATCCTCTCAAAAGCCAGTTCTCTGAATTGTCCAGCCCAGACTTTTCCCTGTGTTTTGGGCCCCAAGCAACCAGATGCCTGCTGGCTGCCAGACTAGCATGACTAGGAAAGCAGACTCAGTATCATGGTGTTAAGGCTTTGATTGTTTTCCCATGGATGTCTGTCTAGGAGGGCAGGAGGGAAAGAGACCAAGAAAGACAGACTGCCTCACTGAAAATAACACGTGTTTCCTACAGTCGGTGCCAGGAACGCTTGCTGTCATGCACTCTGCCTTCAGCCGCTGACTTCCCAGGGTGGAATGTGCACTGAATTCCTACCTGAGGCTGAAGCATGGGCTAAAATGTAGTGCTTCCTTGCAGGGGAACAGACCATGATGAAGCACCTGGAAGAGGGTCCATATGTTCAGTTTGAAACCAATATAGGTAGTAGGTCCATCTTTTAAGGAATACTGCTTAAGAAGTCAGAACAATGGGGTTCTAGATGTGGCCCTGATATGACATTAACTAGTGTGTGAGCCTCACCACCTAAGCAATTTATCTAGTCTCTCAGCACATCAGTTTCCTAATTCATTCATTTAAAAATATTCACTGAGCAGCCACAATATGTATAAGAAACATGGGGGACAGGGGTTCTGAGGGGTACAAGATACCAAGAAGGGCCTGCCGAGTAGCTCAGTTAGTTAAGAGTTGGCTTAGAGTGCATGCTCTGAGCAACAGGGCTGCCGGTTTGATTCCCACATGGGCTAGGGAACTCTGTGGCCGAGCTGAGCTGTTGCTGAGCTGACAATAGGTGTCAGGATGGCTCAGCTGGTATAACAACAAGATTGCCTGTTCAATGGTGGGCTACACCCACCTGCAACTGAAGATTGAACTCGGCACCTTGAGCTGAGCTGCCGCCCAGGTGGCTCAGTGGATAGAGCATATGCTCTTAACAACAAGGCTGCTGGTTCGACTCCCACAGGGGATGGTGACTACGCCCACGCACAACTAAGATTGAACACAGCACCTTGAGCTTAGAGGCCATGAGCTGCTGATGGGAAGCCAGATGGCGACTGGCGCCCTCCACAATGAAGACTGAAAAACAATTTGGCTGGTACCCTCCCCCAATTACCCAATAAAATCTTTAAAAAAAAAAAGTGTAGGCTCTGAGCAACAGAGTCGCTGGTTTGATTCCCGGCCCGAGCTGAGCTGCCACTGTGCTGCCAACAGGTAGCAGGATGGCTCAGCATTAAAATTTTCCACATTCATGGACAATCTAGAGAGGATGATGCTTTTTGTTTGTTTGTTTTATAATTAAAAAAAAAGTTTAAATATAAGTAGGTATGACAAAGGGCAGAAAGTGAGAAATGCCTTAAAGGAAAGACAAGAAAATTGTCATCAGAGGTCCACTGAGAGAGAAAGAGATGGTTGGAGACAGACAGACAGAGGGAGGGTACCCCCCGACCTGAAGGCATAGGAAGAGCAGCTCCTGCAGACGACAGAATTTCAATGGGATCTGGCAAGATGGGTACAATTTCCACCCACAAAGATGGGGTAAACATGAACAACTGTAGGGCACCCCCTCTCTTTTGTACACTTCAATGTTTTTCAACTCTTTCTCTTGCTTCATTGCCATGGTCACAATTTTATTTCAAGCCCTCTTCATTTCTCACCAAAATTATCACAAGAAACTAATTGGCCCTCTTGCCTCTGCTGCAGCTCTGGTCTGGTCCATTGCCCAGCTGCCAGGGACTCATTCTGGTACTACTCTGATAGGTTAGTGCCTGGCTTGAATCTCCTCAGCGGATCCCTCAGCCCAGAGGATGGTCCCAAACATGCAGCCAGGTATACATGGCTCTTCATGACGGGCCCTTCTCTTCCAACTTGATCCTGTATCATGACTTCACTGGAAGTTGAGTCACACAAGCTTATTTAAAGCTCCCCAAATATATGTCAGACTGTTTCACAATTTATTTTATTTATTTATTTTTATTTGCCTTTTGGTTTGTCTGGGCTGCTTTCTCCACCTCTGTCCACCTAGTGAGCTCCTGGCTAGTCTTTCTTTAAAACTGTGACCTGCCTGCATGAGGCCACCCTCCCCTCCTCAGGCTGAGATACTTCAGCTGTCAGTGTCCATCTCTTCACTAAAATGAGAGTCTCTTGAGGGAAGAAATTTTAGCTCACTCATGTTTTCATCCCTAGACCCCAGCCCAGTATCACAGAGGGTACTTAATAAGTATTTGTTAAAAGAAAGGAAGAAAGATGGCATGTCTGTGGCCCAGGTAGGCTGATGCTCAGGGGACCATTAGATGATAATTCTTATAGATTGGGGGTCAGGCCACGGAAGACCTTTAGAGCGGAGCTAGAGGATGTTTTGATTTTAGTTAACAGACATCTTTAATATGTGGGACTTGGACTGTGAAATTATTCCCCTTCCCTTCAGCATTAAAATTCTGTGAATCTATGAATGTAACTACTGTATTTCCTTTTCTTTACATTTCAAGTGTTCCTGAAATTAAAGGAAAATATGCCACTTTTTCTGGCCTACATCTGCAGGGAAGATATATTTCCCTCAAAGCATATTTTTTGTGGACTTAAGGGCCTTCATTTGCTCAGGAATTTTTATTTTGTTTTTATTTTCCTTTGCAAAAATCAAAGGGAGGATGTCAGAGGACTTGGAATAAAATTAACTTCTTGCCATACAGATATTTCATTAAATGAATCTTTCACTGAGATCACCTAGCTCTGTCCCGTAGTTACTTACTTGCAAGCATGGTGAGGCTGACACTGAGGAATTTCAGGCCGGATTAAACACAACCATCCATCCCTGGTACCAGAAGGTGCCAACAGCTGCTGCTGACCACTTACCTTATCACTTAGATTTGCGCTGTAATTTCTGGTTTTTTTTTTAAGTCGGAAACATTTCAATCAAGCCCATTTAATCAATGTTCGCTAGCCATGGAAATGTCAAAGAGTGTATCAGTACAGAAATAAAAATACTCATGATAAAATCGATTTTAAGAAACAACTCGAGCTGAAACCTAATTTTTTTGAATTACTAAAGTTAGGTTGGGGGAATGTATGTTTGCTCTCTTATTATTATTTAACTAGTGGAAATATTATCTTCACTGGAATAGAAGTTATTGGCTAATAAGTTTGTTGAGCTGTGCCCTCTGCACTGGCAGATGAGGGACGTATTGTGGATTCGGGAGCCCGGACAATTGGGTCCAGGCCCCAGCTTTTCCATTTCTTTCCTGTGTGACCTTGGGCAAGTTGTTTAACCTCTCAATGCATTACTTTCCTTACATGTAAAATGGAAATAATATCTCATAGGTTGTTATAAGAAATAAATGAGCTTATCTTTGAAGAGTCTTAGAAAATTAAATGAGTTAATCTTATAGGGCTGTGATAAGGGTTAAATGAGTTCATACACTGAGAACAGGGCTTGGGACATGGGAAAAGCCACTTACACATTAACTACTAGTATTGAGTTTCTTTTTTTTTTTTTTTTTTTTTTTAAAGATTTTATTGGGGAATTGGCGGAGGGGAACAGCGTTGGGGAATCGGGGAAGGGGAACAGACAAGTTGCTGTCTTTTTGTTCTTCAGTTTAGTTGCGGAGGATGTTGCTTCACTGTTGGTATCGTCATTGCGCTCTTCCCGGATGAGGCAGATCGGTCGCTGGCCTCTGGATGTCGCTCACCGCGGCTATTGGCAGCTCACGCTTGGCTGCCAGCCGCTCACGCTGGCTGCAGGCCACTCACTGTAGCCTCTGGCAGCCCACTGCAGCAGGGGCTGCAGCCCACACCAGCACCGGGGCTCGCACAGCCCAGCTCCAGGTGGAGCTGTTGTTAGCTGTAGAGGGCAGTGTCACTGGCCCTCATGTGGGATCCGAACCGGGGCCGCTGGCATCCCAAAACCAGCGCTTAACCAATGTGCCACTCGGCTGGCCCCAGTATTGAGTTTCTTATTACATTAAATATGTGAAATATTTACTTGTTTTGGTTGCTGATTTTTGTTTTTGTTTTACATCTAATGCCTGAAAAGCTGGTTCCATTAAGAATTTATTTTGTGGCGACCTAAGTAGCCCTTTTCTCCAGTTAGACCTATCAGAGGCGATTTCGTCTTTAGGGACTTGTCCATTTGTGAAGCCTAAGAAATGAGGGAAGAGGACATAACTAGTACATTTATTTCCCCCAAAGAATTGGGGTGGGGGGTGCTTTGTGAATCTTTTGCAAGAAGTTCATATAATGAAAATTCACTACTTTTTAATAGAATCAATTCTTTTTCTAATGATCTAGATGTCTAGTGCCTATGTTAAATATTTTTCTGTCTTTTTTGCAATCAAGACAGTTAAAATGAAGCACAGATTGGCTTGTCATCCATGCTTGAAGTGAAATTCAGCCATTCATTCATTCATTCATTCACTCATTCAGTTAACACATATTTTTGAGCATCTGACATGGTCCAAACATAGTCCTATGACCTGGGGATACAAAAGTCCATAAGCCAGAAGAATGCCTTATTGAACTTGTATGTGGAAACAAGTCACAAATAGTGAAGATCTACTTTCTTTGTAGAGTCTGAAATACTCCTTGCAAGCCCAGATTTGGTATTTTTCGTTAGTTTCTGTCCCTTGTGTTACCTCATCCCAAATAATGACTGCATTATGAGACACTAGCATGGTAGTTTGGTAAAGGACCCCAGAGACCATTTAATTTAATAGCCTCGTCTTACAAAGAAACTCAGAGAGTTTAAGTGGCTTATATCTTATATCTTACCCCATGTCTTATATCTTTTTACCCAAAATATTAATATAAAATTTTCAAACACATACAAAATTGAAAGAATTTAGAGTGAACACCCAAATGCCCAACACTATGATTCTACCATTATGGGTATATTTTTTAATAAAGTTCTCTTGGGCTTCGTTGGTTATTGATCTCATGTGTAATATTGGAAAATTATCTTACAACACACTAAAGGGTAGATTTACACTTTTAGTTGAATTCAGTTAAAATTTTCTTTTCATTTTATTAACGAAACCAAAGGAAACGCGAGGCCAGAGGAAGACAACAACAGTCCTAGATTTACAATAAATATTTCAATTTAATATTGGACTTAGCTGAATGTTTGAGTGACTCTTTTATGCAAGAAACAAGCTAGGTGGTTTTGGAAACATTAAGAAAGTTATGGTTCTCAGCTTTAGAGATCTTACCACCTACATAGGAATCACTGAGTAATTGTGAATAGAGGAAGAGCTGCTGTCAGCCAATAGTCACTGAGCTTTCCAAGTTGTATGCTGGTTACATTTTAGGAAGATAAAACTAGTGGTTGTGAACAGCTCCACCTGGAGCTGGGCTGTGCGAGACCCGGTAATGGAGTAGGCTGCAGCCCCTGCTGCAGTGGGCTGCCATAGGCTACAGTGAGTGGCCGGCAGCCAGCGTGAGCAGCTGACAGCCAGTGTGAGCTGCCAAGAGCCATCATAAGCTGCCGTCCAGAGGCCGGCGACCGATCTGCCTCATCCGGGAAGAGCGCAATGATGATACCAGCAGTGAAGCAAAATCCTCCGCAACTAGACTGAAGAACAAAAAGACAGCAACTTGTCTTTTCCCCTTCCCCGATTCCCCAACACTGTTCCCCTCCCCCAATTCCCCAATAAAATCTTTTAAAAAAAAACAAAACAAACAAACAAAAAACTAGTGGTTGTGTGGAGGGTGAACTGGAAGGAAGGTCCTTAGTTAGTTAGGGAGGTTAGTTAGAAGGGACTTGCAGATCCCTTGGTGTGAGATGGTGAGGGCATCACCTCGGTAATGGAATAGAAGGGACTGGTGTAAGGAATTGCCGTGCAAAAAGTGCGTATGTGCATGTGCTCGTGTGTGTGTGTGTGTGTGTGTGTGTGTGTGTGTGTGTGTGTGTGTGTGTGTGTGTAGAGACAAAGGAAGGGAGGAGAAAAGAGAACCAGTGGTGGGCTCCAGCTCGTTTGTACGTGCTTGGTAGGGTAGGTGACATGCTTCTCTACCCTTCTCAACTCCATCTTCAGTGACAGCACATTTGCAGCTTGAAATCAGCTATGGTAGAAGTATTTATATCTCCAGTAGCAGCAAACACTATAAGTCAGGGAATTTTATTTTTCCAGATAACCAGTTTACCTGCACACCAGGGGGTGAACCCAGAATTTTGAGTTTAGGTGATTGTTAACTGAATAGAGATTTTTGGAGAAGATGCTGAGTTTGGTTTAGGGTCTGTTGAGATTGGTAGAGACTATAAAAATGTTGTAAATGTTATTACACTGCCTCAGTGCTAAAACAAAAAAGATGAAATTCTTGTGAAGACACATGTTTTGTATTATAAGTGTGATTTCATTGCAGAAACATTGACAACACCAGTTTTTTTTTCAGTAGGAACGTTTATAGTAATAGTAAAGCTTCTTATGGGTCAAAGAGTAGCTAAACCACAAAACAAAATAATAATTCACTTGACAATTCACATTATCAGGAGCTCCCACGATCAGGAGGAAAGAGCCTGGATGGCAGGCTGAGTGGAACGCTGTAGGATTTCACAGACCTCATCTCTTACTTGAACTCTTAGGTTTGGAAGATCTTTTCCTTCCCTTGAGAGATATTTTTTCAAAAAGATTGAAACAGCTTAGCTCTTCAGCAGAGATTTGTGAAATCAATTATGAAGAATCAGTAGAGTACGATTCATAGAGTGGTGTTTGGTGTGGAAAGATGCGAATGACCTATTCAGTGAAACATATGTTTATGAAGTTGTGTTGCTGCCTGATTCTGGTTTTGTATTAAATTATATTGTGTTGTCGGAAAAGTCATGACGCATTTTTGCAATGAAAAACATAGAAAAAAAAGACGTCATGACTTTGCTGACAGCCCAATACATGTCTATGCATTAAAGGGCTGGAGGAGCCCAGGATTTCAAAAAGATTTTTCTGTTTGTTGGGGTTACAGTTTTGCTGTTTGTTTATTCCTGTTGTTGTGTGTCTATTTTTGCTGCAGAATTACTCACGCTAAAAAAAATGTCTTAATGAAATAAGAAAAGAAGCACTATCCTTCTGCTTGGCTGAGGGCAGTGTTCTAAGTAACTTGGCGATTTAAAATTTTACAGGGTGTTCCCGGAGCAAAGGGAGAGCGAGGAGAAAGAGTAAGTACTCTGCCTGGCAGTATTCCCCAGCCAGAGCTAGCTGTGCACCTTGCATTGCACAAACCTGACAAAGGGTGACCATTTTCTATCAGGATTAGTCATCACCCTCAGACCCTTCCTCCTCACCCCACTCCCCTTTCAACTCATTTGATCGTGAGCCCATTTTCAAGTGGCCAACACCCTGTGGGAAGTCAGGAGAGCTCGCTACTATTAGTGGCAGATCTGCTGGCCATCCCACTAGATAACCCTGGGTCTATTTCATTAAGGAAAAAATGGAGTGCATCAAACTCACCTAACTCACAAAGCGGATCTGATGAAGAAATTCTATAATGCGTGTGAAAGGCTTCAGAAAAAGAAAAGCTCTGTATAGATGCCAAGGAGTAGTGGGACTCATTTCTTGTTTCTTTTTCCTCTGTTGTTGGCACCCAGAAAGACAATGGCAGGCACAGAATCAAAGAGCTAGCTGTGCAACTTAAATCAGCTACTTTTAGGGGCCTTATCTCTCCTTTGAGAAATTGTGCAGCTGCTAATATAATTTTGTTGTCGGCTATCGTGGCAACAGCCGTGACCCTGGGCGCATCCAATTACCCCTGAGAAAACTGGGGCAATGTGTTAAACTCTGTCTATAAAATGGGTTTAACACCTTTCCTCTGAGTTATTCGTATTAAGTAAGCCATTGCTTGAGAAAGTGCTATGTTTTATAAGCTCTAAAGAGCTATAAATGAGGCATTAAATATATATGGGTATGTTTCAAAACTATTAAATTTTTTAGAATCTGGGACCAAAAGTGCTTACTTGAGCTTTTTAAGTTAGTACAGGCTCTCAGGAACCGTGCACCATGAGTGTCAAATTGCTTACTCCCTTCTCTACCTGTACCATGGTGGTCAATCCTAGCTGTTGCTAGAAGCCAGAGAGCCCAGGTGGGAGCAATGGGTCAAGTGGGATCTCCATCCTGGAAGTCCTGCCATGGGCCTGGGCTTGTGGTTGAGACTCAGGCATATGCTTTTATTTTCTCATTCAGGGCGATCTGCAGTCTCAAGCCATGGTGAGAGCGGTGGCACGTCAGGTGTGCGAACAGCTCATCCAGAGTAAGTGCCTTAGAGTTACAGATGTTTATGTTACTCATCCAAATGGGAAGTGGCCTTTTCCATGAGTGTGGTGACTAAGGAAATCACTTCCAGAACTTTGTCTTGGTGCAGACACATTAGCTTTCCAGATGGCCATCAGTAAGCCATCTAAGAGATCATTACAGGTTACCCTAGATTTCTACCTTGATGGTACAGATGCCAAATTCCTCTGTGTCATCTGTCCAAGGGCTCCCTGTGTTGTTCAGATAGATTGAACTTGACTGCCCAGATCAAATCTTTTATTCTTTCCTCGTCTCTCTAAATGGATGGATTTTTTTCTCTCTCAAGTATTCAGCAGTTGAAAGGTACCAGGCTAAGGCATCAGAAGCTACCTTCAAAAAGATGGTTCATAGTGTTGACTTTTATTAACTCACTAGATTTAAATCAATACCTTCTTGTTATCCATCTATGTCTTTTGGTTAACCCAAGGTCCTTTCATTTATTCTTTAAGATTTATACCAAAATACACACACACACACACACACACACACACACACACGGACACGGACAGTCTTCATGAGATATGTAGGATACTTGTGCTTCATGCCAAAAATTACAGTGGGACACACTTGATATGACACCTCTCCCATTTTGTTTTTGTTTGTTATTTTTTTCCATTTTAAACCTGAACGTTTCCACAGTTCAGTATTCCAATGACTGATTCCTGCTCATTCACATATTATCCATCCATTGTGCACACTTCCCTACTGGCCTCTGACTATGTACAAAGGGAGCCAAAAAAATGTATGCACATCTTTTTTTGATAATTAAGTTTTATTCACATATATTTATTAATGTTTCTAAAATATATTCTAAAAATTAATTTGAATGAGTTAGCAGTGAAAATATTGACCATTTTTCTGTGTTTTACCATGCTACTTCTAGTTGAAGATATAAACTTACTATAAGTCAGGGTTTATAATATTATTTTCTAATTTTCCTTATAAAATGTAACAAATGTTTCCATAGCCAAATTTTATATCTTTTTTAAAATTATTTTATTGTGAAATAAACATTTTTTAAAAATTAGTTTCAGGTGTACAACACAGTGCAATAGTTATACTTTTTACCCCTCAAAGTGACAACCACCTCCCCCAGTTCACCACCCCACTCCCCGCCATATCATACATATCTATTATAATTCCTTTGACTCCCTTCCACAGTTGTATACACATTTTAAGAAAGGAAAAAAATGATTAAAATTGTAATACTCAATATATACTGATAACCAAAGATGAATACAAGTCACATTTGACTTCTACAATTACAAGAGGTGCTCAAAGGGGTCTCCATCAGTGTCCAGACACTTCTGATGACAGTGAACTACTGCTTGAGCAACGTTGACCAAAGTGTCCACTTGTGTACTTTTTTTTGGCACCAGCAGTATTTTATCTCCGTGACCCGAGGGTTCCTAGTGTGGGCCCTTCACTTTGCCAGTAATCTGTTCAGTTCCAGGAAGCTCAGAGGCCAAGTAGAGATGAAGTATATGCCTCTCAAACCCTGCCAGCTCTGGCCTAACTCTGCTGTCAAGCCCTCCACCCCATGGTGTCCTCTGCTTCCAGGGTCAATATTACCAGAGTGATGGCCTTAACAGCTTTGCGGTTATATTTATTTAACCCAGGGAAGTTTGGGAGTCCTGCAACTGTCCAAAAGGGCCCTATTGGCTGGGTCCAAAATTCCATCTGTGGTAGATAAAACTAAATCTCCCCCTGGGGAAGGCATGGAGTAAAGTCAGCATGATCTTAGGAGGGTTTTCATTAAGACAAAAATCGGAGAGCAAATAAGTACAAAGCTATCATCTTCAGACATAGTGGTAATGCTCCCTGTATTTTAACTTTATTCCATTTTATACTATATTGCCTAAACGAAATGTATGTGTGGGAGAGAATTTACCAGTTAAATGAAACTGTTTTAAGTTTAATGTCAAAATAAGATCTGAAAAAACACAATAAATTATAAAAGGGAAATCAAACATGAAGCAGCATACGTCAAAAGCGAACCCGTATCTTGGATTATTTTGTAGGTTTCCCATATAAAGTATTCAATGTATTAATAAACAAGAAGATTAATTTTTTAAGGGAACCTAAGGGTTAAATCATAACATGACTCACTGACCACAGTATGTGGGAGATTTCACAATAGTTGCTGTCTTACTCAATTGTGTAATAAAAATCTTGTATAAATTATTTAAAATGTGCCCTAGAAACTGAGAGTTCAAAATCAGGTTTTTCCCCTCAGGAATTCTCACTCTTGTGAATGGTTTCTAGGAAATGGAAGCCAGCAGGAGGTTCTACAAGAACGCTGAAATAGGTCTGAGAAATAGAAAGGCCCCGCCTTTGTGAACACAGTTGTGAAAGAAATAGAAGAGATTGTATGAAACTTCATGAACAAGACCCAACTGACCCAGAGGCTGTGTTTCTGACACCTCAGCCATCTTCCCACACACTACTTCCGGTTTCTGTAGGCTCCTTATTTCATTCCCTACGCTCCCCGTCAGAACTTGATTTATTAGTGTGTAATTCTTCACAAACTCAGTTACCTGGTGTTTAGTCCAGAGGTGATCAGAAGAATTATGTTAGGAAAGGTTTATATGGGCAACTGTGAGGCCAAGGTGATGACAGCTGGAGGAATGACCAAGGACATCCCCCTGGTCAAAGTAGGAAGCAGAGAAAGTAGATGTGGAAATGTCTGGCTCCTCCCAACATTCATAGATGCTCTTGCCTACTGATGGCCCCTGAGTCATATGGACGCCAATCCTAGTTATAATCATTGAAGCTTAGGAATATGTCAATATAGTTAGAAATAATCCCTTTAAAAAGGGTTACTATGGTTTATTTAAGTTTGAATGTTTGAGAAGGGATAAGTAATAGTTATCTAGAAGATTCACGTATGTGGGAAAACCTTGCCTCCAGATCATACTAGAAAAAGGCATTATGATATCAAGTACCATATTAATCTGTACTTCTAATTATTAAGATATATTCTTCCAGGCATAACTGAGTTTAGTAATGATGGGAGAGAGAGTCAGATTTTTTTTTAAAAACAAAGCTAGTGGGAGTTTTTGCAGCTGGGACCCAAGTAAAGGTTCCTGCTTGGGAAGGCTTGGCAGCAGAGAGATGAGTTGAAACAGAGCACTTATCTGGGGATTTGTGAGCAAGAGGGTGGAACAGACTTAGTGGGTTGGAAATAAAAGACAAATAACTTGGGGGGAAATTGCTGGAGAAAGGAGGCAACTGGGTCAGGGTTTAGGGTTCAGATAAATGCTGGGGGTGAAGATAAAATGTATGGCTTCTGTTCAGTGATGTTCACTGAGATGCTGACATGAGCTTTGGAATTCCACACACATGAGATGCAACTTGAGTATAATCCAGCTGTATGTATCAGCCAATGTAAAAATTTGCAAGTTGGAAATCAACATATTTTGGAGGGATGTGCTTCTCTCCTTGGTGGTATCTAACGGAATTGTTTGGAGCCCTGACAAATAATGCCTCCAGTCCCCCTTTCTTTGTGTGACAGTTCATTGACTACTGTCTTTGTCCGTGGTGTCTCAGGTCACATGGCCAGGTACACAGCCATCCTCAACCAGATTCCCAGCCACTCCTCTTCAATTCGGACCATCCAAGGGCCTCCTGGGGAACCTGGGAGACCAGGCTCACCTGGAACCCCTGGTGAACAAGGACCTCCAGGTACCCCAGGCTTCCCAGGAAATGCAGGGGTGCCTGGGTCCCCCGGAGAACGAGGTAAGCCGGACCACTCCCCTAACTGAGTGCAACGAAGCAGAGCACAACAAGGGTGTTTATATCATGATAAAGTCTGAAATAATGGACCTAAATTAACTCTACCCCATCTATTCATCAGCTTCATATTTATGCTCAAGGTTGAGAAGATTGAGAAATCTACAGTGTTTATAAAAGCTTTATCTGCTTGTATGGAAAAGGAGAACCCCCAACTCATCTCTAAGAGGCTTTGGGCTAATGAGAGAAATGTGTCTCCTCTGAATGGAGGAATTAAAAGGTGCCCCTTGCAGGTGGAAGTATCAGAAAGTGATGCCCCCTTCTGGCCATATGTGACATCACATGAATGGCATGGCAAGCAGAGAATTCAATTCCTAGTTCTGGTGCTTTTTTTTGTGCAGTGCCCATACTGGGCAACAGTCAGTGGCAGCCCTGAAGTGAGTCCTGGGTCAAATTGACATAGGATTTACATATGCCTATGTAGGAAGTGCCAGCTTTGAACTTCAAATTAAATATGGTTTGTGACTCATCTTTCTTTACTATGAGGCAGCATTTTATTTAATAATGTAATGGGCCAATGGCTTATGTTTCCTACTGACATTTCTTTAAAATAGAGATCCTGCTTAGCCTTGACTTCTACTCTTTACAGGTATTCACACTGTTGTGTAATGCAATAATAAGGCAGTTGGATAGAATCTTACTCAGTTCTGTAATTGACCAAAATCTCCCACTCCAGAAGTATATCAAAGAGATGTGGGAAATGGGGGCTACATATTAACCACAAAGAAAGTGATGGGAAAAGAAACAACTGATAGAAGTCTTTTTTCTAAGACAAAATTTATAGAATGTAGATCTAGGGCAAAGCTAACGATTACCTATCTGCTCTGTGAGTTGTGTTGCTTTTGTGAGATTGGCAGGGTGTATTCCTTTTAAAGCCTGGGATGTCAAATGCAGATTACAAAGATGCCATTTCACGTTCATTCTTGATTCAGACCAAGAGACCAAGTGCATTTCTGCCTCTGCATTTCTGTTCCTTCTTTGGAGACTTCCTTTCCCTTTTCTGACTTATGTGCATCCTCCTCTTCGTCCAAGGCTCAGCTTAACCCTCGTCTCATATCTGAAGTTTTTGTTGATCCTCCCAGACCACAAATGTCTCTACCTCTTGAACACTTGATGTACTGTCTCCTCCATCCATTTTAGCAGCCATCAGGTGTGAATGAATGGCAGGTATCAGGTCTGAATTGCTTTGCACATAATAGGTATTCAAGAGATCATTGTTGCTTTGACCATGAGCCAGGTTTGATTTTCCTTTCTGAAGGTGTTTTCCTGGGCCAGGGCACTCAGCCAACAGATATAGTGATGGGCGCAATTCCTTCATAGGACACCAAAGATCTGGCAGGCAAGACAGTGGCCACGTGTCAGCAGGGCATCCTCTAGTGGTGTTGGTGATGGATCATCTGTGACTCAGGTAGCACAGAGCCAGTGCCTGAGTCACTCTCGGCGAGTCACAAGCTGACTTTGTTCATTTTTGGAAGTCCAATCCTTGTTCTTGCCAGGCTGACTCTTTCTTGCTTTACAAGAGCACCTGAATACTTAGACCAGAGGAAAACCACCCAGGAGTTCTCAAACAGTGGCTCAGATAGCCCTTGAAATGCAAATTTCATGATATAATTTTCTCACCTACATCTATCCCTAAAGAACACAGCAGACAAGTAAAATCTTGAATTTCACAAGTAACGTGGAGGATGACAAGACAGAAAGTGAGGTGCCCTTTGAACATGCAGGAAGGCGAATTTTCTTGATCACCAATTGAAGGGTGTGTTTTTTGGGTTTAGGGTTTAGGGTTCAGGTTTGGGTTTATAGACACGACCCAAAAATTTTGGATCAGAGGAGCCATCCAACTGAAGATTTCATGTTGAAATTCACATCTGGTTTATTTTGTACAAAAATCAACAAATATTTACTGAGTGCAGGATTTATGTAAGGCCTTTGTGTTGGCAGTCTGTGACATAATACTATTATTATGGCTTTCACTTTCAGACACCAGTGATATCTGCCAGTATTGTGCTCAGTCCTATATACACATGTTCTCATTTGGATAAAATAAGAGACATGGTTTGGATAAGGACTGTGAAGCGTTACTGAATATGCTGGGAGATGGTGAATACTAAGCAAGTTATATGGACAATACATGTCAGAATTCAGAGGAAGACATCACTGTGGGCTTTGAGAAGAAAGGGTGCTAGCATTTACTAAGCAACTATTTGGTAAACCATCAGTTGCTTAGCAAATTATTAATGCCCATGAAAATTTTATGATATCAGTATTAGTCCTATTTTTAGGTGAGGGAACTGAGGCTCAGCTTGATTGTCAATTGTCCAAGGTCTCACAGCTGAACAATAGGGGACCAGAATTCCAATCCAGATGTGTATGATTCCTGCACACCTGTGCTTGCTCTCCTCTGCCCTGTTGCTGCCTTTGAATTCTTTGTTTAGCAGGGGTTTCACAGAGGAGAAGCCAGAACTGTGCAGCGTCTGGCGAACACTGTTTCATGATGACTCCTAGTAACTACACTTCAAAACATGGGAACTGCCGGACTGATGAGAATGTCTTATGGGCTGTGGTTGTACTGTTTGTGAGCTCCTTGGGAATTCTGCCATGTTTGGATAGCCCTGGGCATCCGTGACCTGGCAAATGAGCAGCTTGGAGGTGAAACTGAGAGATCAGTTGGGTACATATGAATGTGATAAAAACATTACTCATGGTTAACACATTTTGGCACTTGACAGGTCTTCTGAGATTCTAGCCTACATGAGAGTCCAAGTAGGGGAATCACCTAGAGGGAAACTGGTCATGGATCTGACAATTTGGGGTACGCCGATAGTAATTATATTCTGTGATATCTCATCCTGGGGGCAAATAGGGGAGATACCTGGGACAAGGCAGTTCAATCTTGTTTTACTTCGGGTATCTTAGAAGAGAAACCATTTTCACCTCACTAGTTGTGATACTGCTTTAACTGGAAGCAGCATGATGAGATGGAAAGAATGGGGTTTGGGGCATCAATCATATATGGTTTAAGATCCTCGCTTAACTACCCACTAGCTACATAAGTTCGGCTGCTTGATCTGACAAGTGTATCTTTCTGGGTCTTCATTCATTCATCGAACAAGCATTTACTGATTATCTACTACATATCAGGCATGGCACTGGGCCTCAAGAACATAGGGGCAAATGGGGCACGCATTTCCTGCCTTTCGTGTGCCTAGCATGAAGACAGATGGTAAACAAAAAATACATGCATAGTTTAAGTTGTCATAAATGCTAGAAAAAAAGTGCAGGATGCTATATGAGCATAGAAGAGGGGATTCTGACTTCATCTGTCAAGTCAGTGATGTTTTAGCTGAAACCTAAAAGATTAGGACTTTGGCATTATAAGAGAGTCAGAGGAGAGCATTCTATGCAGAGACAGCAATGGCATCTTTGTGCAAAGGTCCTGCAGTGGAAGGGCTTAAAACCTGTAAAGCCATGGTTCTCAACAATAGCAAATATTGGGTCATCGAAAAAGTCATGATTCTTTTTTGCAATGAAAAACACAGAAAAAATACCTCATGACTTTTCCGACAACCCAATATATTGTCTCCTTTTTGTAACAAATAATTTGCAACATCTCTTTTACTGTTCTAAAGGGAGTTCATAGACAATAAATATAACCTACCTTCACACGCAATGTTTTAAAAAAAAACCAGAGTGCCCTCTAGTGTAATATAAAACAGAGGGAAGTAATTTATGCTCAAATAATTGATGCCGATACGCAAATTCTCAGCATGACGACCCTGGAAACATAATGAAGAGGTCAGGATATACTTCTATTTAAGAATTACTAAACATGCAACAGCTACACACTCAGGCTGACATAGTTGAGCTTTATCAAGGACTTCGTCTTTCTGCATTTGTCTCTATTGTATTCACAGTAAAGATCTGCTAAGATATCAAATACATCACTGGCATTATGCAAATAAATGCAAATTACCTTCTGCTTTTTCAGGTGCATGTTCCTGGGTTAACAGATTTCTTGGTTTTCTATTATATTTATTTTTCTTACTAGGGCCTTCTCCAGAGATGCCTTCCAATACTGACTATCCCCCACCACCAATTGATGGTGGCAATGTCTTTCCCCATGCCAGTGCCTGGAAAAAGTTGAGGGAAAATGACTGGGAGGTGTCATTCCAAAGACTTTCCCCATAGGAACTTAATGGTTCCTAGAAATATCATTAGCACTTTACATTTACTGTATAGAATCAAATATTTTGGGTGCTAAGAGCTCTAGCCACTGCAATTTTATTGAGGACAAAAATATCCACAATTTTATTGAGGATAAAAATAATAATCGAGTTGAAATGTCATCTTTATTTAAGAAAATTTCACATTTTGTTTGCTATCCAGATTAATTTTTTGTTGTTCTTTAAGGATAAAGTCCCTGGGGGGCTTTTGAAGTTGGAAAACTATTCCCCTTGAGCTTTCTCTGCCTCAGACAACCAAATTTCTAATGACTGAGTAATGATTGAAAGATAAGGTTTAAGGATCAATTTCTATCAATCCTATGGCTCTGTAGTTAACTTGAAAAAGATTGACTTTCAGAAAATGAGAAAAGGTGGATGGGAGAATGATGAGTCACAACTGAACTTCCGCAAGCAAACACAGGTAGAAAAGGAATCAGCCATACTTTGATTGCCATAAGTTAGTGACAGTCCCTCTCAGAGGCATAGAAATGGCAGTCAAGGCAGAAAAATTCTACACCCATTAAAGCTAAATGTGAGTGCCTAATGCCCATGCTACGGTTTTACTGTGAATCATCAAGGCTGAGAAGTCTAGAAAGAAAACTCGGTCCCAGATCCATTCCAAGCTGGGAGAGGGAAATAGTGTTCTTATGTTTGGTATTCCTGTGGTGGAAAAGAGCTGTTGGCACTGAAGATATATTTGGCAGAAACCTTTGGTCACAAATTCAGAATTAAAGCATGGCAGTTGTGAGCCAGGAATGCCTCAATGGTTAAGCATCTGTGAAACTTCATAATGACCCTTGTATCCTGGTTTATTCCTGGAAAAGTTATCTTTATGGGACAGATCAACTTGATTAAAGATAGAGGGCTGATAGAGCTCTCATAATAATTTGCTGGCTGATGACTAAATATTTACAAGTCTTCCCTGTATTATAATTGATATTCAGTTGCATGAGACATAGTCTTTTCATTGCTGTTGAAAATCTGCTGAAATACGTGTTTGGCTCCTTCCTCTCCCTGCTTCCCCATCTCCTGCCCCTCATCCTGAGAGATGAACTCCGGAAAAGTAAAGATAGAGTTTTCTCCTGTCTCACCCAATAATTATCTGGTAAAGTTCAATTTGAGTGTCCTTTGGAACAACCTTTCCCTGAAGGTTTGATGGATTGTGTCTTCCTAATGTTTGCAGAGTGTTTTTGGTTGTTTGTTTTTTTTCCTATTACAAAGTGACTCTTGACATTCATCATGGCTGCAGAGACAAGCTCCACGTATTAATGATCTATTACTATGTAACAAATTACCCTGAAACTTAGAGCACTTTCAAACAACAAAACATGTATGATCACAGTTTTTATGGGTCAGGGGTTCAGGAATGGTGTAGCTGGTCGCTTCTGGCTCATGGTCTTTCATGAGGTTGCAATCAGGATGTCAGCCAGGGAGGGCTGCGGTCATCTGAAGGCTTGACTGGGCCTGGGAGATACGGCGCCCTCACAGAGCTCTTGGCAGGAGTCTCAGGGCCTCCCTGACTATTCCTCTTACGTCTAGCATGACTAGGGTGGGTCTCTCCATGGGGTGCTTGAATGTTCCTGCAACATGATGGCTGCCTTCCATGGTGGAGCCCGTGAGCCCAGAGGGACAGCAGAGAGGCCTTCGTACTGCCTTTTTTGCCTGTTCCCAGAAGCCACAAGCTTTTCCTTTTAGCACTCTATTAGAAGGGAGTCACTAAGCCCAGCCCACACTCAAGGAGAAGGGAATTAGGTTTTCCTTTCTTTGGCTTTACCTTTTGAAGAGAGGAGTAGCACAGAATTTATGAATATGGATTTAATTGCACTCCTTTAAGTTAAACCAAGGCCTCTGGTCTTGCAATGTAAACGGGGTGATGCTTTCATCCCTAAGAATGATTTCCAAGCAGTCTGACTTCTAGGACACTTGTGAAGAGTTGGCTCACTCAGTGTCTGCCTGTTTTCACCATTTCAATGGGGATTTTTCTCCTCTTCCTCCTTTAAATTATTAAAATGCCAGATGTAGCTTTTTAAAGGGAAATAAAAGATGTAGACTTAAGCACCTTGAAAGAGTAGCACCTACTGGAAAAATGTTTTTGCAGACTGTTTTTGTGTTCCTGCCTCTGGAATTAATTGTAGTCAGAAGAAAATCATTTTCCCGACAAATACTAAAAATGACTTTTTAAAAAGGAATAGACAAACTTAAATTACCATCAAACTGCACCCCTAACCTTTATACTTAGTACAGTATGACTGCTATAATAACAAAGGCTGTAACTGTTGTTTTGTCCTTTTTTGTTGTTATTGTTATGAAAGCTAATATAATTGCTTCTATAGCTTAAACATTTTTGAAACCCTGAATTAAAGGGTCTGTGTAGTAGGTCTTAGCAGATTCTTTGCATTGGATTTCAGTTGCTGTTTGGGGATTGTGCTCGAACTCCAGCTCAAGGTAAATGCTATCTCAGTAAGATATTTTTGTGTGGCCCTGATTCATATTTTCCAATCAGCGTCATTTCAAGTGTATCCCCTTTGCTCTAGCCAAACTGAACTGCTCAGTGTTCTCGGTATTAGTCAGCTTTTGCTGCATAACAAACCACAAAAATCTTGGTAGCATACAACAATAAATATTATTCCTCACCACATGTCTGAGGGAGGTTGGGGGCAGCTCTGCTCTGGTGGGCCCCACCTAGAGAGGAAATAGTTCCCTAGAGTACATTCTCCATGTGGCAATGGCAGACACAAAATAGGGTAACCCAACCACCCAGTCATATTTCAAGCCTCTGTTCATGTCATTGCCTCTGATATCCCATTAGTCAAAGCAAGTCACAAAGGGGTGGCTGGTTAGCTCAGTTGGTTAGAGTGACACCAAGGTTGCCAGTTTGATTCCCGCATGAGCCATGGTGAGCTGCTCCCTCTTTAAAAAAAAAAAAAAAAGGTTAAAGCAAGTCAGATGGCCAAGCCCAAATCCAAGGAGTAGGGAAATGCATGTGCACATAGACTGGTAAAGAATCCAGATTACTAATTTGGTTTATCGTGTTCTTCATGCATGCCTTTTCCTTTCCTACCACACTCAATGCTGATCCCTGTTATACCCTGTTTTTATACATCTCCTTGGATGCTCACATGCTCTTCCCACTCCCCAGAACCCTCTTTCTTCTTCTGGCTCATTCATAGTCAGACTTTAGAAACTCATGTCAAGCGTCACCTCTGCCAGACCACCCCATCCTCAGCATGGTTCATTTGTTTGGCCAGTGTATTTGTTGTTCCTATGCTGCTCGATTCCAACGGAACTAGACTCAGGGCTCCCTCATTTGTGCTCCTCTATCCCAGGCACATGCACTCAATCGCAGCAGTTTCCCATTATGTTTTTATTGTTGATATACTTGTCTTCGCCCTGGACTGTGAATTTCTTGAATGGGACTATGCCTTTCATCTCTACATTGCCCTGTGGAGTTTAAATGAATATTTGATAAATGAATAGATGGCCGATCCCTACCTCATTAGTGTGGGAAACATATCAGTTAGCACCCAGGTAGAGTCAATTTTCTTGACTTGTCCTTTAATGATTTTGTTTCTGTTAATTCTGTCTCACCAATAAGGCTACATGCTCCCCAAAGACCAAATTTAATATCTCCTTTCCTTTTATTCCTCACAATACTTGAAATACAATAGTTATTTCATGGGTCATAAATTATGTATGCTGTTGATTACCACAAGCTTTTTGGCTGCCATTCCTCATTCTCCCTAGAGCCATGATATAAGCAGAAGCCCATGTGGTTAGACTACGTCAATCTTAAGACATCCTGTTAATAGCCAATTATTGCCAGCTTGACAATGCCAGCATTTTCTTCAAGTCATCATTGTATAAATTTAGCTAGAAAAGCAGGGCGAGATTTTTAAACAAAAGTTTTTGTTATACTGGGTAAGAAATGCATATAAGATAGCGAATTCATTTACCTTTTCAGTGCCCAAACGTAACTGTATCTAATTTAGAAGTCTGTGGTCAATATACAAAATGGAATACTGTTCTTCCATAAGAAAAGATGAAATAGTGCCATTTGCGACAACATGGATGCATCTTGAGATTATTATGCCAAGCGAAATAAGTCAGACAGAAAAAGTTGAGGACCATATGATGTCACTGATATGTGGGATATAAAACTGAAAGCAACAAAGGACCAAGACAAACAAATGAAGAAACAAAAACTCATAGACACAGACAATAGTTTAGTGGTTACCAGAGGGTAAAGAGGGAGAGGGGTGGTAGAAGAGGGTAAAAGGAATCAAATATATTGTGATAGGAGAACTGACTCTGGGTGGTGAACACACAATGTTCTATTATAGATGATGTATTACACAATTGTACACCTGAAACCTATGTAACTTTGCTAACCTTGTCATCCAATAAACATTAATTTAAAAATTTAAAAATAAATAAATAATAATAATAATAATAATAATAATAATACCAAAGAACCTCCTGCCTATCTAACTGATACAAAAACCTAACTTGAAAAATAGTCTGTTGTCTTGATCTTGATCAGGTTAGTGGGTTCCTTTGCCCACTGGGTGGCATGGCTTAGTGATTCAACAAATGTTCCTCTGGCTTCTCCTTGGGACTAGCACAGTGTCTTTTGATGGCATTCAGCTTTGCAAGATTCCACTCTGCCTTAACTAATGTTGGTTGCACGCGGCAGGGGCAGATCCAGATTTTGTGGAGCCTGAAGCTTAAACAATTTGGAGTTCTTTAAGAAAAAGGTATATAAAGTTACAAACACAAACTTGGTTAGCAAGTGTTGAAGGAGACGCATGCACATGAGCGGCCACATCCAAACTCCCTCGTCTGATACACAAAGCTTGTCATGACCTGGCCTGAGTGGCCTCTTATTCTACCCCTTCCCAGCACAGCTGCCAAAGCCATATCAAGCCAGCTCTCATTTCCCGGGCACGCCCTGTCCTCGCTTACCTGCCGGTTTTTGTGCATGTGCTTCCATCTGCTCCTTTGTTATGGGGCTAATGCTTGCTCTTCAACACTTGAATTTCAACGGTCAGCTATATTGGAAGGTTTGCAATTCCCCACAGATGCCTCATTCTGTGCTCTCATATTTTGTTGTAGCTATTCTCATGCTGCATTATATATAGCTACTTGTGTATTTGTCTGGTTTCCCTGCTACGTGGTAACCAGGTACAGGCAGGAAGGGTGTTTTGACTCTGCGTTCTCAGTGCCTGAGATTGGCACTAGGTGGACAGCTTGCTTTCATCTTGCCCCCGTCCCTTCTTTAGCTACGCATCACTCTGTTTTCAGATGCTCTTGCATTCTGCTCTGAGGCAAGTTCAGCCAGTGGGAGGCATTGAGGAGGACTGAAGGGTCTCAAGAAGGGAAAATCAATAAGTCTCCCCTCATCTCCACCTCCGCCTCCTCCCAGACTCTGGTTGTGGCTATGACCCTGTGTGGCTCCCACTTCTATTGGACAATCTCGCACTCTCGTTCTAGATCCTAGCAGAAGGCCCTAGGTGCTGGCTCCAGTCACTCCCTTTCTCCCCATTGTCCCTGTACCCCTAAGGGTGATCGTGGCTTCCTACTGTTGCTAATTGATGGGTTGCTTCATCACCTTTATTTGGCTTCTCAGTCCTCCTATTACCCATGTAACCAAGTCCCTGTATTAAATTCTCTCTGCCTGCCTGAAAGATCTAGAATGGGTTTATTTTTTATTGAGCCCTGAATTATAGAGGCACATTAGATGACCAGTTGTTTTATGGAAAAGGCACTAGGAAAAGGGACCCTTAGCAATAGTTTGCTAAGTTTGCTTACATTTACAGTAACCATGTATTTTCCAATCTTGGCCACTTAAACCCAAAACATGGAGTTGCACATATTGGCACTAATCCTACAGCCAATCATATAGAAATAGCAGAGCCTGGAAAAGTACAAAAAATAGCTGTTGAATTGAGTTCAATTAATCTGCTGTCTTGTAGCTAGGTGCCTGGTCCAGCGCCTTGTACCTAGTGACATTCAAACATACGTTGAATGAATAACAGATTCTACTTGCAGTTTATCGCCAGCATTTCCCAGGCAACAGACAATATAGTAACACAGCTGAAGCCTTGTCTCACAGTTTCTGTGACGTTTGGTAGAATTACAATGAAAGCATTAACCAGGCTTTGCATATCTGCCTGAGCATAAATCCTGGGAGTTGCTTAGAATGTCAGGGATCAAGAAGGGGTAAGCTGTGTTCCATGGAGTAGCACGAGACTCTAGCTTAGAGTGCTCCATGTGGCTGAGGGGCATAGAAATGAGTAAAATCTCTCTACACGGAGGACAACAAGCCAAAGGAAATGGGAAACTAATAACCACGGGCCAGACTCTGGACATGGAGTCAGTATGAGCAGGATAAAGCCTCTTAAAATCCATGCCGCGACTTGCTCAGAGCAGACGTCAAGTGCAGAAATCCAGGGAAGTAAGCTGGGGAAATGTGATAACCACATTTCAGAGTGTTGAGTCAGAGAAAATGTGCAGACGGATTGAGCAGGAAATTCAGGAAGCCACAACGACAGCAAACAAGACAAGAAATGTAGCCTAAAGAGCCAGCTTGGGGTGGAGAAGCAGAACATGCAGTGGTTCAGTGTGCAGGCTTTGGCACCAACTGGTGTGCGTTGAAATCTTGGCTCTTCCTTACTAGCTAAGGACAAGTGACTTAACCTCTCTGCCTTATAGCCCCTTTTAGAGTTAACAGCAGTGCCTACCCTCTCAGTTCTTGCAAAGACTAACCGAGCTTATACATGTAGAGCATCTACCATTCAAACCCTAGTGAGTCATTTCCAGGCATAGCTGATATGCCAGCTACCTTGTTTGACAGTTAACTTCTTTTTTTTTTTTTAGTTTTATTTTATTTTATTTTAATTAGCTTCAGGTGCACAACACAGTGCAATAGTTATACTTTTTACCCTTCAAACTGACAACCCCCCCAATTCTCCCCCTCACTCCTTCCCCTCATATCATACTATCTATTACAATTTCTTTGACTCCCTTCCACCATATAATCCACATCCCGTGACTATCTATATATTCAATTACAGTTGGCATACAATATTATACAACATCAATTTCAGGTATACAGTGCAGTGATCAAGCCTCTACTCCATCAACAGTTAACCTCTTGAGTACCTCCATGTGCCTGGCTCTGGGAAAGCAATGAAGAACTAAAACAGGCTTCTGTCTTAGCAGACCATAGAGAAAATGTTGGCGGGTCAGTGTTAGGAAAGGGAGAATCAGGTAGACCTGAAATGGTTTTTAATGAGACTCTTAAGAATGAATGACTATGTCAAATGTACCACTCTAGTGGGGGACACTGATCATGGGGGAGTTAGTTATGCAGGTGTAGGGGCTGGGGGCATAGGAGAACTCTCTGTACTTTCCATTCCATGGTACTGTGAACTTAACAACTGCTCTAAAAACGTAGAGTCTATTTAAAAAGTTTAAAAAAAAATAAGACAGTAAGATCTAAGAGAGTAGATCTTAAAAGTTCTCATTAAAAAAAAAGAGTGGATGAATAATAGAAAAAATTTTTCTCTGATTATCCTATTTTTGGTTGAAAATCAAGTCTTTTTTAATCTTAGCTAAATCTAAATCATATTTTGGTAAATTAGATTTATATCGTTTACATCTGCTAAGCTCATTTTCTTAAAAAATGGCAGAAAGTGAAACTTAATTGGAGCCAATGATCCTCATTTCTAAGAGGCACTAGTAGTTGATATTGCACACAAGGAACTTGTTAGAAAAAGCAGTATTCACACAAGCCAGGCATGTGAAAAGAAGAGTGAAGCTGGAGCCTGAGGAATTTTGTTTGTTGATTTTGCAAGGTCATGCTTGCTTTTAGCAGTGAGCTACAGGTTGGTGTAAACATTCAGTCACTCAGTTAATCTTCCAGTGTTTACTGGGGACCTATTACACATGAGACACTGCTTGGATCTGACATTAGAGTAATAAATAGGGAATGATCCCCCTAGTCAACAGGCTCAGAGTTTCACACTAGATGAACACAAGAACAAGCAATGCAATGGGGTTAAGTGCCAAAGGAGGTACAGGTAATATGGAAGCAAAGAACTCTCATTCATTCATTCATTTGTTCACACATTTATTTGTTCATTGGTAACAATAGTTATTTGTTAGTTATGTACTACATGAAAGGTGCCATAGAATTATTGGGGATGTAGCCATGGATAAGACAGATGATCACCCTTGCCCTTTTGAATCCCTTGTGCTTCTACTTGTTATGTTTGTAGAAAAGCTTTGAGTTGGGTCTTGAAGAATGAGGAGTATTTTGGAGACAGCCAAGGTGAGAAGGGTGGGGCACTCCTGTGCAACTGGGAGTCCCAATGCCTTGTGGAAAGTATGCCAGCACTTAGCTCTGCTGACTCCATCTTGGGTCCTCACAGAGATTTATGAGGGAAGCTCTGCTATGGGTGATGACTGCATTTTGCCTGTAAAGAACGACTGTGCTCAGACTCCACTGCCATCTTTCATGTCAAGGGCAGTCATAGGCTATTTTAGGACATTTTGATTTCCCTCATTTTAATCAAGGCCTACAAGGCTCATCAAAATGTATGAAGATCTGTTTTTAGAGATATGCAGTCTCTAAGCTTAGCCTTTAATTTCAAGCCTCATCTTAGGTACTTAAACATTAATTTTTAACATTTTTTTTTAATTCCAAAAAAATATATAACCACACTCAGTTGTCATGGACATGAATATTCCTTCAGTCTCAGAACCAAAAGTGGACATATGGACACATAGTTATATCTTAGCCTACATACAGCTGGATCATAACTTCAAAGATAATAAATGCTAAAATTCTCCTTTAATATATAATTATATCTTATATATATAAGGAGATGATAGATAATATATAATTGTATTCTTTCTCTCTCTCTCTCTCTCTCTCTCTCTCTCTCTCTCTCTCTTTCTCTCTTATTCTTATTTTTTAAGGATTTTGAGGAGCAGGAGTGTTTTTGTGAGGCGCTTTCTCTCTTTCCTTGACTTGTATTACAGATAGTATCAAATTCCACTTGTTTTTTTTTCTCTGTATAACTAGAAAATTAAAACGACTAGGCTCTCTGCTAGCCAGTCTCCCCCAGCTTTTGGTTTCTTTATGAATGAGCAGAGGATAAGTCAGGAAACTCGGGCTGGTTCCCGAGAATACTGTCCTGAAGGTCCTATTCGGTCTAATCTGCTATGTCCCCTTGTGGAGAATCACTGAGAAGCCATGTTGTTAACGCTGATCCTGGAGACCTGTGAGGTCCTGGAGACCTCTGAATCACCATGCAGTTAATCATGTAAAGCCTGGCGTTAGCCATCCATGTATTTTATTATGTTCTAATTCTATAAAAATCAGTGCTTTCCTGTGGGGAAAGTGACTTCAATTCTAACAGAAGAGGCAGTTTCTGCTAAATTCTCAGATGCACGTGAGAGTACAGTCTTTCTAAGTAAGGGATCCTCTACCAGCTCAAATGTAGTCACTCCAATTATTACCCAATTAGCTAAACTAGTAACTAACTGGCTAATGCCCAGGGAGGGGGCATACTCAGGGTGGTTTCTTGTCTGAGTCAAGTATTAAATGTTGATAGTCTGAGTAAGTCCTGTGCGTCTTAAACTCAGATGCAATGGTATTTTTTCTTTTTTTGTTTTTGTGGAATCACTCTCTTATCATTTCCTAAGAGAAGAATCAAGCCAGAAGCAGGAGATCGTAGACTCGGTGGTCAGTGCCCTGCCCTCTCCCTGTTGTGCTGATTGTTGTTTGAGCTCAGAAAATACCATCAAGGACACGTGTGATGGGCATGGGTATTGGGGAAGTATAGTAGTGGATGGAGTAGCCCTGAGGACCACTAACAGGGAAGAAAGGCTTTTGAAAACATGCCAGGTCTACCCTGACTGACCCCAAGAGGTGGTCACAAGGAACACAGCAGACACCAAAGCTTCCCATCAAGGGACAATCACATGCAATGATTATGATTACATGCGCCGTGTAGAAAATATTGTTAGTTGCTCATTGGTCATTGTTGTTTTTTTTTAATTGGGGAATTGGCGGTGGCAGGGTGGGGCCGGTTGGGGAGGGAAACAACATTGGGGAACCGGGGAAGGGGAACAGACAAGTTGCTGGCCTTTGGTTCTTCATTCTAGTTGTGGAGGACATTGCTTTACCGGCCCATGTTGGTATCATCATTGTGCTCTTCTCGGGTGAGGCAGATCAGTCGCCGGCCTCTGGGCAGCCGGTCACAGCGGCTCTTGGCAGCTCACACCGGCTGCCGGCCACTCACTGTAGCCTATGGCAGCCCACTGCAGTATGCCGTCCCGAGGACTCACAGCAGCCCAGCTCCAGGCGGAGCTGTTGTTCACCATCTTAGCTGTAGAGGGCAGTGTCCCTGGCCCTCATATGTGGGATCCAAACCAGGGCCGCTGGAATCTCAAGCCAGCTCTTAACCAATGCGCCACTTGGCCAGCCCAGTCATTGTTTTTTTTAACCAACTATTTCCAGAGCAAACACTACACAAACACCTTTCTTTCTGGAAATTCTAAACGATTACATTAAAAGTGATTATTTTCAAGGGCTGCAGTTCTTGCTTGTCTTCTCATTTGTCTACAGTGAATATGTGTTGCATGTAATAAGAAGGGGGGGAGGTTATTTGTCATCTTAAATACATTAAAGCACTTGCATGCCTGCCTCCCATCCAATGGGTTATTTTCATTTATTTATGTGCTTTCCTAGGCTTTGCCAATTCACACATAATTTCTCCATTTAGTGTAATTGCATAGAGATGCAGTTCCACATTCTGCTATTTCAAAGCATTATTGCACATGAAAAACAGACAACACAGATCTTCTGCGATGTGACTCAGGGTAACCCAGACCCCAGGCTGATGCAACTCTTTCTCGGACGGGCTGGCTCGCAGTGCAACGCGCTGTCACCTGTCCAGCGATCTTGTGACCAAACCTCCTTGGACACCAAGGTGTCAGTGCATATGCTTCTTTGGTTTTTGCCTATGAAAATGTATAGTTTGTTAATAGCACCATAAATTACTTGGAATAAGAAGTCTGTTCTGTGGAAAAGACACATGAATAGGTTTAGATTTTTATGGGGCTGAATCAGCCAAATCAAACACAGGCCTTCCTGAGGCGTCCAAGTTTTTAATGGAAACTCACGCTCTTCAGAAACTCTGCTGCCTAATTATAATTCATGCCTTTTGCAGATACATTACAGGGTGGACTGAAAGGAAAATGTTAGACATGTTCACTTGTGACTTCTATTGTGTTATGTGGGGAGCGCCAGAGGCATATGTCGATGGCCGGGTGCGTGCAGAGACACGGGCCAGCTCCTGACAGGCTGACCCACTTCAGTAGGACGAAGGGTGATAACTTTGCAGTATTGCAAATACAGACTCCATGCTCCGATACAGAACCAACTTTCTATGGGTGGCTGTGCATCACCAGTGTCAGGATTTCATTTTAAAGTCCCAGGGTAACCATAACCCAGACCAACCCCATCAAGGTTTCATTAGAGAGGTCCTTTTGAAACCTAGAAAAAAAAATGGATTTCCCACATTTTATTTTAAGGAGAACTTTTCCTTTTCTTTCTTTATAAACAGGCCTAACTGGTGTCAAGGGAGAGAAAGGAAATCCAGGCATTGGAAGCCAAGGGCCAAGAGGTCCTCCTGGGCCAGCAGGTAAATCTCCCGACCTAACAGGAAATTCTAAATCTTTACATTCACTGGATATCGCAGGTGAGGAAAATGGCCATATTACATCTTTGCATCTAATTGGAATGGCTGTATTTCTCGTTCATTTTGTTAGGAGGCCAATTTGTTAATCCTCCTAATACAAGCCCCTAAAGTCACAGCATGTTCTGGATTTTATTGGTTGCATGAGTTAGAATAGGCTAAGACATGCTGTAGCAACAAATCCTTAGTGGATTAACACCATCAAGGTTTATATCACACTCATACAAAATTTGATGTAGGTGGTTTCCCCCATTTTGGAACAGAAGGTCTCCAGGAAAAAGATAATGGAGGCATATCAGCTTTCAGCTTCCTAAATGCAGGATAACATAAGCTACTTTTCATATTTCACTATCTGGAACTAGTCACCCAGCTCCAACATACCTGCAGGGGAAGCTCAAAGTCTCAAGGAACACATGGATATTTAATGAGCCCTGATAGTTTCGACCATCATGGTACTTACTGAATGAGTTTCGGGTAAAGCTTTGTGTTTTGTGTACGTTATTAGGTGCTTTTGGAATGGTCTCCAAGTGCCCACACTCATTAGAATAATAAGAATGGCCCTCAGATGACCATACTTATTAGGATTATAAATTGCAATCCAGTGGGATATTTATAATCCCAGTCTTGGCCACATTGAATCAAATGCTTTACAGATTTTTCTTTCCAACCTAATAATGATTTTGGAAAGTGCTTTTTCTAGGACAGATTCCTAATGGCAATGTACTCCTTTTAAGCATAAATATGCCTATTATTTGAGATTGTATGAGAAACTGATCTAGCAACATGCATTACACAGAATGCATGATTGACAAATGCTGATTGTGAATAAAACTGAAGGTATCTGAGAGCCACAACACTTTTTAAACAAAAGGTAATAGTTGTTTCTAAGTTTCATTTTAAACATGTATCTTTTAAACACTGTTGGAACCCAGGTCTAAAAACAAACATAACTCACCACCACCAAAAAAACCCACCCCAGCCTGATAAACTGCTTGGATTCACAAAAATATTACTCCCTCTCCTATTTTCACTTAATCTAAGTTTCCAGCTATTACAAGCTAGCCTAAAGAAATTTTGGATTAGTATGTTGGGGTCAATTTCAGACTTTTCCTTTTTCTCCTGTAGGACAATTTCTTTCAGATCCAGAGTAATTGGTTTCAATTGTCTGGAGCCATAAACCAATATAGATGATGAGGTTGAGACTGAGTTTGTTCGTGTGTATGTGTGTGTGTGTGTGTGTGTGTGTGTGTGTGTGTGTGTGTGTGTGTAAGCCCAAACATTGACTTCATAAGGAACAGGGGGAAACAGAAGCTCCATCAAGAAAACAAGATTGAGCGTGGAATCCTCCTTGTCGTTTCATTTCCCAGAGGTGATAGGAAAGAATACATTTGGCTTCCCAGGTTTCCCGAGCTGATTAAAAGCAGTGCCCTCCAGGAGCACGTGGAACGAAAGTATGACCATCTCCCAGGGAATACAGGTTAGGAAGAACTCAACGAGTAGAAAGAGGCAGATTATCCTGTCAAGCCGTGTAAGGTTGCTTCTTATAAGAGTTAGTTTACTTTCTGGTGATCTCAAAACTCACCCTGTGGTGGTAAAAAAAGACCAACTATTTTCATTCGTGGTTGCGTTTTAGGACCTGCAGGGGAGAGTCGGCCAGGAAGCCCGGGACCCCCTGGCTCTCCTGGACCAAGGGGTCCCCCTGGTCACCTGGGAGTGCCTGGACCACAAGGCCCTTCCGGCCAGCCTGGATACTGCGACCCCTCTTCATGTTCTGCCTACGGGGTGGGAGGTAAGTGCCAGCCTTTTGCGGGCCTTGAGCAATGCTTGACTATAGTTTATACCATAATGGTGGAGGCGTGCTAAGAAAAGTAGACCAATGATGGGAGGGAAGCAGAATTGGACTCACTACCTTAAATTATCCAGCGGCATCTTCTATATAGTGCACATTACTCTAGAGGTCACCTCTTTAAAAACCCTAAGAGGGAATTCAAAATAACAGCACAGCTAAGTCTTCCTTGTTTCCAAATGGCAATTTGCGCACACTTGGCCTGTCACCTCATGTTTGGTCACTGAGGGACATGTTCAAACATTCTTTTGAGCCCCTCATTCTATGTCACTGCTGTGGTGTGGCCATGATGTCCTGTCAAATTTTAGCCTGGTTTTGTTTTGAGAAAACCTCACACTTAGAACTTACCCATAACTGGGATCCCTTAGATGCTTCTGGGTGACATCCTGACCACCACATACATAGGTGACCAAAAGTCATTTAAAGAGAAACAAAAGTGGCCATGAGGTCCTTGCCTCATTACTAACTACTGGAATGAGATTCTAAAATGATTATGCTTCCTAAAAACACCTATAGTCTGCATGCCGGCAGGTTTTGCAATGGGGCATTTTCTGACATTGTCAGTCTTGGAAGCACTGAGAGAAAGGTTCAGAGACCACTTTGGGGCAATGAGCTTATTAATCAATGAAGTTAAATTTAACCTTATTTGCCAGGGGAACTGGTCAGAGTTTTGCTGATGTGTTTTTCTCTGTTCATCTCTTCCCTCCCTGTTCTCTCAAATCTCTCTGTCCTCTTTAAAGACCTGATCCCTTACAATGATTACCAGCACTGAAGTGGACCCCCTCCACTCTGGGAAAATGGCTATGGATACAGAACTGACCATCACCGCCCAGCCCCTGCCCCTAACAATGGGCACTTTGCTTCCCTGCCTCAGCTCCTTCCCTATCTGCCCACTGTCACATCTCTTGCCCTCCCTGCTCCCAACACACACAATGACACACCGGAAGTTAACCAAATCACATGTCAATCATAAAAGAAACGGACTGCTCCATATCAGCTTGCATATAGGTACATGGTTGTGTACCTGTTTATCCCAAACTCCCCTCTGTGAAGGCTCAGTGATAAAGTTTCTTACAAGTGCCTTCTTCTGTACCCTGCTCCCACACAAGAAAGGTGGTGCATCTTTCTCCCTGTCTGCCCTACTCTCCTGTACTTCTCTGATCACCTCCCCTCTCTACAGCCCCCTGGTGATGGACTTCTAACATGAGATCGGTTTTTAAAATTTATTTTTCATAATTCTGCTGAGTTTTCAGGGTTCCTTTTGTAAATAAAACATATAATATTTAATCAGTTGGCTATGATGCTAGTTTTCTAACAATTCCTGTAATGTATCTGTCCCTTCTTTTACTAACCATCTGAAACCTCATGGGGAAGGGACAAGCAATGTGGTGGGTTAAGGTAGCCACTGCTTTCTTTCTACCCAAGCAGGAGATCTCTGTAGTTTAATGACCAACTCTATGTCTCTGTGGACCCATATGAAGGGAGAATATCAATTTATGGTTTCTGGGTCCTATCAAGTCCCCACCCCCACTCTTCCTCTCTAGCTCCCCATCCTGACCAGCCGGAATTCACTCCTGTCCAAGACGAGCTGGAAGCTATGGAACTGTGGGGCTCTGGGATCTGAGAGTCTCACGAGAAATTCAGAGACCAACTGCAAAACCTCTTAAGGGAACTTATTCAACAAGAATGGCATTATGTGGTTTGTATACTACCTTTGGGGGGCTTGTTTCATCAGCCAAAATCTCCTCCTTGGATATTGTTAATGACAAAATATTTTCAAAAAAATCCCCTTAATCTGTGGCACCATCAGATTGATTTTTCTCTGTTGTTTTAATGATATGCCAGATTATTTGTTTTTCCAGAGAATAGTGCTCAGAGAAAATTTGGCAACCAACAAACAAGAAAACACACACACACACACAAACATTGAACTATGGAATCTTTTCTGTGTTAGATGATCTCAAGTCCTAAAAAGCAACAAGGCAGATATGATTGCATTCGAGGGAAATGGAGTCCTCACAGAACAGGAATTTAAAGAGATGCAAAGATAATTAATCCCCCTGGCCCCATAGCATTGGCGAAAAGAAAAAGGGATTATTATTGGAGAAACTACCTCTTGCTTAATTAGATCTGTCTAACTCTGACCACTTGGTAACTGGTTTCACTGCTATCCAAGATTATGTGTTGGATATAACTTTCTGAATTTGGTGATTTAAAAAATAGATTTAGTTTTGCAGTGGTTTTTGACATGTAAAATAATGACTTTCCACTGGTTCTGAGGCAAAGAGATCAAATTTTGATAAACAATTTATGCAGCAGTATTCCAAGGCTTGCCCTCCTTATCTACACGGATTATTTTGTACATGCAGATACGTTTTTGCAAACCTATTTTTATTCCTTTTTTTTTGTAAGCAAATAAAAATTTAAAATGTGTGTGGATTCTTTTTACTTCATTTCTAAATGCTAACCTTAAACATTTGTGGTTTTAGCTGAGCCTTAACCAGAAAAACAACAGTTGAATGCCTTCAAACAGGTATTCATTCATTCTGATTGTAGTATGAAGCTTACCAGAAGAAGCAGTTGACTTGAATTTTCTCATTCATTTATAACCCACAAGACAGCAGTGGCAGTAAAAATACAAGACATCTGATACTAAATAATGTTTACTAGAAGTTTCCTGAGGAGCCCATCTTTCTTCTGGTATTAAGAAAAGCCTGAAAATAATCTAGAAGACAGAAAAAAAATGAGGTTGAATCCTATAGACTCTAACTCTAAAACTATCATTTCTCTTTTTCTCACAAGGGAAAATAAATAGATATTTGAGAAAGATTTGGGTTCTATTATTTATTTATTTATTTATTTTTTAAAGATTTTATTGGGGAATTGGGGGAAGGGAACAACGTTGGGGAATCGGGGAAGGGGAACAGACTAGTTGCTGTCTTTTTGTTCTTCAGTCTAGTTGTGGAGGATGTTGCCTCACTAGTCCATGTTGGTATCATCATTGCACTCGTCTCAGGTGAGGCGGATCAGTTGCCAGCCTCTGGACGGCCACTCACAATGGCTCTTGGCAGCTCACACCAGCTGCCAGCTGCTCATGCTGGCTGATGGCCACTCACTGTAGCCTATGGCAGCCCACTGCAGCAGGGACTGCAGCTATGCCGTCCCAGGGACTCACAGCAGTCCAGCTCCAGGTGGAGCTGTTGTTCACCATCTTAGCTGTAGAGGGCAGTGTCACTGGCCCTCATATGTGGTATCCGAACCGGGGCCGGTGGTGTCCCACACCAGCTCTTAACCAACGCGTCACTTGGCCGGCCAGTGACAGCATATTTTAAAAAGTAGAGATGGGGTCATTTCTAACCAGAAGTTGGATTCTTACTAGATCAGGAAGTTCTTCTGAACTTCTTTGGTTCCCCTCACCACACAGATCCGGTTTATAACTTTTCCAGCGAAAGGAATCCAAGAACAGGTTGTACTTGTGTACCTTTGGGGATCCAGGAAAAGATTTTTTTGGTTGGTCTGCTGGAATGAAAGACAACAGTGAGCAGATAAACCAACAGCTGTTCCCTTTTAGTTATGGAAGATGATTCCATATGTAGAAGCAGGGCTGCAAGAGGAAAGCTTGCACAAGGTTAATCAGTATGACCTGACCCAGAATCACCCGAGAGAATTCCTCCATAAATGACTGGGGCATATCCTTAGTCACTTCATACCTTTGTAACTTAGATTTCTTAGTCTTTTAACAAGTGAGTAGAGTGCTTGGCCCTTGGAAATGCACAGTCTAATACCTTGTCACTCAGAAGACTCTCAAAGTTTGTTATAAATGGTGAGAGGTATAAACCACTAGAGGATCTAACCCATTCATATCTTTCTTGAGTTGTGCAAATACACTTGGCTTTGATTTTACTTGGTGACTAAATTTGTTTATTTAAGCTATGGGAAAGTTTCATTCGTTTGGAATGTGTCATCACTTGGATCCAATATGTCAGATTTTTCTTGAGTGACATGTTCAGAATAAGAGGTGTAACTCAGATTCAGGACTTTTATGTTTACAGTACATTACCTTGTAATAAAAGCTGGTCTTGAATTGCATTTTTATTGACTTACCTGTGTTGGCAGGAATATACTTATATCTTAATTTATAGTTTACACCATTTCTAAAAGTAATAAAGCATCATTTCATTAAAAAGCATTACTCTTCACAGAACTTTCATCACTTTTGTTAGAAACCCTCAATTTTTTGGGGGGAGAAGAATCATTTAGAGTAGTATTTTATATTCAGAAAGGTTTTAATTTAATTCTAGGACAACTCTCCCTCCCTCCTCTTTTTCTACCTCTTCTGCCCCACCCCATTTTTCCATAACTAATTTTGCTATATACCAGGGACTGTTTTAGTTCTGAGGATAAAACCATGAACAAGAGAGATGTGGGCTGACCCTGTTGAGCTTCCTCTCTAGTGCTGGAGAAAGACAGAAAACAAGTGAACAAACAAGCAACATTAATTTCAAATTATGGTGAATAGCAGGACAGACATAGGAAAAGTGCTGAGACAGCAATATGAACAGGGTATAAAGGACCATCTGTTTCAGTTTGGTGGAGAGAAGGCTTCTCTGCTGGCTGGACATTTAAATTGAGACATGAAAATGGAAAAAGGTGTGGGAGGAAATCCAAGCCCAGATCTTGTGAAGTCCAAAGGCCCTTTGTCAGGAAACCACTTGTCATGTTCAAGGAATTAAAAGTCAGAATGGCAAGAGAGTGAATGGAAGAGTGACCAAAACAGGGCTAGAGAGCCAAGCAAGTAGGGCTGTGTGCACCAAATTAGTGATTTAGATGTTCAATTCCATGGGAAGCTGTTGATGGATTTTCAGCAGAGGAGTGACATGATCTAGTGTATGTTTGAAGTTAGGGAAGGGAAAAGGTGCTTTTTCAATGAGCCACGTTGCTAAACTTCTTTTCTGAGGTTGTCATAACAGGCCTGTTCCAAGGCCTGTTATGCTTAACAGTGGTAACAGGTTGAGTAAGACTATACTGTGGTAACAATAACCCCTAACGTCTTAAGAGCATACAATGTACCTCTATTTCTTGCTCATACAAGAGAGGACAGATGCCTTCCGTGTCCTGGATCATTGTTCTATACTCCTGTCTTGGGCACTTCCACAGCAACATGTAAAGAAAAGAGAAGGGGCCAGCTGAGTGGTTCATTCGAGGCCGCCACAACAGGGCCGCTGGTTCCATTCCCACATGGGCCAGTGATGCTGTACCCAAGCTGAGCTGCCAACAGGTGGCAGGATGGCTCAGCTGGTGTAACAACAAGACTGCCTTTTTGATGGTGGGTTATGCTCGCCCACAACTAAGACTGAACTCTGCACCTTGAGCTGAGCTGCGTCCCGGGTGGCTCAGTGGATAGAGCATGTACTCTTAATAACAAGGTTCCTGGTTCAACTTCCACATAGGATGGTGCCTACACTGACCCGCAACTAAGACTGTGCACAGTACCTTGAGCTTAGAGGCCACGAGCTGCTGATGGGCAGCCAGATGGTGATTGGCGCCCTCCACAACGCAGATTGAAGAGCAACAACTTGGCTGGTCCCCTTCCCCAATTCTCCAACACTGCTTCCCTCCCCCAATTCCCCAATAAAATCTTTTTTTTTAAAAAAAGAAGAGAAAACACGGAGAATCATCACCAACGTTCTTCAGAAATGGCACACACTAACTACTTCCACTCACATTTCATTAGTCTAAGTAAATCGCATGACCAAATTTAACTTCATAGGGAGTTAAAGAAGTACAATTGTTCCATGGAAGCAGAGGAGAACCAGAAACATTGGTGAGAAGCAATAAAAGCTAGCACTAATGTCTTAACTCTTTTGATTGTCAACCCAAGAGCTAGTTCACTATTGTTCTAAGTGTCCCAATAAAGAAACAGCAGAAAAGTGAAGTTAGTTGCCCAAGGACACACAACTAGAATTCAAAGGTAGGCATTTTTCTCAAGATATCTACTTTTAACCTCTAGGCTACTCTACCTGACATTGGTGATTCTTAAATGTTAATGACAAAGAGGGGTGGGGATGGGCATTATTCAAGTACAGATTCCTGCACTCAGAGGAACCCCCAAAGATGCTGTTTCAGTCATCGAGGTTGAGTACTCCTTTTTTAAACCATGCAACCTCAGGTGACCAGCAGACTACAGTTTCAGAAAGACGATTTTGAGGTTATTCCAGTTGCACAGTGGAGAATGGGTTGGAGGGGATCAGACTGGGTGAGAAAACATTGCCATGGTCTAATGAAAGATGGTGGAGGACTGACTAAGCTAGTGGAATTTACAGGACTTTTTAATTAACTAGAGATGGAAATCAGCAACTAGGTGAACAGAGATACATATATACCTCTGGGAATTACAGAGGTTAGAGTTCAGTTTCAGAGATTAAATATTCAGTTTGAGGGATGAAATAGGTGAGTTGCATCTTGGGAGAATTATCAGGGCTAGAGATAGAAGTTTGAGTCATGTGCATGTAGGTAGTGTTTAGGCCACAGGAATGAATGATGTTACCTGGAGAGCTTGCTGCCTTCTACTATCCCTTTTCCATTTCTGCTTCCACAAATTCTCCAAAAGTACTTCCTGTTTTATTTCAGCCAGATATTCTTCAAACTACAGCCACAATGATCTTGTTGCAAAACCCTTGTTACATGCTCTCTCTTGTTTCTCTGTCTTTGACATGCTTTTTTTTTTCTACTTGGAAAGCCCTACTTTTCTGCCCCACCCCAGCTTAAATGACCTACTTATAGTCATGCTCCATCTTCAGAACTCAGCTAGGCCCCTTCCTCTGGTGGGAAGCCTTCCCTGAACCCCACCACCACCACCTGGAGAGCCTTGGCCATCATGACACCACAGCCCCCTTTTCTGATTCTTTGACCTCTGTGCATTCTTTTAAGAGGTCTCAGACTCCCCACAGTGTACTTAGCACTTGACAGCTGCTCAATACGTGTGTGTAGAATCATTTCATTCTAGCACAGTTTCATTTATTATCTAAGTCAAATCATCTATTCTGCCTACCTTGGGAAGAGTTTTCTCTAGATTTAAGCCAGACCATTTGGGAGACAGGAATAATGCCTAGAAACAAATGATGAGCTTTTATAGAAACTTGCAAATGCAGATTGATGAGGTATTTCAGAATATGAGGAAGAGGCATTCAAATTGTGTCTTCCGATAAATGTATTCATTCATATGTTCATGCATTTGTCCATCTAGCAAACTTTTAATTAGTATCTCCATGAGTTCAGCCATGTATTGGGGTGTTAGAGAAGAAAAGATGAACACAATGGCTGAGGAGCTTCCTAACTGCCCGCTCTAAGTTGAAGAAGGTAAGGTCATTTGGACCGGATTGTGGAAGACCTATCCCAGGCTATAAGGTTCAGATGTCTGCCTGAAGGCTACAGGAAGTCAGTGGGTATCTTTAAGCAGATGAGTCGCCTGATTGGCCTTATGATTTGGAGGCACAGTTTTGATAAGAGTGTAGAAGATAGACTGTGTGGGGAAAGATCAAGGAAGGAAAAAGACATCTAATGAAGACCTGCCTTGTACTAGCTTCTGTTCTGGACACTTGATGTTAAGTTGCTTTTCACAAGTTAAGTATTCCCTTATATCCCAATAATCCCAATAATATTGATATTATTAAGTAATATCAAACATGTAAGGTAAGTAATATGTCCAACATAACGCAAAAGAGTTAAGGGATTCTAACACCGACTGGTTTGCTCCCATAGTTCATGACCACTTCCTGTATGAACCATCCTGCCTGTTAGGGCCTGGACCACAGCAGTGCTGTAAGGAATAAGAGGAGAAGCCAGATTTGAGGACTGATGGAGAAGTACTATGGCAGAACTTAATGACTGATGGGATGGGGACGGGGCAGTGGTGACAAGCAGAAGGTAAGAATGGCTTCAGTATTTCAACTTTGGGAGATTGAATGAAAGGTTTCACCAAGTGAGATAGAAACTTGAGGAAGAAGACAGTCTGATTTTAGGATGGTATGTTGGTTTTGAAGTTCTTTTCTGCTTTTTCCAGAGTAAGTGCCCAATTAGTGGCAGATAGGGACTTAAGAAGGATGAAATGGTGGAATGCTTTGTATGACTAATTTAGGCTGTAATAACTGGGCAAGATTTAATCCCTTTCGGACTCTCCCCAACAAGAAGGGCTGTTCAAATGCAGAACCAAGGTTTCCAAGGTATGAATCAAAATATTTGGCTTAAAAAAAATCATAACTTTTCATTCTGATTTGATGTGGCACTGGAAATGCTGATGTAAAGGGTTCATTTTTGCTAGACAACCTCAGTGTTCAGAGAATTCCTTTGCCACAAGCTCCTGGTTATCCTATACTTTTTTAGGATGACTCTATCATTAACAAAAATTAACTACATGCGTATATTTGCAATAGTTTTCCATTATTATCAGATCAGTCTGATAATTCCATTAGAAATTTGACACAAGATACTTCCACCTGTTTTTTTAATAAAATCAACTTGCAGAATAGTATTACAATATTTATCTATTACTCTGTTCATCGGTTCATATTGAAAAATTGGGATGAATAAACTCCAGATGCATAACTATGGTTACCTCCTGGAACTGTGGGGAATTTTTACTTTTTAAAGTAGTGTTAATTCCACTTACTGTTTAATGTTTAATGCTTGATGTTTCTATTGGGTTATCGGAAAGTCATGACATATTTTTTCTGTTTTTCATTGCAAAAATGCATCATGACCTTTCCAACAACCGAATATATTGTTTGAAAACTATGTTGCAACAAGCATGTGCTCTCAGAAGCTTAATATTTTACAGGAAGATCACAAAGTATTTTTGAGTAAAAATCTGCTTTACAAAATGATCTGTTACCTTTTTAATATCATCATCATAAAGACATAGGTAAGTGCAGAAAATGAGTCATTGATGTTTGGAAAGATGGTAGGTAATAGTGATTTTTAAAGCACAATAAAAGGGACAGTAGGCTAAATGCATTACCAGGAGTGGGGGAGTGATTTGCTTGTCTTGGTAGCATTTCTAAATGCATAAATATTAGTAATGATTTATTTTTTCTCTGTATCTTGCTAAGTAATAAAAATCATATGCTGGCATGAATAACCATATTTTGTTGTTTGTTTATTTCTTCATTTAATTGCATTGTATCTTATTAATTAAAAAAATAGCTATGACCAATGTTGTGAAATTCAACTTTGTTAAACATAAAAGAAATTTTATAATGAAATCCAGGGAAATAAAAATATCTCTTTTCCCTCCCTACATCTAAAATGAATTGTGTATGGTAGCAAAACAAAACTAACTGAATAAGACAGAAAAGAGAAATGTAATTATTGAAGACATTGAACTCTATTTTTCAGTGATTAAAACAACAACAACAAAAAATAACTATCCCTGTTATGTCCTAAAACTCTTGTCACAAAAATGTTAGCTGCTTAACTTTTGCTATGAGAAATCATTATTATTTGAATGTGCTCAGTTATTGAATAGATGTATGAAGAGAATTTGGTTATTAGAAAATGTATGTTTTCTCTTTACCTGGTCTTTTCATGTCTAGGTCTATATTATGCCCATGAACTGGAAAGTTTGGAGGCTGAAAGGATTGAACTTCACAAAGAGTTCTTTCTATAAACATTTCAGGGCCTGCGGAGTGGCACATTGGTTAAGAGCTGATTTGGGGATGCCAGCGGCCCTGGTTCGGATCCCACATATGAGGGCCAGTGACACTGCCCTCTACAGCTAACAACAGCTCCACCTGGAGCTGGGCTGTGCGAGCCCCAGCGACGGTGTAGGCTGCAGCCCCTGCTGCAGTGGGCTGCCATAGGCTACAGTGAGTGGCCAGCAGCCGTGGTGAGCTACCATCCAGAGGCTGGCGACCGATCTGCCTCATCCAGGAAGAGCGCAATGACGATACCAACATGGGCCAGTGAAACAACATCCTCCACAACTAGACTGAAGAACAAAAAGACAGCAACTTGTCTGTTCCCCTTCCCTGATTCCCCAATAAAACCTTTAAAAAAATAAAACATTTCAATGATCAGATTTGCACACAAATAGAAGCCCGGCTAACTAAATATCTGTTGTCTGTTGTCTGCCTGCTCCTGTTGTTGGAGGGTTGCCAACAGGGTGTATCTCTGATTCCACTCTCAAGTGTGTGTTTTATCAAACCAGGAGCAAACCATCACTCTGGTGAGTATGAGCA
Organism: Aselliscus stoliczkanus; assembly: GCA_033961575.1. NCBI lineage: Eukaryota > Metazoa > Chordata > Mammalia > Chiroptera > Hipposideridae > Aselliscus > Aselliscus stoliczkanus. The sequence goes on along the minus strand of CM066731.1, from coordinate 15,184,022 downwards.
GCGGAAAAGCTAGAAAACTGGAGACAATTCAAAAGCTGACTGTGCAGGAGCAATAATGGTCTGTCCACATTCTACAGTTCTGGGGAAGTTTTTCTTCTCCTGAAAATGTCTAGCAGTCCATATCTGGGTGCTTTCTGAAGAAACTGGACCTATACCTGCATGTCACTGATGGGAGTGAACACAGTGACCATTAATCCAGTAGCCCATTTACCCAGCACTTGGCAGTGTGGAGACAGGTGGATGGTTTCTGGTGTCCTATTTCTAGACAGATGAACAAATGACATTTATGGTTACCACAAAGATCATGTCTTGGATGCCATTTCTGAACCTTAACATCTACTTATTTTTAAATGTTATAATGACCAAGAAGGCACTGCAGCAATATCAGGTGTATTTGGAAGCAATCGACTGCTTTGTAACTCCTCAGGGGACTAGATTAACTTAGAGTTGTACATAGTATACTCTTTCTTTAACTGCTTACAGGCCAGATTTCTCATCTCCCTACCACTGGCATCACCAAAGAGACACTCCTAGCCAGGTCTCAGATAATTTCATATTGGTTACTGTATTGGAGACTAGCTAGCTTCATCCAAAACTATATTATCCTCTCCTTGAATACACATTAATAGCTCATTGCTCAGAGTCCCTCAGTATGGCTACCTGACATGCTCTCAACCAGTGCAATATGTATGTGAGTCAAGGGAGTTAAGAAGTATGTGTGCCCTGTCCACATGCTTCTTTCCCATTTGCTACCTGAATGCAGAGGACTCCAAGGTCTTCTTGTAGGAGGGTGTAGTCATGAGGGGGAAGGTTTTGGGAACCAGGATTCCTTTGCGAAAGGCCAGTGACTAATCAGGAATATTTGCATTGCATTATCACAGGAACAAGACCTAAACTTTTATTAAGAATCCAGAAATGCATATGTATTATATTAGTTAGTATTCCCTTAGCGAATATAGCTGCTTCTACTTATACAAAAATATTTATTATAGACTATGGACCTACTAAGTGCCAGGCACTCTTTTGGAGGTATCCAAGAGCCAGACACTGCTAGGTGCCAGGGATACACAAAAAAACACATTTTCTGCCCTCAACAAGCTCAACTCATCAATGGAGAGACAAGCAATTATAACACAATAAGGAAATGTTTATAACGGATATACCTACGGGAGCAGAGATAAGCAAGGGAGAAGGAATACCTAAGAATGCCTGGAAAGAACTGAGATGTATGAGACATGGTGGAAATAAGGTAGGTAGAGGATAACTGGAAAGTTATCCCAAGGTATGGAGGCATGAGGGCATGGCTGCTTGGGAATTACCAATGTTTAAAAGGGATGGGAATGAAAACTCCAACAATAGGAGTAAATGGAGATAAGATGGAGAGGTGGGATTACAATAGTGTGAGAGGATCCTATGGGCCTTGCTAAGGTATGTGGAGTTCAGACCAAGTGATGGAGAATCCCAAAAGTATTGTGGCTTGGGAGTAATGTCTTCAGTGTGAGGATGGACTAAGTGTGTGTTAGCGTGGATTCTTTTGGAAGTAGAGCATGAGACAAGGATTTCAATGTAGATCGTTTATTTGGTAGACGATCGAAAGAAACTTCAGGAAGAACAGAGCAAATGAGATAGGGGACAAGGAAAAGCGAATATAAAGGTACATAATCAGGGTTGCTGCTGGGGTGGCCGGAGCTGGGGGTGAGGGGCGGGGTGCTTTCAGTTCCTCCACGACCTTTGAGGGGTGAGAGAATGCTGCTTAGAATTGTTCCCTAGAAGGTGAGAGACTCGCCTCCCAGTTGTTGAGCCTTGCTATCTTCTAACCAGGGGCTGCCTTTGTCCCAGCGAACTCTGAAACAGAAAGTAGAGGTTCCTTGTGTATGTGTGAGAGAGGACACTGCCAACATAGTTGAGTATGAGCTCACAGAACTGTCCACCATAACTCTGGCTCAAGTCATAGTGAGCAGAAGGGATCTGTAACGAGAGTGGAAATTCAAGTCTAAGAGACTGGGAGTGCCATTGCCCAGGTTACCATGCACTAGGGGAATGTTTATCAGGCAACAGCTATATATTCCTGGCATGTTTGAGGCACTTGGAATACATTACCAAGCATTGCACACACAGTCTCTATCTCATTGAGCTTGTATTCCTGTGGGAATGACAAAAAATAAACACTAAGCCTAATGTGTCAGTAAATGATATAGTACATAGGAAAAGTCTGTTATAGGAAAGTAAAGGTAAGAAGATTGGGAAAGCTGGGGGCAAGAAGGGGGAGGCTATAGCTTTAACTAAGGCGGTTAGGGCAGGCTTTATTGGTGGCGACATTTGAGCAACAACATGAAAGAGCTGAGGGAATAAGCCATGTGGCTATATCTGGATGAAGAGTATTGGAGCAGTGGGAATGGCAATAGCATAGGCCCTCTGATGGGAAGATATCTGGAGTATTCCAGGTACAGCAAGGAGTTGGCATGGACAAGAAGGAGCAGGGGAATTAGAGGAGATGAGCTCAAAGAGGTGATTGGGGGCCATTGTATAGATGTTGGCTTCCATCTGAGACAAATGGAAAATGTGGAGGTCACTTGAGACCTTAGAGAAAGCAATTTTGGCGGAATGGTGAGGGCATAAGCCTGAGGGAATTGAAAAGAAAAAGGGAGGCTAAAAATATATAAAGATGGCAAGTCTATTCCACTCTTTGGATGAGTCTTGCTGCAAAGAAGGAGCAAAGAAATAGGGGGTGCTGTATGGTGAGAAAAGTGAGGTCAAGAAAAAAAAATTTTTACACTCCCTTAGGAAGACTGAATTCTGTTTCCTTTTCGTTCTTATTTTAGCCTCTTGGTGCACTGGGGTGAGGGAAGGTCCAGATGAGTGCCCAAAGGGCTTGTTAAAGGATGAAAGTGAATCAACTTCTTTCTTTCCCACTTTATTCAGTCAAAAATCCTACTGGCTCTACCTTAGAAATATAGAATCCAACCTCTTTCCCCCAAGCACTTTGGGTATATTATATATAAAATATAAATATTAAAAAATACCAAAACAAACCAAAATATAAAAACACTCTTTCCCATCTCCATCCATCACCTCCTTGGTAGTAGAACATCTCTCAAACCCTTGCCTTTGATTTACATTGGCCTATGGGACGTGAGTGCACATAACACAAGCAGAGGTGTGAAATGGGCTCACATAGTTAGGCTTGCTTTCTTGTGTTTCGCCATGACAACATGCCTCAGGTAGCGGCCTGCCCAAGGACTGCCAGAGACATGTGGACTAGACCGGGATCTAGGCTGCAGCTTGGAGGCAAGCCCAGCCAAACCCAGCCCAAGTCAACTGAACTCCAGCCAACTTAAAGTTTGCTGCAGCCCATCCTTTTGGGTTTTTATGGAGGCTTCATTACATAGGCATGATTGATTAAATCATTGGCCATTGGTAATTGATCCAACCTCCAGCTTTCTCCCCTCCCAGGAGGTCAGGGAGTACAACTGAAAGTTCTCAGGCTCTAATCACATTTTTGGCTCTCCTGGCAAGCAGCCCCCATCTTTAGGTGCTCCCCAAAAGTCACCTCATTAACATAACAAAATACATATTTATCAATCTCATCAATTAGGAAATTCCAAGGGTTTAGGAACTCTGTGCCAGAAACGGGATACCATGATAGCAAGAAACTTTTACTCACAGATGTATCTATCTCAAGCACATAGGCTAGTTTCTGAAACATAAATATTGGTTGAATGATTGATCCCTTGTAAATACAGGCTGGAGAGTTGGCTATTCATCGCTGCTTCCAAGGTTGAGATTTCCAGATCAAATGTTCGAAAGAATATACTTACTTATATTTCTCCGTGATTTACTGGCTCAGCATATACACCGTGCTGGTAATAGTGCATAATAATAAAATAACTGGTAATACTTTTCTAAGAAGTTACAAAAATATTTTATTTGGATTTTGTGAATTGGCCAAAAAAAGTAAAAGACAGATGCTTTATACTTAGCATTTTTTTCTCAATTTTAAGACGCTTTTGAGTTTTGCGATTGCTAAAAAGGATGCCAGATCATTTCAGGGTTGACTCTAAACTATTTAATACAGTCTGATGAGCTGAAGCTTCCAAACATCAACCTCCAAAGCACAGGTGTTCCACTGGAAACAGAACGGTCCTCTAGCAGCCACTGTTGGCCAGGCTTTAATAAGTACTGACTTTGGAATTGAAAGGTGAGGGGAGTAAATGCAAAGTTAAGCCTTGACATAAAGTTTGGTTTGAAATCAAAGAGTTCCTCGTGGACCAAATGGCACTGACACAAATGCGTGTCTCCTTCAGAGGTCCTGTTTGTGCTGTCTTCATGTGGAAAATGTATCCTAAGCCTTCCTGGCAGCCAGCTGGCCGTCAGGTGGAGAGAGCGTCTGTTTTACCGGTAGCTGAGCTCAGGTTTACATTCTTTTAAGGTGAAGCCCGAGCAGTGGTGATGCTGCAAAACCACTCAACTCTTACTTTAGGTTTTTGGGGCAGAGAGAGAAAGAAAATTGCCATTTCTCTGTACGAGCCTGTGTTTAAGTTGAACTGGAGCCTTAAATGTCTGTCTTGGCAAGCTTGTCCCTTCTGAAATAGGGTTCGATCCAATTCAAACTCGGCACTGTCCAGATTGGCAGCAGACTCCCTCCTGGGGCTTCAGGCATCGCAGACTCAGAACTTGCTACCTGTTCCACGGTGGAATTTTCAGCCAGGAAAGATCTGGACATTTAATGTTGTTCTTGGCTCAGGGTGGTATGAACCCCCTTATTCCAGGAGAAAGTAGGAAAACAAATCAGTCAACAGCAGCATAGAAAAAAAGATGAGGGCACCGGCAGAGCAACGCGTATCAAAGACCCGGCTTGAAGGAAATAAGTAATAAAGAAGAAAGCGCTATAATTAAGAATCTGATAAAAAAAAACAACAACATGCAATTTACGTGCATATTTTTTAAAACCTCCTTCATTTGGGTTAAGCCTTACAAGTAATACAAAATTCCTCTCTTCATCACTTTTAAAGATGGCAGTGTACCCTCATTACGACCAAGCCTGGCCTCTGGGCCAGCACATGTCCCAGTTTGTCTAAACCAGGAGACATTATTTATCAGTCTCACCAACCATAGTTCTTCATTGTATTCACTTAGTGCATTTAGAGTAGGGATTAGGGTAAGAAAGGAAAGGATTGCATTCTGGGCAAAGGGCAGCTTTCGAGACCCACTTGAGAACCGAGCTTTACCTTGGTCACCTGGAAGGTCCTGATTGAACCCTGGGGATAACCCATGCCTGGAGGTGAGAACCAGCTGTGGCCACAGCGTCACTCTGCCAGTGCAGGTCTTGTGGCGAGGTGCTCCCTACTCCAACCCGCTGGGGGAGTGTGACCTTCTAGGACCCCGGAAGAAGAGTCAGCCTGACACGAGGATGTGATAACCCAGCAGTTACAGTGAGTACAGCTGTCTGTCCCGTTATGTGGCATATGCATTCCTAAAACAAAATAATTCGTGAGTGATGGAACTTGGCATTCCAAAAAATAACAGGGCTTATGGGAAAAATGGTGTTGGGGCAGAAAACTCAAACCTTGTGCCGTCTTGTGAAACAAGAAAAATACCATGATTTTAAACATCGTTAAGTTCCTAATAAAGAAACGTGATAGCAAACATAGAATGTGATTTTGACAAGACATGAAGCCAGCTCAATAGAGGTGTTTGTAGTAAAGAGTTGTGAGCTATGGAGAATAGGTGAAACGAAGGTTACAGTTTTTTCAATGAAACAGGATACCAGAGGTAGATGGCTGTAGTGTATTGTCCTATTTTTTTTGTTCCTCTGAACTGGCTTAACACAGAAACCCAAAATTGCTTTGTGAGTTACCTACCCCCTCTCATAAAGAAGCTGTTTGTAGGGCCCCAAATGAAATCAGATGATACCAATTGCTCGCATGCTGCATGAGGCTTACAGTTAACTTCAGCTCACTGCAAATGAGTGCTTTGCGGAGTTCAGTTCCCTGGAAAGCAGGTGGTTATTGGGAAGTTAAGATTAAGCTCTGGTTTCTTTTGTTTTTAGTGTTTCATCCATGTGATTACTTTAGGCTCACTGGCCATTGCCATAGCCCATTTTCTCTTGTTTCGAAACTTCTCAATGCTTAAGGCTTTTTGTTTTTCCTTTGCTCCGTATCAGGACGCTTCCTAAGATTTTACTGAGAAAATTCAGGAGACGACACGCTTGGGTAAAATAGAGCTAGGTGTTCTGTATTATTCTTCCACAGCTCGTTATGCTCAGCTGGGTGTTTTTTCACATTTAGGTGTTACCCAACAGTGCAACACAGGCACCTGGTGAAAAATTTGTGAATAAATACGATTTCAGGTTTAGTGATTTAATTCCTTAAACTGCACAAATTTTCACATTACAAACATACATAGCAACAGAATACATATATTGGCTTTTTTCCCTTCCTTCTCGACTCTTGAAATAAGAGTTTCCTTCTTTTTCTGTAAGAATTTTTACTTTTTAAGGTTCTGTTTCTTCTGTTCATTTAATAGGAGCTGTGATTCGACTGGTCCAGCCTCTCATCCTCCTTTAGGTTATTGGGTCCCATACAGCGAGCTGTGATTTTTATTTGCCTCCTTATATTCTCTTAGGGTTTAGGCTATACTCAGGTTATTGTTAAAATCTCAAGCAATGGCAAATGGGCAGGCTGTGGAAGGTCTAATAGTTTCTGCTTCTGAGGCCACTTGGTGCAAAAGCCTCTCTGCTCTGGTTCTCTGAGCGCAAAGTGGAGTCAGCTCCTAACAGTGAGGGGCACCTCAGTCTACCAATAAGGCCCGTTTAGGTTTAATGGGTCTGCAGGGCCAGGCAGCCCCTCCCCCACCTAAGGGGCTCTCACGCAGTGAGGCTGACAGTCTCCATATTCTGATGGAATATTTAATAATATGATGACTGGACTCGATCTTACAGAGCATGTTATGACCTCACCTCAAATCCTGCAGTTCTGTTAGAAACAAGGACTGCCTTCCGTGATCCTTTCTCAACCAAGATACATGTGCCTGGCATCATTCTTGGGACTTAAGATGCAGGAGACAAAAAGCCATCCCTGTTGAAGCTGCTGCTGTATCATGAGGTGGGGCTTATTTCATAGTGGCTCACACCTAAGGTCATTACATCTAGCGTGAAGGGTGGAGCTGCGTTTTGGTCCAAGTTTAAAATCTAACTGCCACTCCGTGGTGAATGGCAGCTGGTGCCCTGTACCAGGTTATGCTTGCTTTATGACAGGATTTCTGATGCATAAAGCTCGTATTTTCTCATTGAGCGGTGGCTGAGTCTCTGGGCTTCTGAGCCAATCAGTCTGGATTCAGATCCTGATCTTACCACTCAGCAGTTCTGTGACATTGGCCAAGTAACTTCTTGCTGCCTCAGTGTGTCCATTTTTTTTTTTTGAGGGCAGTGTCACTTGCCCTCATATATGGGACCCGAACTGGGGCCGCTGGCTTCCCAAGCCAGCGCTTAACCACCACGCCACTCGGCCGGCCCTCAGTGTCCATTTTTAAAAGAGAACATTGTGTACATGATAGGGTTGATGTATGAATTAATGCATTTTATAAAGCGGCTGTGCCTGGCACACTGGCAGCTGCTACTAGCAATGGTTCCAATTTAATGCATGACTGTAATATGCTTACATCGTGGGTCACACCATTTCATCGCACCTCGGATACCGGGAGCCCTTCTTTACAAGTCTTTTGACAGCTCCTTCCCACCCTGCAGATGATGCTCTTTGGCGGACCTGTGTTGGGGGAACACAGGTGTGACTTCTGTTTGCCCAATGCCTAGCACTGTGCCTGGCAGACAGCAGGTGCTCCACACATTTGCTGAATGAATGGGGAAGGCGGTTGGGAATTTACTGATTAGCTAGGGGCAAGAGAAGGGAAAAAGAAAAAACTACCATAAAAATGCCCAAATACAGTGGCTCAGCATCTTAATTGTTCGAGAATAGATTTTGCTATAATAGATGATCGCAGCAGCCCATTCTAGGGCCCAGCACAGTAGACAGGAACCAGCAGGAGATACGAAGAGGTAGAGAAACATCACACAGGGGTCTGCAGACAGCGTCACAGCATGGCAGGGAGATTTCTAGGGAGCAGGTAGGCTTTTTTTTGTTATTGTGGTGTCATGGAGACCAAGAGACTATATGGGAAAAGATGATAGCAGTTTTTATGTACCTCAGGGCAAACCTCACCCTGCTGAGCAGGGGGGATGAACTTAGATGGATGGGAGGTTAGATGAAGTATCACTGAAAGGGAAATTGAAGGTTGGGCTCGTCTTCCCAGTTGGGATGAACAGGGATTGAAAATTTGTGGAAATCTGCATGAATGGGCACTGGTTGACAACTTAAACTGCAATGCGACCTAGGGTTTGTTTTCTCATTAAATGCAAAATTGAATAGTTAACCAAGTAAGAAATTTTATTCTTACCACTATTATATAACATTCAAATAAGATTACGTAATAAAGTAATTCTATAAAATACTGTATTTCATTGCAATTTCCTGTTGAAGGAAGATCCCTTCCTGACCTCTCCCCACAAACTCTCGGCACCCATAACAAGTTTCCTGTCAAAATGTAGTGCTTGTTTCACTCGGTCCTGCAGGTTAGGAGACATTTATCAGGAAGAAGTTTCGACCACCTCGTTGTTGTTTTCTGCAATTTTCATTCTTCTACAGCCGGTAATCTTCAGGTCTGAAAGACAAAAGTCAACATTTATTTCATGAATCATATTTCATTTTCTCCTGCCTGATGAAGGAAGATTATTTTCCCAATTTAACATGAAAGTAACTGTTTATCAAGAAATATCTACAAACATTACATTTAAGCTTTAGGTGGAAAACACCAAAGCCAAATCCTTACAAAGTAGGATGGTTAAGTGACAATTCCCAAGTTCTTTTGAGAGTATACAGATAGGCCATTTTGTACCTATGCATGAATTTATTTCGTGACTTAAAAATTTTTTTTTTTTTAAATTAGGGAATTTGGGGGTGGGGGGGAGACAAGCCAAGTTGTTCTTCAATCTTCGTTGTGGAGGGCACCCGTCGCCATCTGGCTGCCTGTCGGCAGCTCATGGCTTCTAAGCTCAAGGTGCTGTGTTCAATCTTAGTTGCGGGTGGGCGCAGTCCACCATCGAACAGGCAATCTTGTTGTTCGGAGCACATGCTCTCACCAGCTGAGCCATCCTGCCACCTGTTGGATGCTCAGCGCAGCTCAGCTCAGATGCAGCATCACTGGCCCATGTGGGAATCTGGGAATCGAACCAGCGGCCCTGTTGCTCAAAGCTTGTACTCTTGAACAAGCCCTTAACCAACTGAGTCACTTGGCGGGCCCCTCCTGACTTAAAAATATTTTAGAGTATTTTTTCAGACAGTCCTTTTCATAGGAAGAATTACTATGAACACATTTTTTGCGGGAAACGAGTAAACTTGTCATGTAGCTTTTTATGCCCGCTTACAAAGTGTGAATATGAAGATATGTATTTACCTAATAAAGGCAAATTTTGAATGAGTAATTTCCCTATGTATATTTATTTTGTCATATGCTAAATTTAATTTTCATTATGAAATATATATATATATATACACTAGCTCTTTGATATTTTAATTATACACATATAATTGGTCTTTTCCTCATTTATATATTTATAGAATTAATCATACCTAAAAGTTGCTTTTCGTAGTAAGTTAAGACAAAGAACATTTTCAGGGAAATGTTGTAACAATGAAGAAAAGGAAGAACAGGAAATTATAAAATGCAAAAATACAGTGTCCTGTTATCTTTTACACAGTGTATTTTTAGGTATTGAGCTCATATGGAATTTTCAGAAGGAAGTTAGTAATAAGTAAACTAAATAGATATTTTTGAAAGCAGCTGTAAAAACATTCGATAGTCTAACTTCTGTGAAAAAGCAGATGAACTCTGTTTGCCCTGAAACAACTTACCTAGTCCCTGTCTACATTGGTGGTGTGTTTTCTTAAACAAAACACGAGATACCAGAGAGCCTAGCTATGAAGACCCACAGTCTAATGGCTTAGTAAATGAACTATATTACAACTTAACGTTATTATTTAACTCGGAGGAATTCAGGCACTGATGTGGGAAACCAGCCAAATGTACTCCACCGTATCAGTGATTCTATAACAACAAGCAGAGAAACTGCAGAATTTTGTCACTGTGTTTGACATCTCTTTCCAAACATAAAAACGGCATCCAAAGTCTGGGAAATGACAGTTGGATATGACAGCTGAGAGCAGCTCCAAGGGTATGTGACTCAATACAATCCAAGCAGAGAGAGACACTGGTACATTCTAAAAAAGCAATGTATTCTGCGGTCCAGTTGGTTCATAAGATTACAAAAGGGAGGTGATGATCCATCGGAAGGAGCTACGCTAATGTCCTAACAAAAAGTCTGCAACACCGCTCAATAAACTAAAGGTGCTTAGTCTAGCTGTTTCCACACTAAGGTTAATTTATGAAGTGATGAGATGGCAAAAGCACCTTTTAATGAAATTTAGAAGTAAAATTGGAAATGTGTGTGAAAGGTATAATCTGTAAGGAATGGAGACAGTGACCTGAAGGAAACAGGAGGCCTATTAAAGCTCACGTTTGTTTCAAGGTTTTTTGAAGAAACAGAGGAGGGTGAAGATGAGGGCTGTTAGGCTGTAGCAGGGGTGAGTGAGAAGAAAGAACAGGTTCAAGATTTAAGAAACAGAAAAGTAACGGGGAAAGCGTAAGAAGGGAGAGGGAGGGAGTAGGGCCAGGGCCAGGGAGATGCCAGTCCCAGGACTGCTACTAATTTTCAGCTAGAAGAACTCAGTGAGTGGCAATGCTATTTATTTTTTCAGGACAGGGAATACAGGCAGAACAGATTCTGAGGGAAGAATCTTGGTTTTGAATATGAGAAAATCCGGACATGGCAGGCAGCTAGTAATTAGGATTTGGAGTTTAGGAAAAATGAGGCAAAGAGCAAGACATCTGAGAGTCTCTACCATAGATCCCTTCTTTTCTATCCCACTTCCATGTCTCAAGTGGCCCTGCTTAAAAATCTTTGCTAACCCTCCACAGCTTGCCAAAGTTCAAATACCCTCCAGCTAGCCTTTCTGAGTCATTCTTTCTAGACTCCGTTTCTCTACATCCTACACTACTTGCTATTGTCCAGATAAAAACTTCCACACCTCTGGAGCTGGGTGCTTGAGATTTTCTTTGCTTGGAATATCTCTTATTTGCTTGAAGGGACTTGATGAATTCTTCAAAATGCCACCTTAAAAACCACATCTGAGAAGGCTTCCACATCTCTTCCTTTCTAACTTTCGCAGGGCTGCTTTCTCCAAGCTGGCCAGGCTACGGCATACATACTTTTATTACAGTGTTTCTGAAATTATACTTGCCCCTCTGGAAATACATTTTATTTATGTTAATAACATGTGCCGAGTGCTTATAGATGCCATGAAGTATACCAACTACTTTCCGTGCATTGTCTCATTTTATCTTCATGACTACGTGGTGAGAATGGTACTGTTATCAACCTCAGTTGACAAAACTGAGGCTCAGAAGGGCTGAGTAACCTGTCTAAGGACACACAGCCAGGAAGTGGATGGCAGGGACTTCATGCAGACCTCTGCCTCCATGACTTGCAAGCATCATTTTATTCTCCACGACTCCTGTTGGGCTGCCAGGTCCTCTGAGTGCAAGGTCCCAGCAGCACTGAACTTGGACTTCCAGGGACCTGCAGTGCCCAGCATGTGGTGGGTGTTTGTAAGGCATTTGTCATTAGAGCATAATGACTGCCTTGAAAATGCAGCTTTGTCAGCTCAGCCCTTGCTCTTTCTACTAACAAGTAATCAGGATCTTTCGAAGATGGTTAACTTGCTTTCGAGGAGCCTGGGGTGGAGGAGGCGGGCAGGGAGGAATGCAGGAGGGACTAGATACTTTGGATGTTGGCAGAACTAGAAACTCCAGCTCATACCGAAGACAATTAACGATATCACATGGCTTCACCCTGTGGGGAAGTGAGGTTTTTACACTAATGCTTCTACTTCTCTCTGTGCACACACAAAGAAAAGCAGGCACACATGACATTGGGTATAGCTCAAGTCTAAGAAACCTCAAAAATATTTCGTTTTCCCTGAGGTCTATGTCTTTTCATTCTTAAATAATATTTCTTAGTATAATGCTTGCTCCAACAAAACATTTCAGACTAGAATAAAATTTGGACAGTGGAGTAATGTGACAAATGGTAAAGTCAGTTTGATTGAGTTTTAAGTCATTTCCACTGTATGGATGAAATTATTTATTCTAAATGGCAACATCACGTATTCCTTGAACTAAACACGTGAGTTGTACAGGTAACAATAAAGCAGAGTAATGGTGACTTTATACTCATTTCTCCAGGCACTTCACCACCAGTCTGATCAGAAAAAGTCCAAGAGGGCTTTAAAAAACAACAACAAAAAAAACAGAACAAAACTAAACTCATACGATAGTTAAAAAAATTTTTAAATCAAATTGTTTCTTCCATTAAAACGAACAGGAATTGTTATATTCAAGTATCGCTTTAAAGTTCTAAGTTCTGATGGCTAGGATTATAAATGATTTGCTTTTGGTTGTTTAGAGATTGCTTTTTATTTTAACAACCAGTTCTAATCTCTTCATATCCAAAAGAACAATTTAGAACAGTTTAGAATGCCTAATTTGAGCACACTGCAGTGCTGGAAATACTGCGGTATACAGTTTAGGCCAATGTTGAGCTGGTTAAAAGCAGTGGGAAAGTTGGAATGTAACCTCCCTCCACGAGTCCAGCTAATAACTTCTGACTGTGAAGAGCAGCAAATTAAGTTAAATCTTGTAGGAAAATGCCACATGACTAGACAAGCATGAAATGATGGAAAATCTTGAAGATGTCTCGATCCGAGCTCCTGATGGCTTTTGAAAAGGTACAAATCCTTGCCACTGTCTTTTAAGTCTCTGATCTGAAGCACATTTTATAAAGGTGTACGTAAAAATAGTATTTTTCAGGGTATTAATTTCACTGAATCTGGAAACCTGTGCATTTTTAGGATTAATCGCTTTTGTATCAGGGGGCTTCAATCCTTGCTCTTCTAGCGCTAAGGGCTGGACGGGATGCTCCCCAAGCCCCCTCTACTGGGCTGCCATTCCTGGTGTCTGGAACCCTGTGATCCTGCTTTCGGGAAAGACAATTCCAGGATCAGACATGGGCATCCTCAGACCTCCTCCCTTTCATCCTTACCACCCTCTCTCTCTTGCAGGCACATTTCTAATGGCACACTTCGTACAGAGTAGTAAACACCAAGAACTAGGGTTTCCATTATAAACATCTGTTTTCATGTACTTATTGATGCTGAAACTTTCCACACTTAGTTTCTCTACAAAGGTGGTGGGTTTTGCTTAAAATAAAGCATTATTGATCCAATGGGTAAGGAATAAAAATACAGTTCTTCTTTGGTTTTATCACTCTGTGGATAATGTGAAGCAATTCAAGTTGAAAATTTCCACATACCTAGTTTTTCCTAAGAAAAGCTCTCTAACAGAATTTTGTAAAACTGAAAATAGAGTATAAAATGATCCAAGTTTTATTTTTAACCAACATAATGAAAAATTTCCATTACAGTGTCAGCATTATAATTTCCATGATTATTGTGCTGTAATGTGTTGGCAAAACTGCGATGATTATGGAAGTAATTACTGACAGTATTAAAATAAGCTGACCATTTGAGAGCTAGAGTCTAAGGCAACTGAATTGTGAAGAAGGGATAGTGCTGTTGTTTTTTTTCTTTGAGAAACAAATTCTGAGTGTATACCCTACAATTACAACTTGCAAACACATCTACTTTGTACCATGAAGAATCACAAAATATAACCCCATAACATATGTAAATACAATTTATGTATCCATATGAGATATAAAAAATACTAATATACAAGTATATCCACTAATTTAAGAAGTGAGGTATACAGGCAATACTTCTTATATGAAAAAATGGCTTTTAGTTATAAAAAACATTTATAATTTTCTAATTTAAAAAAAAAATCACTTTTTTCCTTCTTATCTACTACCATTGTTTTAAAAATGACTAATTTTCTTATTGTCATAAGAAAATCTCATTAGGCCAGACAGAATATAACTTTTACAAGTGATTAAAAATAATTTAAATGGAATTCCAACAATGGTAGCTTTGAATTAAGATGAAAACAGTTTTGTCACTCACCTCAAAGCCTAGTCTGACAATTGTTGTTGCTCAGGAGCTTTTTGTGTCTAATAGAAAAACTAATAAACTTACATTTAACCGAAAGCTAATTATTGTTCTAATTCCAAAATGTACATTTCTATTTTATAAACATATTTTAAGTTTTATTGCTAGGGAAACAAAAACCAAAGCAAGCTATTTCTGTGTCTGTTTATTTATGGTGCAATCCAGGTACATCTGTTTCAGTCAAGTCTCCTCAGGTTCACCATAAGAGCTTGGATATATTCCAGTTGCTACATTCCCAAGAAATATTATATTCTTGGCTTAGCTATTTTAGGTGGAACAAAAGCATATTTTAAGCAGGTTCCTTCTCCAAAAGGAGAAAAAGCGTTTTTACTCATGAAAACAAAGCTACCAGTAATAAGAAATCCCATTTTCAATGGATTGTATTGTATAGTACATCAAATATTTTAAACCTAATTATAATGGATGTAATATTTAATACTAAAACTTTATGACATAGCAAACAACTAAGATGCCATAGTCCATTAAGACAGTCACTAGCCACATGAAGCCACTGAAATTTAAATTAAGTAGTTACATAAAATGAAACATTAAGTTCCTCAGTCATACTACACCAGCTCAGACTAAGTACTCAAGAGCCCCATGAGGCCAGAGCTATCGCGTCCGACATTGCTGATATGGAGAACTGTCACCCTTGTGGAATGTTCTGTTAGTCCTGAACTAAAAGATCATTCTTTTCTTAGATAACAAATTTTTGGTTGATCCAAAAATGCATATTTTTTCCTCATCACATTCATTCCATAGTAATAAAAGCAAACCAGATTTGATTTTAGCTCTGATGTGCAGACTAATGAAATGTTGAATGATTTATATCAAATAACTAGTATACCTATATCATGCTATACTATAGCCTTCAATTTCAGTAACTGTATATACACATTATGATTTTGGGAACACAAGTTAACATATGTTGTGTGGCTACTTGTGAGGAAAGGTTCAACTTTAATAGCATAAAGGAAAACCTGCTATCGAATGCATATTCCTGCCACAGAGAAATTTGGAATGAAAATGGCAAGAAAATCCATTCCCAGACTATAGCTAAAAAATGCATCAAAGGCTCTAAGTTTCTCTATAAGACCATCTAAAAGTAATTATAGAAAAGCCCTAATTCCATTAATATAATAAAGGCACACAGTACCTTTTGTTTTAAATGAACCAGGAATCACTTGAAATGAGCATTTTGAGTAGTACTCTGATTATAGTAACATTTACTATAATTTTTGTTGAGTGGTTATTATATTACTACTAGTCTACCTGGTTTACCTTAGAATATACTATGTCTGACAATTAAGTTCACGAACTTGTTGCAATGATATTGCTAACCTTTTTTTGTTATCAGAGGGATTATTCATTATGAATTTGTACCAACTGGACAGTTAACCAAGTTTACTATTTGGAAGTGCTGAAAAGTCTGAGTGAAAAAGTTAGACGACCTGAACTTTTCGCCAACAATTCATGGCTCTTTCATCAAAACAATGCACCAGCTCACACGGCACTATCTGGGAGGGAGTTTTTAGCCAGTAAACAAATAGCTGTATTGGAACACCCTCCCTATTCACCTGATCTGGCCCCCAGTGACTTATTTCTTTACCCGGAGATAAAGGAAATATTGAAAGGAAGACATGTTGATGACATTCAGGACACTAGGGGTAATACGATGACAGCCCTAATGGCCAATCCAGGAAAAGAGTTCCTAAATTGCTGTAAGGGTAGACTAGGTGCTGGTGTCAGTGCATAGCTTCCCAAGGGGAGTACTTCAAAGGTGACCGTAGTGATATTCAGTAATGAGGTATATAGCACTTTTTCTAGGATGAGTTTGCAAACTTAATTGTCTGACCTCATACTGTAGAGTATTCATGATACATAACTCTAAGTGCATAATACGTGTTTAGTCATATCTTTGGTTAAATAGCACCTTTGATAGTTCTAGTTAAAAAAATAAAGGCAAGTACCATATCCCTCTTAGGTATATAAACTCATTTATGATAATGTTTCTGTAAGACAATCAGGTATGACACACTTCGATTTACATACAACATGGTAACTTCATACAGCATAGTAACCTACCCGAACTTCAAGGAATACTTAACATTCTTTTTTAGAATATAACTTCTTAAAGTGGAATATTTGAGAACTACGTATGCCTTAAGTGTGTTTATGTAAGATGTTATAAGAGGCAATAAGAGGCACTTCAGCAGAGTGGTTCAGATCATGACCCAGGAGCTAGAATTAAATAACTGAAACTGAATTAAAGAGCTGCTTTAATCCAACGTGTGCCCTAGTGCCTACTAGTGTCCTGCACAGAAGGGACAGCTAATATGTATTTGTTGAATAAATATATAAATTAAGGAAGCAGTTTGCGTCTGTGAAAAGAACACAGGCTTTGCAATCAGACACAGATTTAAATCCAGGCTGCACTACAAATCAGCTGACCCTTGGCTTACTCTTAAAAATAGGAATAATATATAATAATAATAATAATAGGCCTGAGGAGAGAATTAGATACAATGCATGTAAACCACTAGCGCAATGATGGGCAACTGGAAAGTGCTCAATAAATGATCACTGATAACATTATTTTGCTCATCATTTGCAGATTTAGTAAAGGAGAACCTTGATACAAGTCAGTATAGTCAAAAAGAGTTAAACAAAATACTTCTCCTGTGTGGAGTCTGAAGATATATACATATGTAAATAGGCAATAATGAGTCAATGATTAGATTCCTGGACATAAGCCAATCCTGGCAGGACTTAGATATTCACCAACCTATCTGGACAAAGAGCCAATAAAGAAATGGGATTTGCAAGGCACAGAGGGTAGGATCTGAGGGAAGCTTAGTGGTCTTGTGTAGGTCAAGCAATGAGGATATGTGGTTTTCTCTCCAGACTTACTGTGTAGATTCTCTAAACATTTCTGAGGCTCTATCATGTGAAGTAATGGTGTATGCACTGGGGATGCAACGATGACAAGACGCAGCCCCTTTCTCCAGGAGCTCAATGTGGTAGTGACAGAGTCACACAGCAGGTGTGAAGCAGAAGATGGCCGGGCACTTAGTCTGGTCTTGATATTTAGGCAAGGCTTCTTAGAGGAGATTACCTCTGAACTAATGGGGAAAGAGTGAGGAAGAGTTACCCCAGACATTAAAGCTGAGGGACCTGTTTTATGCAGAAGTGATAGCTGAACAAAGAAAGGCAAGGAGAGTTAAATTGGATAAAAAGGGTGCTAGTTTTAGAAAGCCTGCTACTGCTCCAACGGTACAGTGGGGTGGGAAGAATTTAAGCTGAAGAGATAGGAAGGAGGCAGGTCATGAAAAGCCTGGAAGGCCAGGCAAAGAAGCCTGGAAACAATTAGATGAGTGACAGTATGTCAAATTTAAGCAGCTTTCCAGGCCTTAGGTAGAGGGAACTGTGCAGAAGAGACGAAAAAGTGTTTTGGTTTTCTATTTGGATCAAGACTATTTATAAGTATCCAGAATTAATGCCTTTTTATTAGAGGGTGTTCTCAGCTTAGTGAAGCAATCTGGAAAATGGAGAACCACTTTAAGTAATGACAATTCACTTATCCTTCCAAGAAACTATTGGGTTGTTGGAAAAGTCATGACACATTTTTGCAATGAAAAACATAGAAAAAATACGTCATGACTTTTCTGACAACCCAATACACTTAATCCGAGTAACGCCATCCTATACAAAATACCTGACAATTATAGACACTTATGAGCACCCTTGCACTTACCCGGGTCTTAAGACTTAGAGACTTTTGGTTCTACCATTTACATCTAGAGTTTATTTGCAGATAGAAGCTGCAAAGAGTATCCAAGAGAGTAAAAAAAAAAAAAAAAAAGGTTCATTCTTTCCACCTCATGGGTCTTATCATTTGATTAAGGAAAGAGGAGGCACCAAACCAGCTTAAAAAACAAGAAAATAAAAACAAGGAGACGAAGAGGAAAAAAAGACTTACGGAGACCACACTCTTGGGAAAGCTTCCACTTCCTCCTGTGTGTACTCATCTAGACGCCTCGGTACTTTTCGGGGTTGAGGAAGCTCTTCCACTAAATTCTTAAGAATGTCTTCTGATATATCCTGGGTTCAGTAAACATTTAGGCTTAATTTTCTTAAAATATATTCCTTAGTAATAAGTTAGTAATGGTTAAGTTTTAAAAAATAAACAAAAGCAATATTTATAAAATGAGAAAAACAATATGAATGATGTGACAATTCCTGAAAAGTACATTTGATCAATGAAATAAGTAATCACATTACAGTAACACACTTCATATTTTAATCTTGACAAAGGTATTATTTCTCATGATAAATTAGACGTCTTCAATTCTGACAATTATCGAGTCACTAAGTTCTATTTTTTTTTCTTCTAAATACTGTTTAACTGGTCCCTCTCCTTTCAACTGCAAGACAGGCACTACACCTTGGCTCATTCTCACAGCCTTTCATCTGACGAGTAGATGTGCTGGGCCTACTGCTTCCCGTGCTACAACCTTTCATACGCCATGTTGTTGCCAGAAAAAACTTTCCAAAATGAAAATCTGCTAGATCCTTGGGTTGTTTAGCCAACAGACATTCACTGAACTCCTTCTATGAACCAGGAATTGCGCGAGGTGGAGTCTATGAAGGAAAACAGAAAGAGCATGGCCTCCGAAGGCTTGCAATTTTTAAAAAGTGACTCCATATAACTTTGTTTTTCCTCCGCACAGGATCCAAAATCAACCCTTTCTCCAAGAAGAACCAGGTTCCTTTTAACAGGGAATAACACTGAGAAAACAAGATCTGGGCACTAGGTGTGCTTATGTCTATTCGTACTGTAACTTTATATTTATAAAATCATATGATAAAAAAGTTAAAGTAAAAAAATAATTTAGAAGGTATTCTCTGAAAAAATCTCATCTTCTTTCCTATTCCTTCCATCTCTTTGTGCCCATGCTCCAATAAGCAGCCAACTTCATTTTCTCATTTATTCTTCCTTATATTTCTTTATGCAAAAAGCAGATATAGTGTATATATGTATGTAAACATATGTATGAATATATGCATACAAAAGGAAGTATGCTATCTACATTTTTTTATCCTTGCTCTTTTTTCACTTAGCGATATATCTTGGAAAAACTTTACTTATCAAGTCACAACAATATTTGTCATTTTATTTTTATAATTGTATAGTACTCAATTAAATGGATAGTACATAGTTTATCCAATTTTCTATGAATATGCATTTATTTCTACTACTATTATAAATAATGTAGAAACAATAATCTTGTATATTTTCAGATTAAGTTGCTATAAATGAGATTGCTGGGTCACATATGAATATCCTTAGGTACTTTGTTAAATGTTACTTAATTGCTAGATTCTTTATGGGTTGCATCATTTTGTACTTCTACCAGCAATTCATGACTGCCCGTTTCCCAATGAAGGGCCTTGACAATAAAATCTGTTGTCAAACTTTTGAATATTTAATAATCCATTCTTGGGGAAATGGGCTCATTTATTTTATAGTCTGAAGTTATTTAAGTAATTTACTGTTCATCTAAACTACCATGGATACTCAAAACATCCACACTCCAACCTTATAATGGGGATAAATAATATTATTTTTGTGTTCTTTAGAAATTATGATTTCTAAGAAATGTGACAGTATGATCAGAAACAGAAGTTTTTAAATTCTTGTGGTTTCATGAAGGTCATTTATCCTTAGATGATTTGACTACTCCCATACTTGGTACCTCAAGGTTAAGTGAATAGTAGAAAACTATTTTATTCATTCACACAAAGCAAAGGTAATAAATTAACCATTTTGATAAAAGCATGAATAATTTACTCATGTATTAAGATAACAGTAGAGCACACAAGTGGCTCAAACAGTGGATATACTTGTGTTCTAGAATGAATTTCTATATAATTTCTCTAGCAGGAACTATAAGGACAGTAATCATGACCATGGTACTGATAGCAAGTAGCACTTACTGTGCCAGGCCCTCCTAAGTGCTTTACAAATGTCATCTCATTTAACCCGTATGTAGTAGGTACTGTTATTAAACCCATTTCACAGATGAGAAAACAGAGATAATAAATAACTAGTCCATGACCATAAAGTGAATAAACGGTGGAGCACGGAGTCTAATCCAGTCTGATTCCAGAGCCTGGACTCAACTACATTACTATAGGAGAGAACCTCTAGCGTTTCATTATAGTATATTAAAGAGAAAAGCTAAGTACTTAAAACAGTGTAATTGTAATAACAGGAGTGCTGATCACAGTTCCTTGTGCAACAAAAAAGCAGGTATCAAAGTGAAAAAACAGAGCTCATAGACTTTTTTTTTTTTTAGCTGAGCCATCCTGCCACCTGTTGGCAGCTCAATGGCAACTCAGCTCGGGCTGGGCATCGAACCGCCATTGCTCAGAGCTCAGCTTGCACGCTTGAGTGAGCTCTTAACAACTGAGCCATTCGGCCAGCCCTAGACTTTTAATTTTAGTCCAATGATAGCTCACGTTATGAACTAAGAGCAATTGTTATTATGGTGTGCTTACCATAAAATACAGAAAATGTTTCAGAAGTTGATATGAAATTATTGAAAATAAGTCTATAGCCATTATTTTAAAAGAAGATAAAGTATTGAACTGCAAACTTAGGAAAAGCACCTGAGCGGTGACCACCCACTTACCTCATCTGGGAAAAGATGCAACCTCTGCATCATAGTTCTTCTGTGAAGGTTTTTTGGTAGCATGCCATAAATAGCTAGTTTTACAATCTGGAAAACAGGTAATAAAAAACTTATGATTTGTGATATAAAGAAGGCAAACAAGATTAGAGATAGGAGCTAGACTAAGAAGGAATTCTCGAAGCTTTTACAAGACTCTGTGGCTGAGTATCTATCACATAGTGAGCAGAGCAGGACCCAGGGAGGCCATAATCCAGTTTCTTCCAGCTGGGAGATCAGGTTGCCGATTCAAAGACTAAGCCTGACCACACGATTACGAGACTGACTCCACAGGCCACAGGTCTGTCACGTGGCAATGGTTAACGTTCACTGACAACTTACCACGTGTACAGCGGTCAGTGCATTACACTTGTCATCTTGTGTACAATACTGAGTCTCATTTCACAGATGAGGAAACAGATTTAGCAAGGTTCTAGAACTCCCCCAACTTCATGTATCTTATCAGTGGTGGTGCTTGAACTCACACCAGGCAGTCTAACTCCCAGACAGTCACCTGGTACATGTAATCACACCTATATGTGTTTCTCTCCCTAACTTATCAAGACGACAGAAAGTCCCTTCTCTCTACCATATCCATTCCCAACATGGCAAACTAACCTTTCTCTGATTTATTTTTTCCCTTTTAAGCTTATCCTAATTGTTGGTTTCAATGTGATTTCATGTATGTTTTGTCAACAGTAGGCCACACAGTGTCACCACAGTCTGCTGGCGGGGGGGGGGGGGCCTCCTAGTACATTGTGTTTACATATATGCTGTGAGTTCTTCATAAAATTACTTATAGAGACCTTTGGAGTGTTACATAGATTTTTGCCATCTGTGCTCAATATTTCAAGGATATAATTTCACATGTTTTAAAGCTAAATGTCCTAAAACAATCCATGTTAGAATACGGCTTCACTGTAAGAGGATTTCTTTTTTTTTTTTTTTTTAAGATTTTATTGGGGTACTGGCGAAGGGGAACAGTCAAGTTGTTGTCATTTAATCTTACTTGTGGAGGGCACAGCTAGCTCAGCTCCATGTCCAGTCGCCATCTGGCTGCCCACTGGCAGCTTGCAGCTGCTTAGCTCAAGGTGCCATGTTCAATCTTAGTTGCGGATAGGCATAACCCACCATCCCATGCAGGGGTCAAACCAGCAACCCTGTTGTTAGGAGCATGTGCTCTCACCAGCTGAGCCATCCTGCCACCTGTTGGCAGCTCAGCGGCAGCTTAGCTTGGGCGCAGCTCACTGGCCCATGTGGGAATCGAACCAGTGACCCAGTTGCTCAGAGCTTGCGTTCTTAACCAACTGTGCCACTCGGGGGGGCCTAAGAGGATTTCTTACTCCTTTTATTTTCTCACCAAGTTAGACTACAAAACCTCACCACATATGAAAGCTAATGACATCCCATATATTGGGCTGTAGGAAAAGTCATGATTCATTTTTGCAATACAAAATATATAAAAAATACGTCATGACATTTCCGACAACCCAATATATTCTCCATCTATTTTCTAGGTTAGTGTTGTTAATACTTTATGTTTTGGACACTTTATTTAAATATAGATTTATATTGTTAAAAGCATTTGAAAATTCAGGTTTTTAGTCACCCAGCCACTTTTCAAGTCGTCAATTGCCACATGTGGCTAGTGGTTACTGTATTTGATGGTGCAGACATAGAACCATTCCATCATGGTAGAAATTTCTATTGGGCAGCACTGATCTAGATATTAGTCTTTACAATTTTTAATGTTTTAAAAATCTTAAGCAGAAATTGACAATGTTAAGACCACTTAGCATCTTTTTTGGATAACAAAGTCATCATTATATCCTCCGAAAAATCACCCTTTTAGCAATTCTCTTCTATTAGTAGGGTTCCATGGCATTTGGTTTTCATGTTCTTAAAAAATTCAGTTGAATATTTATTTGAATTAACAGGTTGGTAGTTTTTAAATTGCCCTATTAAAAAATGAAAATGTAGCACTCTAAGAAAAGCTAAAAAATGTGAAAATGTTATAAGCTGACAGGGGAGAGAAAAAGAGACAAACATATATTCCCCCAAATAAATATGATAGGACATGTACATACAATTAAGTATTTCTAGCTTTACAGACTTAAGCATAAACTCTAAGGAATTCAGGGAGTTAGAAAGATAGAACAAGATGAGGTTGATAAATATTAAAGACCTTCCTCATATAATCTGTAACCCACGGCAAAGATCATTTGATCCACACAAAATAACTTTATTAACTATCGGAGGGGAAAAAAACATAAGAAAGAAACTATGTTAGAAGAAAAAATATAAAGACACAGAAACTCTTAAAGAAACTAAATATATGAGAAGGATAAAAGATATAAGTTAAGGGTTCAATCAATCTATTTATTTGCGTTTAGAATTAATGATCTATGTAATTATAAAAAATATTTTGAAATATTTAATAACCTACAAATAACTATTTAAATGTATTAATGTATTTTACAAATACTATTCCAAGACTGTACTATTGGGTTATCAGAAAAGTCATGACATATTTTTTGTTTTTTGTTGCAAAAATGCACCATGACTTTACCAACAACCCAATACTAATCAGAAGGACACATTATGAAACAAATTCTCTTACGAGCCACATGATTGGCAAATCATGTCTGCTGGCAGAGGACTCACTGCTCCACACAAACACTTTAGTGGAAGTAAAATAAATGGCCTCTTCCTTGGCAAGCCATTCTTTTACAAAACACAGAGTCTAAATTAAGACTTAAAAAAAAAAATTAAGATGTCTAAATGAGGTAATAATTCAAATGGATTTAACTCTGAAATATTTTCCAAGCCTTCATCAAACGTTTTTGAATGCATTTCGATCTTTGTTTATATATACAAAAAAATAATTTAAAACAATTACTACAAATCTAGCCAGTGCTAAATTCTTCACATCAGAAAGTAGGACTACACTGCCTCCTAGTGCGCAGTGAGCATGCTTTAATAAAATACAAACTTGAATTTTAAAAACATTCTAAAATACTAAAAGTATAATCTGTTGTAAGTTATGATATATATCAACAGCAGTCCTTACAACTTTTTAATACCATTATATGCAATCCATATTAACAGTCAAAATAGGATACTTTATTTGACCTGTAATAGTCTACAAAACACATGAATTATGAAACAGAACATTAAATATTCCGTAAGAAGCAATCTGAGTCTATTTTTGTAAAATGGATATAAATGACAAAAAGTAAAAATAAACAGCAAAGCATGGAAACTTCCAAATGTTATATCAGTCCTTATTATAATAAAATGTCTTAGGCAGTACACCACCAAACAAATGGCTGCATCCTGGCAATAGATATTTATTTTTACTTACCATTTTAAGAAAACAAAAAAAGAATGTCTTCATAGTATAACATTTGCTAATTCATAAACACATTTAGGTAAAAAGCTAAAATAGCTGCTGATGGGGAAAATGCTATCTGTCATGAATATAGTTCAAAGATTGGGTTTTAAAGAGCGATAGAAAGGAAAAATAAAATTGTTAAATAGCAACAGGAGACTTTGCTTTTAGCAATATTGAAGACAAATATTTGGATTAGAAACTTCTCCCTGTATGTGACTCAAATGATAAAGTAATAAACATTAGTGAAATTAATGATGCTGTTCAAAAAAAAATTTTTTTTAAGCATGGAACCAATTGGAGGCCAGAAACAGGAGAAAGTACTATAAGGAAAAGAAGTCCTAGGGCTGCCATTTGGCTTGGGGGCATCGACTTAGTGCGGGCTTGGGTTTTAAAGGAATACCACTTTGAGGTCAGGTAACAGGATAAAAGACTCTCTCATAAACCTAGATTTTCAATAGGCGATATCCAGGGTAAAACATGGGAAAATTAAAAAATAAGTATTTCCTAATAGGTAATTGCTAATTATGAGCCTGATCTCAAAAGGCTTTGAGGCCCAAATTCACCCTTTTTATGGGGATAAAAATCTAAAGTATAGCTTAAAGAGGTCTTAGAAAATCCAGATATCTAAAGTATAGCTTAAAGAGCCCCATGAACCTGCCAGAAGCTAAGTAAATCTTTCCTGAAGAAATGTACTTTTAACATAGGTCTCAAAGAATTCCCAGAGATGAAGTTCCAAGGTACATGAGATTACCAAACATACTAAGCAGAAACAATAAATTACAGGTTAAAAAAGACCACAAATACTGGAATCAAATATAAATGCTAACAGTTATGTTTGATATGCCTCAAGAAATATGAGGAAACCAAAGTATGACAAAAGAACAAAAAGATTATCAAAACTGACCAGCCAACTTAAAAAGAAACAAAGAGGAAAACTTCAAGAAAAGGAAAAAAATGTATAATAAATGAAATTAGGACCCCAACAAAAAGGTCAATCAGATGAAACACAGGTTAAAAAGACAGAGAACTAGAACACAGATCTAAAGAAATTATTGACAGTGCAGCACAGACAGGGAGCCACAAAATATGGATGAGAGCTAATAAATCGTTTGCAATAAGGTGAGAAACTCTACTCTAAGTATAAGTAGATTTCTAAAGGGAAAGAACAGATAGAGAATAAAGTGAGCCAATATTAGAAAATACAAGCTGACAAATTTTCAGAATGAATGATACCAATCCAATCCTCAGACAAAATAAATAAAATTTGAAAAGAAACATGAAAACAAAAGCCAAAGAAAAGATCTTAAAAATATCCAGAAAGAAATGACAGAATACATACAAAGAAACAATTAAACTGACATCTGACTCATCAATAGTAATAACAGAAGCTAGAATCTGTTTACATAATACTTTAAAAAAACTGAGGAAAAAAAGTGGTTATCCTAGAATTGTTTATGTAAGCAAAACTACCTTTCAAGAATGAAGGCAAAAATAAAGATAGTTTCACACAAAAAAAGGGATTTCACTATTGAGAGAATGTTATGATAGGAGTGTCAGTAAGAAATATTTCAAGAGGTAAACTGAATCCAGAAGGAAGGATGAGTTACATGAAGGGATTGTAAACAAAAAACAAATCATACATCAGTAACTATATAAAATAACAAGAATGAATTGGAAGCATTTTAAAAAATCTTAAACAGAGAAAGCATATAGAATTGTGAAGAGTGGGTGTTAAAAATCTGCTAAGGGCCTGGAATGGATTTGAAGCAGAGTAAATATATTGACTAATCTTAGACCTTTGGTAAACTAACTCCATCAATCCAAAAGAAGGTAAGAAAAAAGGTGATAAAAAAGAAAATAAATGCTAGACCAGTAAAATTTACAGTTAAACTGTAAAGTGTTGTATCAGGCAAATGAAGACTGATACAACTATATTAATATATAAAAAACGTAGACCTTAACTTAAAAAGCATACTGGAAATTAAGAGTGTCAGTATATACCCATATCAATTCTTTAGAAAGATTATAATACCAAACTTAAATTTAACATTAAATCTTCAAAACATACAAAGTAAAAACTGACAGAACAACAAGAAAAGATGAACAAATTCACAATTGAGATTTCAACATAACTCAGGTAATCAATAAATCAAGTAAACAAAAAAAATCAGTGAGAATATAAGACTGGAACAACAAACTCAGCTTATGATATAATGGATATATAAATATACATACTTGTACGTACATATATTCACATCTCTCTCGCGCTCTCTTCCTAAGGCGTTTTCAGCAAACATTTTAGGTGATAATGCAGGTGTCAAGAAATTTTCTTAAAAGCATCAAAATTCTTTAATTTAATGGAAAATATTAAATAATATAACTTAATGCAAAATAGTAAATAATATACTAAATACTAAGTAGTAATTTAAAAATATGGAATTGAATAATAAAATACTTGTAAAGCTTGTGTGATACAGTTAAAGTGAAGAATTTATAGCTTTGAATGCTAGCTATATTAGAAGGAAGACTGAAAAAGCAGTGTCTGAAACAGTCTTTCAATGGATGATAAATATTAAAATATATGATAGACTTACTGCCACTGGATCCCTCTGGTGAAGTTGAGCAGCTGTTACTTGTCTAAATCCACCTGGGTAGCTGTGAAAAGAAGCAAAGACCTTAAAACTGGGAGTAGGCTATGGTACAGAATATTCTTTTATAATACAAAAACTTTTTATTATGAAATTATACTTGTTTCTGGAAGCTAGGCTATTCATTAGTGCCTTAAAAATTAAGTAATATCCTATGCTATTTGAAATGCTATTCTCTTAAGTGGTCAACCATCATTATTTCATAACAAGTTCCATATCTTGGAAAATTTCTTGGCGTAACTATTTATATCGCTAGTGGAATGTTATTCATTGTTCATTCAGTCACTCATTCATTCATTCATTCATTATGGGGTAGTTTAGGACTGCTTGAATTATGGAAGAAAAAGCAATGCGCCAAAATATTTCACATTCCTTGACAAATTAGATAAAAAGTCTGTATAAGACAGTAGTTAGGTTTGGGGAAAGTAGTGGTAGACCATTTGGTTCAAAAGTCAAACTCTAACTAGGTCATGATCCTGTTCCCTAGTAACAGTTGGTAAAAGACCACTAAGAGTTAGGCTAGTCCTAAGTAATAAAATATTTCATTGTGTTCAGATCAAAATTATATATAAAATGGATAAATCGGAGATTAAAAAATATATGTTTATTTGGGATAGTATTGGAAGCAGCTTGGTAACCTGATACTTCAGGTTCAGGTCTGCCATCTAAGTTTGCCAGTGGCTACTAGTCTATTAGGCAACTTGTTTTACCTCTTTATATATGCGTTTACTTATGTAAGAAAAATGATAATATCTGCCCTAACTATGTCTCAAGATTTTTATGAGTCAAATGAGAAAATGTTTGTGAAAATGCTTTAGAAAGTTAAAACAAAAACAATATACAGATATAAGGTTATTACACTGAATGGACAAATAAAGCCTAAATGATTTTCAAGGAAGGAGAAAAGAAAATGTAACATTAGCAGACTCAACAAGAAAAATTTAGGATTACCTAAATATGACTCGTTTCGTAAGTTTCTTTCAGCAAGACTTGAAAACATTTTAAGATGATTTAAAGAGCCACCCTTTTAGGAATAAAATTTAAGAAGCATATTTAGAAGTTTGCTGAGAAGGACAGATAATTTTTAAATTGATATTCTTTCATTTGTGTCATGGAATTTCAGCTTCAGAGAAAGAAATAGCTGTCTAGACTTCTTTTCCTGTATTCTTTCCCTCCATGGAAAAAATAAGCGTTCAATGCTGAAGGCTATCTTTCTAATTTTAACACTGGGATTGCAAATACTAAAGCATAATGCCATTTACATTATAATTCAGGAGATCGGACTTTATACTGAAAAATTTGGAGAGCTACTGTAAAAATCTGAGTAGGGGCACAAATCGAGCAAGCAATACTCAGTTGATTTTTACTAGTGAAAAAGTAACTACATTTCTCCTTCAGTATGGGATAGCCTGATTGGAGTAGAAAAATATTTGTTTGAAATGTTAGCCAAGATTTCTCCAAGTCATATTAATTCAGCAAATACTAACTAAATCCCTATTATGCTGGGTGCTGGAGATATACAGATAAATATGACAATAGCTCCACCTGGAGCTGGGCTACGAGCCCCAGCGACGGTGTAGGCTGCAGCCCCTGCTGCAGTGGCTGCCATAGGCTACAGTGAGTGGCCAGCAGCCAGCGTGAGCAGCCGGCAGCCAGCGTGGGCTGCCAATAGCCGTGGTGAGCGACCATCCAGAGGCCAGTGACCCATCTGCCTCATCCGGGAAGAACGCAATGACGATACCAACATGGGCCAGTGAAGCAACGTCCTCTGCAACTAGACTGAAGAACAAAAAGACTGCAACTTGTCTGTTCCCCTTCCCCAATTCCCCAATAAAATCTTAAAAAAAAACTTAAAAAAATGGAGCAATGATCAATCATATTGTGTACACTACATAGTGACTAAAAATGATACTTATAAAGGGGCTCTCTGAGAATTTTACATTAAATGGAAAAGGATATAAACATGCATATTAAAATGTTGAGTCAAAGGATGAAGGGTGATTTTCAGTTCCTTCTTTAAACTTCTCTGTATTTTCTAACAATAGCATGTATTAAAACTTTTATAACTAGAGAGTTAAATTTTGAATACAAAATTGCAATAAAGTTTTTAGAGCATACCAAAAGTAGTATGTCCAAAGTGTAAGCCAAGAGTCAACAGTAACAGAGAAAAAGCGATTAGCTCTATGGGAGATGAGGAAGTAGGGAAGGCGTCCTAGAAGAGGTGACATCTGAGTCAGGTTTTAACGGATAAATAGGCGAGTTCTTGAGAAACATCCTTGTCAAGGAGAACACATGCACAGGCCGAGAGGTAAGAAGCTGCAAGATGTTGGCTAAAATGAAGTATTATGAAGCAGTCGTGGTGACTGGAGGCTGATCATTTGGAGGGATGTCTGGATTTTCCTCCAGAGGGGACAGAGCTTTACTGAAGGATACTACCTGTTCACTACTGGCTGTGCTATTATTTTCTTTCATTTGCAGTAATACTACGGGTATTATTGTTATAGGAATTAGCCTTGCATTTTGTGTCAATACTTCCCTTTATGCTTTATTACATTATATTTTCCTGAATTCAGATTTCTTTCTCAATTATACCTCTAAATTTTATACAACCTGGTTTATATGTAGAGATTCGCCAACAGTAGAAATTACTAAAGATGGATGTGAATTTATTTTTGTTAGGTAGAAGATTTCATAAATGTGTTGCAGGAAAGGAATGGGTAAAGGCTGGCTAAAGAAGGCAAAAAAGTTATTACAAGCATTTATGACCTACTTGGGCAAGAGAGGAAAAGAAACAGATGGGGGCATCAAAGTCTGCTTGTTGAAGACAAAGATGCAACTGGAAAGAGTAATTTTTATCAAAAATGAAAGATCAACATTTCTAATCATATTTTGCTTAATAGTGTAGCAGATACACATAATTGAAATTTGTACATGACCTGAGGATGAGGGGTTAACTAACACGTTATATGACGGAATCAAGATCTCAAAAGATCTTAAAAGGCTGGGGATAAAACTTAACATGGTGGAAACTTAAGGTATTACCATTGGATTAAAACGTAACTAACACAGGGGCCGGCCGAGTGGCGTGGTGGTTAAGTGCTGGCCTTGGAAGCCAGCGGCCCTGGTTCGGTCCCACATATGAGGGCCAGAGACACTGCCCTCAAAAAAAAAAAAAAAAAAGTTATTGAAAACGTAACTAATACACACAGGATGGAGGAGACATGGTTGAATAGCACAGCAGCATGTTCGGAAAAGACGTAAGGGTTTTAGCTGATAGTGAACTCAGTGTGTTACACAGTGACATGGACTTGAAAAGTTCTATTGCAATAGAACTCTGTGTAATTGAAAAACGGGGAAGTCACCCTGTGTTAGAAAACCATCAGAACACAGCCAGGCAGGTGTATTCAGTTAAGGATACTGACAAGCAATGACTGTATCTAGAGAAAAGTGACTAAGATATAATGGAAGTATTTGAAGTGAAGCTATAGAAAGAACTCTGAAGGAACTACAGATGCTTAGCCTAGGAAAAGACAATCAGTGGGCACTTGCTAATCATTGTCTTAAAATTATTTCAAGAATGTCATGTGGAAGAGATATAGTTATTTTACACCGTCGCAAAGAGAAGAAATAAGACCAATATGAAAGCTAGAGAAAAACAAACAATGACTGAATAGCATAAAGATCTTAGAAAAAGTTAGACCGTTTCAAAGGTGTAAAAGGAATAAATGGGCTGCCTTGTGGGCTATGAGACTGGTAGAGTTCAAACATAGGCAGGGAGACCTATAACTTGAAAGGTATGACAGTATGTCA
This sequence comes from Aselliscus stoliczkanus, assembly GCA_033961575.1. NCBI lineage: Eukaryota > Metazoa > Chordata > Mammalia > Chiroptera > Hipposideridae > Aselliscus > Aselliscus stoliczkanus. Next base: position 15,153,145 of record CM066731.1, on the reverse strand, counting down.
TGGAGATTTTAGGTTATCTTCTAAACTTGGGATTTTGCTTATCGCTCCTTAAACACCTCAAGTACTTTGCAATGTTCAGGATTGCTCTGGAAACAGCAGTAAGATGAGTTATAGGAAACAGAAAGAATGAAGTGAAAAGATTGACTAAAAACCGAGAATAATCTTGATTAGAGAGGTTTATGTAAAAAGTTGCCAGGAAAAACAAATACTGCCAGTTAATTACTAGAATAGCTAGTATTTGGTACAGGTTTGTGTTTTTTTTGTTGTTTTTTTTTTGAGTAAATTATATATGTAGCATGAGTAAAATTAGTATTTTCTTAAATGCCAAAGTTTGAAAATTCCTTTTTTCTTTTAAATAGGATCAATAGTATAATTAAAGTAATATATTTCAAGTGCCTATCTTCCTTGACAATGGCTGTCACTGTCTTACCCGGTATGTGAAGAATATACTTTTTGTTCCCATTTGTTCCCAGAAAATGCGATGTGCCTTGTGTTCATTATGACGACATGGTCACCACAGTCACCTAGATTTAAAAAGAAAAAAACAAAGAAAAAAGATTGTATATGAAAAATCATGACTTCAAGAAAAAAGTGGCCTTGGTTATTAAAAAACTTATCAAAATCTAAGGAAAAATATAAAGCAAGTCAATATGATATCAAAATCCTTGAACAGGTTTCTGTTAGTGCTTTATATAACATCTAAGCATAGAAAGAGTTGGCTAGCCATTTGGAAAATCTTGACATTGGAAGGTAAAAGAGAATTTAATAAAGATGCCAATACCAACGATACATCTTTAAAGGCAAGCTACTGTTATTTCTATCATATCTTCCCATTAATAATCATACTTCACTACAAATGTTTATACTATTTTTAAATAGCTAATAAAAATTTTCCCTTAGTAACAGAAAATGAAAACAATATGTATATAGATATAAAAAAGTATGTTTTGCCAATAGGTAAATTGAAAACAAATGTAAAACATCACAATTTATTATTCTTCGCAAATTTAGAGAATAGAGCACTATGATCTTATTCTTAAATACTAACCCAAGGTTTTTTCCAATCACATTTAACTAGTTAATTTTAGACTGCCGCTCTCAACTATGATTATATACATATTTGACAGGACGGGATGACTTGAAAATTTAAATATATGCACTGGATTAATTTTCCAGGGAAAAGTACCCCTAAGATTGGCCGTTCATCTAAAAAAAACCTAAAAACCTCAAAAGTCAAGTTTTCATATGAGTCACTATACATGGCAAAATCAAGCAATCAGAAACATTTATTAAATGCCTATTCTACTGATAGAAAAAAAAAATCAAAAGATTCTAGAAGCTAATTTAAGAAAAAAACTGAAAAAATACTAAGTACAAATAAATACAGTATATGAAAACTAGATTATATTAGTGCTTCTATACAGACCTTTGAATTTGAATGACGGAATTTTCAGAGAGAAGTTCATAGTGCAGATAGGACCAGGGGAAAGGAAAGAGGATAAAGCAGGTGGGTTTTCTTCACTAGAGTGAAAAGGAATCCAGAGATTCCTTATAAATGAAAAGTTGGTTTTCTACAACACTTCACAAAGTTCATTGGCCTCAAAATTACTTCAAATATCCTATAAGTTGTATTCAGATACATTATTGGTTAACTTTTATAGTCACTCCTGGATATATGACCACCATGTGTAATATCATTCTTCTGGGAAACTGAATGTCAATTTTCATCTAAACAGTGATTATGAGCAAATAATACATGGTTAATAAATGCTGATTAAGCTAATAAAAGGTAGAAATAACCTTAAGATATAACATATTTATAAACTGAAAGCTGCAATTTAAGTTTTGATTTCAGTGACATCTTGTGGACATGAAAAGTTTTGCTGATGTAAGATATATCTGTATATAGTGTGAAACAAAAACACGATTCAGTCTTTAAAAATGTAAATTTCTAATTTGATTGAAAAGCTTTGTCCATTACTGACTGGCAGCCACAAAAGCTCTGGTGTTCTCGTAGAATGTTTACTCACCAGTACTTTAGGAATCCTTTTGCAATAACGGCACACTTGTAAGAAAACAGAGCTTTATTTCAGTGGACATATAAGTGCTACACTTCAAGAAGGAAATTAGGTGCCTACTACTAATTCGACTTTCCCTCCAATTTTCTATCATTTGCATTTCTACAAAGACAACCTAAGGGATTTTATTTATCACCTTGTTGACATCATTGCTAAGGAAAAAGCAGATTAGCTGGAAATCACAGTGTACGTGGCTAAGAATCAGCATATGGAAGTGGTGTGCGTAATTTCTGGGATGAGGAAACAACTGCTTGGGTTCTAGTCCCAGTTCTACTATAATATAGCTGAGTAACAGTGAGGAAGTCATTTTATATTTTTGATTTTAGTTTTCTCATCTATCGATGAGGCAGTTAAACAAAGTATCTCAAGTTCTAAGGAATTAAACAACTGTATGAACTGGTAATTCTATGGCTATAGCATTTCCTGGTCTGCCAAGAAAAAATTGGGGGGCTGGTATTTTCAAAGTAAAGAGATATAATTAGTCAAGCATAAGTCTGCTGGTCACTATTTTACTTTTAAGTACATTTAACCCTTATTATTCATGGATTCCATACTGTGATTAGCCTCCTCTAAAATTGATTTGTGACCCCAAAATCAATACTAGCAGTGCTTCCCCAGTCGTTCACGGACATGCACAGAACAGTAAAAAGTTTGAGTAGCTTAATGCACGTGTTTCCAGCTCAGCTGAACAAAGCGATGCTCTGCCTTCTTGTCTCAGCTCTTGTGCTATCAACAAGTGTCCTTTGGTGGCCTATGTAGCGCCAGGTTCCTTGGTAATTTGTGATTTTAATGAGTGACTTCCCTGTTTAAAACCTAAGCCTGGTGCTGAAGTGCTGTGCAGTATTCCTAAGAACAAGAAGGTGGAACTGTGTTCTACAGAGAGAATGTTAGATAAGCTTCGTTCAGGCATGAGTTATGGTGCTGTTGGCTATGAGTTCAATGTTAAAGAACCAACTACCTACACACAAACACACACACACACACACGCGCGCAAAATAAGGTGTCTTTAAACAGAAACACACAGAAAACAAGGCTATGTAATGACTGGTTGATGAAAATGTGACCAGAGGCTCTCAGGAAACTAACTCAGTATTTCTCCTAGAAGCAACGGTTTGGTGTTCATTAATTCAGCATTCACAGCAACTTGAAAGGAAATGAGAACTGACTGTGCTCACAAAACATATGTTCAAAAGTGTCATTCCTCAAGGTATTCCTGACAAGCATCTCTTATGGGCCTGACATTGTACTAAGTGCTTGAAAAACAAAGAATAATGTGACAGAATCTTTAGATTCATATTGTATACTGACAAGTTTCACAGGGTATGGCCTTATTTTGATACCTTCCTGAAAGGTTAGAGCAGCAAGTATATGAAATGGGGGAAATCAGAAATCCTTGCTCTTGCCCCAATCAAACCATCTGGACTATTCTTCCTCCTAGGTCCTCAGATCCAAAAATCTACCTTAGCTTAAATGACAGGGCCCTGGTTAAAAGCAACTTCTTCACTCTCAACTGGGATTTGGGAATGTATGCATTCACTCAGCAAACAAACACTTCTTGCACGCGAATTGTGTCAAGCCTATTACAGGCACTAGGGGTGCAGTTGTGAAAAAAAAATCAGGCAGAGTTCCTGTCCTCGTGACCTTAGTGAAGGTGGGTGGACAATGAACAAAATACTTAGATAACAAATCAGGTGGTAATTTTTAAAAAGGCAAGGTAAAGATAAGAGTGAAAAGGCAGGCAGAGGAATCAGGGAAGGCCCTCTCAGAAAATAAATGCCTGAGCACAAATCTGACCGATGTGAAGGAGACAGCCATGGAGACATGTGGGAAAGAGCATGCACGCAGAGGGAGCAAACTGTGAAAAGAGCCTAAGGAAAAAATGTGCCTGGCAGGCAAGAAAATGGCACAGCAATAGGCTGTAGACTGCTCAAGGTGCAGAGCGTGGGAAATAAACTCACCGAGGTACTGGGGGCCATATCGCATAAGTCCTTGTAGGGCACTTGGTAGGACTTTGGCTTTTACTCTGAATTTCATTTGGAAGAGGTGACAGTAGCTGGTTTGTGGAGAAAACAGCCTAGTGGGGTAACAGAAGCAAGGAGATCAGGTAGGAGGCTTTTGGAATAATCCAGGACAGAGTACAGTGGTTTAAAATTAGAGTAGAAGAGAGAGAATAAGCGGGGCCAGATTCTAGATATATATTTTTTTCAGATATACAGAAGGTGCCAAAAATATATATATATATATATATATATAGACATTTTAAGAAAGGAAAACTGTATCAAAATTGTAATACTCAATATATTCCGATAACAAAAGATGAATACAAGTCACGTGTGACTTCTGCAATTACAAGAGGTGATCAAAGTGGTTACCAAGAAAATTAGTCTAGACTCTTCAAAAAGTTAATGGCAAGAAAAAAATTTGAGGATTGTGCTAGATTAAAAGACTCTAAAAGATGCTGGCCGAGTGGCGTGGTGGTTAAGCGCTGGCTTGGAAAGCCAGAGGCCCAAGTATGGGTTCCACATATGAGGGCCAGTGACACTGCCCTAAAAAAAAAAAAAAAAAAAAAAAAAGACTAAAAGAAAACAACTAAAGGCATAACATAGGATCCAACATAAATCTTCGTTGGATCCTATTTCAAAAAAATAATAGCTAAAAAAAATTCTTGGGACTACTAGGAATATTTGAAAATGCACTGGACATTGAATTGTATAATTGTTTATTTCCTTAGGTGGAATAATGGAATTTGGTTACATAGTAAAATATCTTTATTCTGATTTTTTCCTAAAGATTTTATTGGGGAATTGAGGGAAGGGAACAGCATTGGGGAACCGGGGAAGGGGAACAGACAAGTTGCTGTCCTTCGGTTCTTCAGTCTAGTTGTCGAGGAAGTCGCTTCACTGGCCCATGTTGGTATTATGATCATTGCGCTCTTCCCGGCTGAGGCAGTCGGTTGCTTGCAACTCATGGGAGCTCAAGGCAGCCGACTGCAGCCCCACTCCAGCCTATGCTGTTGCCGGCCACTCACAGCAGCCCAGCTCCAGGTTGAGCTGTTGTTCACCATCTTAGCTGTAGAGGGCACAGTGTCACTGGCCCATGTGGGAACCGAACTGGTGGTCCTGCTGCTCAGAGCTCGGGCTCCCAAGCCAACTCCTCCTAACCAATGTGCCACTAGGCTGGCCCAGTATCTTTATTCTTAGGGGACACATGCTGAAGTATTTGGGTAAGATAATGATATCTTCAACTTAATTTCAAATGATTGAATAAAAAATATATGATAAAATGTCAACAACTGTATAAGTGAAGGGTATACAAAATTCACTGTACCATTCATTGAGCATTTCTGAAAATGTGAAAACTTTCATAATTAAAGTTAGAAAAAAATAAGGACACACAACCTGGTTGAAAAAAAAACAGACAAAAGACATGCATAGATGCTCAGAAGGGGAAATGATAAAAGGCCTAAATAAATGAAGAAGAGGTACCTCCATTTGTAATCAGGAAAATGCAAATTAAAACCAGAAAGAGAGCATTTCACATCTATCAAAGTACTCAAAAGTAAAAAGAATGAAAATATTGAGTTTTACTGAAGACGAGGAGTGATGGAGCTGTGGGCAGGAGAGGACATCAGCATAGAGACTAACTAGCTTCCCATGCACCTTTGAACCCAGTAATTCCTGTCTTATTGAGAACTCAGAGGAACTCTTCCATGTGAGCCACGGGAAAAAGGTACAAGAATATTCATAGCAATGCTGTTTGTAATGGCAAAAAAATTGAAAAAATGGGTATTCAGTTCATTATATCATTATTATTGTTAACGTTCTTTAAAATTATCTCTCTCTCTCTTTGTGCATTCCATGTTACAAACTAAAAAGTTAAAACTGTGATTAACTGCCAACACATGTTGTTGACAAGTCAAGCAAAATGAAGAATAAGAACTGACCCTGGACCCAGCAGATGGACACTGATGAGCCTCACTTAGGGAAGTCAATCAAAACTACCTCTAATAAGCAGCAGTCTTCCTAGTACAAAAACAACTTTTTTGTTTTGTTCTGGAAAAAAGATACAGAAAAGCAAATCTATTAATTCAAAACAGTGAAAAGTAAACTTTCCATGCTTACCTAGCTTTATATACTTCCTGGGGGAAAGGGCTTTTAGAAGAGAGGGCAAGCTTATTTGTTCATTTTCAAAACCTGTCTATTGAAATGTACACTGCCACATGAAGCAACATGTATAGGAGTGAACATTTATAGTCCAAATCAGGATATTTCTGAGAGTGAATGGAGGGGCTACTGTCAATTTTGCTGGGCAATGGTGTAAAATCGGTGTCCCAGGCAAACTGGTCTATAAAGTTTTCCTATGAATAAGCTAAATTCATTTTAGTGTCCTAGTAGGATTTTAGCAAGAATGGCAAAAGGAATCCTCAGGAAAAAAAGAAGTCCTTAAAAAACAGCCCAGTCAAACTTCTTCAAGATTCTTTCTGGCATGTAAATTGTAGTTACCAATGACAGGTCTAAAGTGATACTCACTCAGTTGATGGTACACAGGTTTATGCAATCCTTGAAGTTTGACTGATGCCATAGCAGCAAGTTTGCCAGGGGGCTGCATTTTCCCGTCTAAAAGATACCAAACTCGAGCAAAAGTGGCCCATTGCTTGATAAAACAGAAGAGGAAAAACAGAAAATTCTAATTAAAGTGGAAATAATTGAGTTTATTATTATATACCATCACATGTATTCTATAGTTAATGTCAATAATTATTTTGAAAAAAGATCTTATCACTAATCAACTTATTTATTTTGTGTTTATTTCTATTTCTGGAAAAAGGGGTCTTTCCTCATTGGCATGCAAAGATTAACACAGTATTTTTCCCTGCCTGCTTTTCTATTAGCAGTATGGACCATGCTTTACTAAAAACATTCCAAAAATATATTCCCTTTTACATTATGACTAATATTTTTTGTATAACAATAGAATCGAATCTGAAAGGGTAATGAGAAGCATTTATGAAAGCAGAAGTTGTTTATGAAGGTCTTCAAAATATTTTGAGATTAGTAGATACATTACATTGGAAGATGAGTGGCTAATTAGGAAGTGAAGACTATTCAGGAGTTTAATTCTAAGGGAGTGTTCAATTGCAGAATGTAGCTGGGAAAGTATAGAAAGATGACGTTAAACAAACTTAAATTTAAAAAAGACTGCATTAGACAGGCATCTTTAGACTGCCTCAGGCATAGACCACTGCCTTTTGGTGCCCATCAGTGCCATCAAACTATAAGAAACTTACAGCCCAGAAAGATCTCGATGAGATGCTTTCTCTATGCATATATATACAGGCAGCTAAACAATGATGGAAAAAAATACAACTAGGCTAGCTGGTTTTAAATTTAATTATCACAAAACTCAAATCAAGGGCTGGCAGAGTGGCTCAGTTGGTTAAGAGCTCGCTCAAGAATGGGAGCTCTGAGCAACAGGGTTGCCGGTTGGATTCCCAGCAGGAGTTGAGCAGCCACTGAGCTGCCAACAGGTGTCAGGACAGCTCAGCTAAAAAAACAAACAAAAGAACCTCAAATCAGCCTATAAAACTGCTTACCAATTCTGTTTTAATCCTGTTCTTATTTTTCTAGTTTCTAATTCCCCTCTCACATCTTTTGTCAGATTTATCCCTATTTTATATGTATTTGAGGACATTGTAAATGATATTGCATTTTTAATTTAAATTTGATTGTTGCTAATATATAGAAATATACCTCATTTTTGTATATTGGTCTTGTATGCTGCAATCTTGCTAAACTTATTTATCAGTTCTAGCAGTTTTTTGTAGATTCTGATTTTTTACATAGATGATCATGTCCTATGCAAATAAAGGCAGCTTCTAGCCCATATCCTTTCCCTACCACTCTAAGCTTATGAACTAATAAAAAAATTCAAACAGCAAGAACTCAGGACAATCCTGTTTTTTCAATAAATTTCAAGGTAAAAAAGATGGGACTAGGAATCTATTGATTAAGAGAGACTTAAAAAAACATAGAAACTGGCTGCAGTTTGGATCCTAATTCAAAAGAACAAATGATAAAAAATTATGTATTTATATAATAAAAATATATGAGAAATTGGAAATGTGAACATATGCTGGATATTTGATGATTAAGGAATTGCAGTTCATTTTTCATTTAGTTTCGATAAATGGTATTAGAATTTTATTTTTAAAAAAATCCTTATCTTGTGGAGAACATACTGAAAGATTTACTGATGAGATAATGAGTTGGAGATTTACCCCATAAGGAAGAGAAAGAAGTGAATGGGGGTACAGATGAGATGATATTGGCTATTAGTTTTTTGAAACTGAGCGATACCTACTTATATATGACTGTAATGCTCTGTAATAAAATTTAAAAAAAAAAAAAAAAAAAAAGCAACTCCAGGTCTTACTTCTCCACCAGTTATTACTTTCTTTCTTTCTTTCTGGCAAAACTCTTCCAGAGAGCTGTCATTGCTCCAATACGTTTCTCTCCTATTCTCTTTTCAACCTACTGCCTACTCCAACCTGGCCTTTGTCGTCTGACATCCATTACCATCGCTGTACAGTCTGTCAAAAGGACCATGGCCTTCATCTGACTAAATCTATCGGTCAATTCTAAGTTGATCATTCCCATCTCCTGGGTATTCTTTCTCCACTTGATTTCCAGGACACCACCCTGTGTTGTTTTCTTCCCCTAGCTTGCTGCTTCTCACCTTATCTCTGGCCTCTGAAATGTCGAAATCTCTCAGAATTCAGTTCTTGGTCCTCTCTGCTTTACACTCACTTCCCAGACCCGTACCTTCACATGCTATTTGTATGCTTCTGACTCCCAAATTTACATCTCCAGCCTTGAGCTCCTTCCTGAACGCTACATTTCAATCCAGTTGCCCTCTCATCCTCAGCACTCCACTGCTTCTTTTTTTTTTTTTTTTTTTTGAGGGCAGTGTCACCAGCCCTCACATGTGGGATCCGAACCGGGGCCGCTGGTATCCCAAGCGAGTTCCCAACCAACACACCCCTCGTCCGGCCCGTGCTTCTTCAACTACATGTCGCAAAGGACTAGTTAATTCCCCAAGCTACAACAGACCAATACTTTTCAAGGGGAAAGAAAAAAAACAACTTGGATTAAAAAAAATTAAAATTCTGCCACAATGCCAAATTGGTGATCACATGTTTTAAATGTTTAATGTTCAATTCCTGTATTTACCTCATCAGGGACAGGTAACCAAGAGTCCAAGGAAAGAACGAACATTGGGAGCGGACTTGGCCTACGAGGCCCTTTAAACGGACATAGACCAACCTGAGCTGCTCTTGCACCCGACACCTGCTTCCATCTCGGTCTTCCCCATCTCAGGTGACCCTTTCCAGTGGTTGAAGCAAAAACCCTGGCATATCGTCCCACGTGCAACCCGGACGGGAGTCCTATGGGCTCCACCTTTAAACAGGACCTGACCCCTTCCGACACTACAGTCGGGGCTCCTTCCCCGGGTCGATGCCACCGCCACGGCAGAGCCCGGATTACTGCGATTACCCCCGAACGGACTCTCTGCAGCTATCCACCACCAATCCCCATCTGCAAGCAGCCTGTGTTTAACTCAGCAGCCAGAGTGTCCCCTTGACCATGGTACTTCTTGGCTCAACCACCTCCCACGGGGCCTCATTTTACTCAGTAAAAAGCAAATTCTTACAATGCCCTATGGGATCCACCTTAGTGCCTCTCCGATCTTCCCTCCTGATCCTCTTTCCGGAGGTCGCGGTGGGGAGAATAGAACAGGGCTGACCAAAAAGAGGACGAGTAGCGACAGAGCGGCAGCCAGTGGTGGCCAGAATCACGGCCCCCCTTGTTGGTGCTTTGCCGACGCACCGCCGGGCCCTAGCTTTGCGGCCGACTCAGCTTTCCTATCCCTCCCCGGGGCCACTGATTTCCTTTGGCTAAGGGAATGAATCCCATCCAGCAACAGATTCCGAGCTCACCTGCGGTGCTCTAGAGAAACTCGACATGTTTCTCCCCAAAACAAGAACCGTCCTCCTGTCTCCGGTTATTGACGTCCGGTCAGCAGCCTCACTGGGCCCGGCGGGAAACGCACACCACCAAGCACGACAGTTCCTAGGCCGGCCAGCACTTGTCTGCCTCTTTGCTTTTCCTGGGTCCCCTCTCCCACCTTCGCATCGTCGAGATTTCATCACGAAGAAGGAACGCATGCGCCTATTGAGAGACTAGCTCCCGAAATTCGCCCTGTTGCTAGAAAAGCTGCGGAACACCCCACGGAGGAACACACAGTTTCCAGCCGGGCTCAGTAGAACGGGGACCGGAAGTGCATCGGCCGCGCGCGGCTGTTTTGATGTGGGATTCCAGACCCGAGACTGGGGCTCGGAAAAGATGGACCGGTACCTGCTGCTCGTCATCTGTGGGGAAGGGAAAATCTCGTCCGCGGCGGGTGGGGAGGCGGCGCACGGGCCAGGGGCGTCGGGAGAGGGTACCGAGAAGCAGCCAGGTAAGTGATGGGCTTGTGGGGAGGAGAAGAAATTGGAGTTTGTGAACTCGTTCAGCTGGGGAGGGACCTGAATTGAGTTGTTCCAAGAAGCTCACTGTGACTCCGTCTGGGGTCGACTTGATACGGGCTGAAATGTATCATGATAAGTTGAAAAATGTGGACACATTTGTGGCTGCAAGATTCCAGCGCTCAGAAGGTCTTGGCACAGTCAACGTTGACTTGAATAATGGCTCTGTACCTTCGTAATGGAATTTCAGTTTTTTGAAAAATATATGCATTCCATAGGTGTTTCTGCCGACTGTGTTGCAAATGCAGGTACTATAAAAAGGAACAAGATGCAAAAGGGTCTTACTGCCCTAGGTTTATATCCTAATGCGAAGAGACATTCCGCACATAAGTTAAAAAAAAAAAAGATACATTTAAAGAAAACAATTTTGATTGAAATTGCACTGCTTTTTGATGCTCCTGTCTAGACTCTGTATTGCATTGTATGTATTTGTCTGTTTTGATGGAGCAGGCATATACCTGGTTGTATATAAGGTATTGTGATAGGGTTTCTCTTCCTGGCTTAAAATTAATTCTTTTGGGGGAACTTTAGATTTGTTTTAACTGGCTAGCACTCATAAATTGGGAGCCTTTCCGACTTGCTCAGCTTGCTTTAGATTTATTATATCAAAACTTGAATTTACGTACAATGTTTTGTTCCTGAGAGTCTCTGGTGATGAAATTCGCATAGGCCTGGATTATGTACTCTTGAGCCCATGGAGTTAATCTTTCTTTTCTTTTTCAGACTTCACAGCAGCAAATGTTTATCACCTCCTGAAAAGTAGCATTAGTGCTTCGATTAATCCAGAAGAGAGTACTTTCCCTGGTAAGTGTAACATAAACCCCTCTTTTCCTTAGCACAGTATTTGTATTGGAAATAAACTTAATGAATTTGATCACTTAGATGTATAAGAAACCCTTGTTAACTGTATACAAGTCCCTGGCATAGGGAGGTAACTAAAGAAACACAAAACAGAAAAAGTTACTATCCCTTTCATCGTGATGCTTGAATGTCATAAAATCGTTATGACATTATTTCAGGTCTTGAGCTTGTGTTTTGTTCCCTTGATGCAATTTTCTTGCCCATTTTTAGCTTCACATTAAATAGGGTGGCATGGCATTATAAGGAGGATTAGAATTTTGTTCTGAGTACAAATACTTGTACATTATTAATTCTCTTGCAACCATTTCCTTACTTGAGTTCCTTTAATGCAAAGGTTTTTACCAGCATCATCTTCTCTGGGACATCTTCATCCTTTTTGTCACAGTCTTTTTTAATCACAGTCTGTATTTTTAGAATCCATTTATCCTAGAGTTGAATATCACTTTCAGAGTTATCACTTTTCGTTTTTTTTGCTGTGCATTAATTTTTTTTTTTCCAATTCCCTCTTCCTATTATCCATTTTTGTAAAATAACACATAAGTTTACCACCACTGGGAGACAGGAGGCAAGACAGTTACATCTTTTGCCATCCATGTGTAAATTGAATGACATGTGCATTGACCAATCGGCAATGAACTTTGAAAGTAGTAATGTGATTGGTCACTGATCCTGATACATAGCATTTATTTATGTAGCTATTTGTGATCTGAGAACCCAGCAGTGAAGTTTTACTTTATGCAATTATGCAACTTAATAATAAAGCTTGGTAACTGGACTTTCAGCCCTGTTTTGGGGGGAAATTGGTGTTATTTAAACCATGGTAACTGAGATATATGCATATCAGAACCATGCAAAGAGAGACCTGCCCATATTGAATTTTCTGCCATGCTAGGAAATTACCACATTCAGTAACATGGCAAGTCTGAGAAACTGGAAAAACAAATATGATTATAATTGAGGTAAAGCTGTAGAGGTAGGCATCGTTATGTAGAGGACTTTGTGAATTGTGTCAGGGTGTTTGGACTTTTTCTCAGTGATAATCAGCCACCAAAGGCTTTCATGAAGGAACAGACATGATCAGCTGTCTGTGCTATTAAAGTATTCTGACTACAGTATAGTAGACACGTTAGAAGAAAGTATAATATGAGGCCGTTGCTGCAGAAGACCGTGTGAAAAATGAGAGGGGCAGCCAGGGTGGAGGAAAATGGATAGATCCGAAGGAAATGATGAAGGTAGAATCCGCCTAACTTAGTATTGGATTGATATGATTTAGAAAGGCAGAGTGAGAAAGGAATCAAGAATGACTAGTTTTCTGGCTTGGGTAGTAGTGTGGTTGTGGTATTTAGTGATATAAGAGAATTAGATTCTAAGGGAATATGACATGTTCAGTTTAAAACGTGATTAGTTGCCTTTTAGGATGTTAAAGTGAAAATGCTTTGTAAAAATTGGATTACAGGTGTCTGGAAGTCAAAAAGCAGAGTAGGGCTGGAGATACACATTATAGAATCATCAATTTATAGACGTCAGTTCAAGCCATGAAAAAGGATGGGATTGTTTATGGATAGTGAGAAGAGCAGAAAATCGTGAATTGAATCTCAGTATTTAAAGGAACCAGTTTTTAAAGGAATAAAGAGGGACAGCTGGAAAGATAGGTTCCATAGAAGCCAAGTGTTTTAAGGAGAAAGTGTTTTAAGTAGTCAAAGGTGTCTGATTCCTTCCTTACTCTTAGGTTGAGAGGTCAAGCAACAACAGAGCTAAAAAGTGTCTGTTCGGTTTAGTAACGTGTTATTGGTGACTTTGGTGAGTGTGGTTCAGTGACATGTTGGGAAGAAAAAGACAGACTGAAATAGATTTGGAGGGGAGTAGAAAAGGTGATGATGAAATCAAGGCAGTCAAGTGTAGACAGCACTTTCAGAAAGTTTCTCCTTGAAGAAGAGTAAAGAAAGAGATATAGTAGTAACTGGAAAGGGAGGTGAATTTAAAGGAGATCCTTTTTAAAAGAAATAATTTGTGTAATACTTGTGCAAATTTAAATGCTAATGGGAAGAAACTGACAGGGGGGAGAGATTAAAGCTGCAAGAAAGGTAGTATAATCAGTGACCTGAGCTCTCAGCATAAGCTTGAAGGAAAACCTTGAATTGGAAGGGCAGAGCCTCTTGTTTAACAGGAAAGAAAGAGGAAAGGCTTAATGGGAATGCAAGTAGGGTCCTACCTTGGCTGATGGGATGTTATGGGAGTTATTACCTAATGGTTTCTATTTTCTTAAGGAAGTAAGAGGTAAAGTCTTCTGTTGAGATTGTTGGCAGAAAGTGGTAATAGGCACCTGACACCTTTCCTAGCTTCCATGAGTTAAGCCTTGTTTACCACATTTCTCCTTCTCCCTCCTTTGAATCTGATTTCCATCCATAGCCCTAAATTCTTCATGATTCCTCTGACCCATAACCCTTAACTTCATATCCTTGTGTAATATTTCAGTGCCCAAGAACAGCATCTTCTTTCTCTTAGGTTATAGTTACTTCTTATCTCCTCCCTGTCTTGCCAGGCCAAACCAGACCTTCATGGTCTTTGAAAAGGGAATCGTTTTCATTAAAAAGACTTACATGGTTTGGTGTCACTCAGTAATAATTGAGTGGGTATGTTTTTCAACGTCTTGGTAGATTTCAGTGTTTGAAATGATGATTAAAATAATAATATGGATTTTGAACTGTGATAAACTAGACTACAAAGTATTCATGGCTAGTGAATCATTGTGTTCTTTAGGCAGATTGTTCTGTTTGGATTTTCAGTAGAGATTCTAAAAAGATCATATATATATGTGTGTGTGTGTGTATATATACACACACGCACACACACACACACGTAAAAGGTCCTCCACATTGTATATTATATATGTATATAACTGGGTGAACTATAATATGTATCAAAATTATATAATTCTCTAAGTATATATGCTATAACATTTGCTTATTTATTTTTTTAAAGATTTTTATTGGGGAATTGGGGGAGGGGAACAGACAAGTTGCTGTCCATTTGTTCTTCAGTCTGGTTGTGGAGGACATTGCTTCACTGGCCCATGTTGGTATCATCATTGTGCTCTTCTCCGGTGAGACAGATCGGTCCCGGCCTCTGGATGGCCGTTCACGACGTCTATTGGCAGCTCACTCCAGCTGCCAGCCGCTGACACTGGCTGCTGGCCACTTGCTATAGCCTATGGCAGCCCACTGCAGCAGGGGCTGCAGCCTACACTGTCGCCGGGACTCACACAGCCCAGCTCCAGGTGGAGCTTTTGTTCACCATCTTAGCTGTAGAGGGCAGTGTCACTGGCCCTCACATGTGGGATCCGAACCGGGGCAGCTGACATTCCAGGACAGCTCTTAACCAACGTGCCACTCTGCTGGCCCAACATCTGCTTATTTTTAAGATGCCTTTCTTCTAATTTGTGTGATTTTGTTTTTAAGCCTGTTCCGTGGGCGGTATACCTGGTTCCAAGAAGTGGTTCTTTGCAGTACAGGCCATATGTGGATTTTATCAGGTAATATAAATAATAGTAATGTAAAAGTAGTCATTAGTCAATCTATTTGTTAATATAAATAATTCCATGAGCCTATTATTTAATGCAATCTTTTAATATATTAGTTTTGTAGTTCTGATTGGGAAGAGATACGTTTTGGTGTTGAAAAAGACGAAATTGAAAATGTTCTTCAATCAAATATCGAAGAATGTTTGAGTGCTGTTGAGTGCTTTGAAGATGAAGATAGTAATAGCAGGGAGTCATTATCTTTGGCTGAGTATGTTTATATGCATTTTATTATATCTTTAACATATTTGACATTAGATGGTATTTTAACTGTGAAAATGAAGATTAGATATTTTAGCAGCCACAATAAGGGAATTTTCGTTCATTGAAATTTTCAGCTCTTCGTTTTGGAAGACATTAGGCAGTTTGGGCCTTTTCTTTGGGTAAAATTGTTTAAAATGCAAAAATTGGTATCAGAAAATGTTTAGCTTCTTAAGCTTACATAATTGCAGGGGTCATAAAAAGAGATATTTTAATTAATATATTACTTTCTTGAAGATAAATTCTGTCTGATTTGTTTTTTAAGAGCTTGAAAAGAAACTTTAAGGTTAATAATTGGCATTCAAACGAAAGTATCATTTTCATTTTGCTGTTTGAGGCTAAAGTGATTGCTATATAATTTATTCAGTTTATATATGCACATATATATGTATCTCCAGCATTTCAGGCACCTTTAAAATTCATAGAGTTTTTGAGGGTTTTGTGGATGATCGAGTTCACTTTTAGGTTTTTTAAATTATGGTACAATGTATAAGTTGATTCAGGTGATACAAATTGTAATAATTTTTTTTCTTCATGAAATATCTCACCTCTGACTCATAATTAATAATTAGTCTTCCATAATATTTCATTACAAAAAAACACTTGTTTATTTTAGTTAGTATTCACATAATATATCTATAAATTACTATAAACCTAAAAAAATCAATTTTCCTATTTACAAATCATATTTGTTAGTACTGATTAGTGTAGGGCGACACTATAGAGCTGTGAAAAGAACATTGAGCCAGGGTTAGTAAAGGTGGTCTCTAGTTATAAGATCTTGGTCCAGTCACTTCCCTGGTTCATTGTTTTCTCATCTATGTAGTTTTTGAGATCCTTTTAGATGATTTGTGAGATGCTTCCAGCCTTAGGGCTCTTACTATTTTATGTGTTTTCCCACCACTATTAAAAGATGAGGAGTGTAAAAGTAAATATTCCCAGGAAGTGATCTAATAATTATTTCCACAAGAGGGAGCTTGAAAACTATACTTGACCATAAGATGCCTTAAGGTTTTTAGACAATAGTGGTTTAATAATAAATGATTTAAGTATCTTTATGCTATATAATAAACTACTTTGAGAAAAATATTTTATCTTATCGGTAAAAGTAATAGATTTTGAAGAATTGTGTGGAGAACATATTTTCCAGTCAGAGCTATTATATGCTGTTCAGAGAAAAGCAGTATCCTTTATTAAACACTTAGCAGTACCTTTCAGGATTCTGAAAAATGCTAATCTATTAGTTATGATTTATATTTAATATACTAGACATGATTTAGAGAGGATTGCTCTGTTACTGTTGTTTGTTTTTTGGTACGGCTGAGAACTTGAACCCAGGGTTTGAATCCTAGCTTCCACACCTACTAATTATGTAATTCTAGGAAATGTTTTAAAGTGAGGACTATAATAGTATGAAAGGAGTACATTATGGGATTGTCATGAGGATCAAATGAGATCATGCATCTAACATACATAACAGTGTGGCACATAGATCCATTAATATTATCTTCATGATTACATGTAATGTGTATGTGTGTGTATATGTTTGTTTGTTTTTTTCTAATTTACCCTTTTATTTTAGCCTATATGAAGAATCTGCGGAAAATTTGCATCAGCTATCAGACAAACTTCCTGCTCCTGGTAATATTTTATGGCTGCTTTCAATTATAACTTGTGTCATATCTTACACTTTCTGTGAATGACTGACAAATTCAGTGTACATGCTTGGGTTGTCACTTTTAACTCTGAAATTCAAAATGAAAAATAGTTCCTCAATTGAAGTTGATACACAATGTGGTCCACTACTTTAATAACGTACATTATAGAGATGTTACAGTTCTCGTCATGGCTCTTATTTAGTGAGACATATTCTATAGAATGCTAGTCCCATGAATAACTTCTGGAGAAAGAAGGTCTTTAACCTAGATCATTTGGGTAACATTCTTTTATCCCACGAAGCCACTGTGTGCATTAGCAAATACAAAGTTGTGCAATAAAAGAAGCCCCTTACTCAGCCTCTTTTAATAGAACCCATTTTTCTCCCTGTAATGGAAAGCATATTTTAGGAATACAGCATCATACTAGTCTTAAACTGTTTTGCATTCATCTTTCTCTGTGTTGATCAAGTCAGTGGCATCTAAAGTTTGATATAATTTGGTATACCCAAATACTTTCAAAAGGCTTTCTTTGATATTTTCATTATTGAAGGCCATTTATTAAGCAGATACCTGTTGTGTCTGTCGTCTGTCATGCGTTGTACTAGAAGCTGACCATATAGTGATGAGGAAAGCATATGTGGTTACTATGAAGGACTGGACTTTGTAGCTCACAGTGTAATTCTTATATTCAAGATCATATTTTAGTGTAAAAGATCCCACAGGGAAATAAATCAATTTTTAAAAATATGTGTCAAGTTCAAAATGCATACTGAAATATCCTGTTGCTGTTTTGGCACTTTATAATACTTTTATTATCAAATTTTTATTTGGTTTCTGTTTCATTTTGATTGTTCTGGTTCTTCAGCAAATTTATAATTTTATGAAATTTAAAGTTTCATGACTTGGTTGTTTCTCAGGAACCAGTGATGTCAGTATAATTGGGGTTTCTGAGTGTGTGTGCTTTAAAAAGAGAAATAATTTATTTGAACATTACAATTTTACATTAATTCAGTCCCTTTTGTATAACAAAGTTAAGTATAGAAAAACATGAAGTGGCAGAGGTTTTTTTTTTTTTCCTCTGTTCAGTATAACAATAGCATTGATTATCTCAAGAGCAATGTATATAATTAACCACTGGTGCATAATTGACAAGTAATTGTGATACAGTTAATTGTTTTCTGGCGTATGCTAGCTATTTCAAGAAAACAAGGATTTAAATCAAATGTTGAACATCTAAAAATTTTGAGCTCCTAAAGATGGGTATTGTTTTGAAGAATTTCAGAAATTAAAGTTAAAATTCTCCTTTATCTTGTAGAGAAACATAAAATTCAATTGTTCAGGGTACTACTTTGAGACATTTCAAATCTAACATTTAAAAAAGAAAAATTGGGCCGGCCGAGTGTCGCATTGGTTAAGAGCTGGTTTTGCGATGCCAGCAGCCCCAGTTCGGATCCCACATATGAGGGTCAGTGACACTGCCCTCTACAGCTAACAACAGCTCCACCTGGAGCTGGGCTGTGCGAGCCCAGGCAACGGTGTAGGCTGCAGCCCCTGCTGCAGTGGGCTGCCATAGGCTACAGTGAGTGGCCCGCAGCCAGCGTGAGCAGCTGGCAGCCAGCGTGAGCTGCCAATAGCCGTGGTGAGCGATCATCCAGAGGCTGGCGACCGATCAGCCTCATCGGAAAAGAGTGCAATGATGATACCAACATGGGCCAGTGAAGCAACGTCCTCTGCAACTAGACTGAAGAACAAAAAGACAGCAACTTGTTTGTTCCCCTTTCCCGATTCCCAACGATGTTCCCCTCCCCCAATTCCCCAATAAAATCTTTAAAAAAAAAAAAAAATTACAAAAAATGCCTTTTTCTCTCCTAGGTAGAGCAATGATAGATATACTATTATTGCCCTCTGATAAAGATCCTCCTAAATTAAAAGACTGCCTACCTGCTGTTGGAGCATTAAAACATTTAAAGGAATGGTATTCAGCCAGAATTACTATTGCAGGAAATCATCGTGAAATGTAAGCATCTTTGTTCATATTTGATTACTGTCTTTGTTTTTACAATTAACATGCTATGTGATTTTTAATAGACTCAGCATTTGAAAAATTTAATGTGACAAAGCTAGTTTTTATATTATACTGTGATTATAGATTTATCTGTTGAGAGGAATCTAGGTTTTTCTTACTTCATACTTACATTTCTGAGATGTTTAAGTTTTTAGTAAATACTGTCAATGCTGTTTTGTAATCATTATTGAGCATTAATTTTCCAAACACATCACGTGCTTTTAAATGGACTTGTATTTTGCAGTGAGTGCGATGATCAATGCCATGGGTACGTGGATACACTGGATTTGCAATGTCATATTTGTTTTATGTGCCAATGTAGAAATAAATGTATACTACTATGTTTTATGACATTGTAATACCGATCAACTGTTTATTACAGTTTGATTCTTAAATAAGTCTTGTAGTTGTATTTATTTACTTTATGATTTTTTTTTCATTCAACAATTGTTTATTGAGCACTCACTTTATGCTGAGCGCAGCAGTAGATACTAGTGAGTTAAAGTGAGATTTGATCTTTTTCATTGCGGTGAGGGAGACACAGGAATGCTAATAGTCATGATAGTCTGTGATAAGTGCACAAGGAATTTCTTACAATGATGTACAGGAACAATTTGGGAGGTCAGTTTTCCTTTGTAAGATAAGGGACCAGCACTGAGTCGATGTGGCTGCCTGTGCGTGTGTGCATCTGGCACAGATAAGCCAATACACAGGGAAAGGGAAAGCCTATTTCTTTGTCTGCAGCATTAAAGATAACTTATTGTGAATTCATGGGGATGTTGGGGTTAAATAATTCATGGGGATGTTGGGGTTAAATAAACATGTGATACCAACTCACTCTGAGGCTGACCTAATGGGTTTTCCATAATATTTTAAAAAATAGGTAAAAGCAGCAATATAAACTTTGTATGTTTACCCGTTAGTCTTGTAGTTACCAGCATTAAGTCTAAGTAAAATATACAACCCTGTATTAAGTTATCCTAATCTTTTATTTATAGAAATTGTCAGAAAATTGCAGAATACCTTTCTGCTAATATTGTATCCTTAGAAGATCTTGCAAGTGCTATCGACTCAAAAGAGTTATGGAGAGGAAAGATCCAGATATGGGAAAGAAAGGTAAATGGATTTCCAATTATCATAGTTTGCAAAGCAGGCCTTTCAACTTTATTTACAACACAAATGGTATAAATGAATCTTAATGAAAATGCACCTTATACAGATGTAGAATAGCCCTGTGTAGGAACTTTCTGCGATAATGGAAATGTTCTATATCTGCTAATATAGCATTCCACTAGCATTGCTACTGAACACTTTATATGTGACTATTTCAACAAAAGAACTGAATTTTTAACTTTATTTTATTTTAATTAAATTTAAGTAATCACTGTGATTATGTTTTGGTCGCTGTAGTTCTAGAATGTAACATTCTTTTAAAATACAGAATTTGACATTAGTTGAGTTCCTGTTGTTTATGTAAGCTGTTTCATTTTATTGCATGTGTAGAAAAAGTGCTTAGAAGGTATTCTCTTACCTATAATACCATCTTTGGTAAACTCTGTCCTCTATTAACCAGTTCTCTGATTTTGAATGATTTTTTTTTTTTTTAACCTGGCTAGATTCCAGATTTCTCAACTACAAGATGAGACTATTAGATTAGTTAGACCCCTCTAATCTTAAATTTCTATGAAGTCCCAATTCTATTTGTTATCTCTTACTGCGAATGAATGGTTGGTGATTTTTTTAAGTTGTGTCCATGTTGAAATTAGTGCTCCTAGGATTTCATGTATTTTTGTATGTAGGCAAAACTCAAACCAAGTTTCTTAATTTTTGTTCAGGGTGACTTGGGAGCATGAGTGGGTCCTCGCGTTCCTGTAAAGGCCTATTGCACTAATTACTAGACTTTTTTTGCCCTTTTCAGTTCACCCTTAATAATGATGTAATAATCTCTAATAAGACAATAGGAATTAATGTGGCTGGGTCCCAATTATTGATTTGAACACTGTTTCATCCTTATCTTTGGGAGGTGATATTTGCAGGTAAATCTTTCTGCAGTGGTTTTAGTGTGAATAAACCATAGAGACACTTGGAAAAGTGCAAGATACGATCAGCTAGGAGAATTGCTTTTGTATACACTTTTTGAAACTGCATGTTTAAATTATGGCAGAGTTCTTTTCATGTGATTCTTTTATTCTTTTATGAATAGGAAATTAAATGTCCATATCTCCACAGGATGCA
Organism: Aselliscus stoliczkanus; assembly: GCA_033961575.1. Lineage (NCBI taxonomy): Eukaryota > Metazoa > Chordata > Mammalia > Chiroptera > Hipposideridae > Aselliscus > Aselliscus stoliczkanus. The sequence goes on along the minus strand of CM066731.1, from coordinate 15,131,826 downwards.
TTCAAAGCTTGAAGTCATTTTTTCGTGGAGAATAGCTTTTAGCCAAAATGCCATAATAATGATTAAGGACACAGATGCTGGAGTTAGATTGCCTGCATGCAAATTCCAACCCTCTTTCTTGGTAGTTTTGTCTGACATGTTGGGTAATATTTAGCTGTTCGGTGCAACAGTTGTCTTTATCTGTTAGGTAGGGATAAAAATAGTTTCCTATCTCATAGATTTTTATGAGGATTGAATTCTGTAAAGTACAGAGTAACCACTTAGTAAGTCTTAGCTATCATCGTCTTTACCATTACTGTTATTAGGACCCTGGGGTCGGCCGAGTGATGTGGTGGTTAAGCACTGGCTCGGGAAGCCAGCGGCCCCGGTTTGGGTCCCACAAGTGAGGGCCAGTGACACTGCCCTCAAAAAAAAAAGAAAAAAGACTATTATTAGGACCCTTACTATTAGTATTTCTACAGGAATTGATCTTTTCATCAACAACTGTTGTTTCACGAGCAATTTCTGTTTTTGCAGAGCTTCCAGACTGGTAGGAAGCCAGATATTGAACTAGTATATATAAAAGAGGTTGTTTGGTTCTGTGGTTGCATAGAATGGTCTTAATATACTCTTGTGGGCTGGAGAGCTTTTCATGAAAAATGCATGTGTATGTTGAAATAAGAAGGATGTGTACATAAACAAAAGAGCCACACTTTGAGCTGAGGAAAGAAAAATAAATTTGCATAGGGTTTTCCTCTCAACTTTTACATTGCAGTAAGATATATTAACTTTGTAACTTTATTCATGATGCCTGTAACTGTGTTCTCTTGGTTTCTTTTCAGTTTGGATTTGAAATTAGTTTTCCTGAATTTTGTTTAAGGGGAGTCACATCTAAGAATTTTAGTACATCTAAGTTAAATACTTGCTTTCTTGACAAAAAGATAATACCCTCAAAGGATAAGACTATTTTGCCAAAGGTAATCTACATTTAATTGTTTTGCAATTATCCATTCATGCATATTTTTGTTCCTGTGAGATATATTTGAATCTTGAATTAATATTTAATAATAGATGTGTTTAAGTGTGCTCACTTGCTTAATTTTTATTGTAATTATGATTAAGTGCTTAAATTATACTGTGTTATCAGCATTGAATGTTGGCAAAACTATCATTGCTTTAGGTTTAAAACCATATATATATATATTTTTTAATGAGATGATGCTAACTTTAGATCTATACACATGTAACTTCCTTTAGCTTGGACCTTCTGTTGTGACCTTCTAAGACTCAATTTGGAGAGAGTATGATATAGTGGAAAGAGATGTTAGGTAGAGCTAGTTGGAATCCTGATTCTGTCACCTGTGGAGTCTTGTATCCTTGAGCAGATTAACTCATTTGTGAAACAGAGACAGTAATAACTTATCTTACAAAGTTATTATGAGGGTTAAATGAGGTGAGAGATTAGCACCTGACACAGTACCCGACATATGCTTCATTTATAATTTTAAAAAATGTTAGTGTTCCATATTGCCATAGATTTACTCTTAAAATGCACATAGTGATAAAGTATAATAATTTAAAAGGGCTTAATTGGCTTTGTTTTACATTGGAAAAATAAGATAACGAGGTATTTATATAGAAGCACTTTAGAAACACTTACCAATTCAGGAATGTGCAAAACATAACAGTAATGCAATTATAATGATATCAGATTTATGGGTAATGTTTGCTGATCAAAGGGTAGTACAAAAAGGGGCATATTTTCGGTGCAGACACATTTCCTAGTAGTTGTTCGGAATCGCGTACTTTAAGTAACTTAACCATGGCCATCTTTTACAGGAATATGCAATTTTTTCCTAAAGATTAAAAACATAAGATTGGTGATCTCCACTTATCTTTGATAGTATACCATTTAAGTATGAATAATGTATCTAATTTTTGCTGCTATTGAAGGAATTCTTAGGGTACAACCTCTTAAATAAATAGAAATCTTTGAGCTTCTCTCTCCCTCTCTCTGTACACACAATTACATCTCTGTCGCTCTTTCGCGCGCGCTCTCTCTCTCTCTCTCAGTGAAATTACTTAACTTTCTGCAAGTTTAAAACTTTGTGTAGTTTCCTCAAGATGTGTTGGCTTTTCTTTGCTGTTTTTGTGAAGCTTTCTAGCCCCAACTCCTGAAATCCCAGTTTTTCTTCATTAGCTAACTCGGAATGTAGTTGTTGGCTCTACCCAAAGAAATACTGCAGTTTTATTTCCTTGAGTGGAACTTCTTTATTAATTAGCACTCCTGATTTCACTAGTTCTTTCTTTAATTTTTTACTATTCCCAACAAGGATTTTTTTTTTTTTTAAAGATTTTATTAGGGAATTGAGTGAGGGGAACAGTCAAGTTGCTGTCCTTTTTTGTTCTTCAGTCTAGTTGTGGAGGATGTCGCTTCACTGACCCATGTTGGTATCATCATTGCGCTTTTCCCTGGTGAGACAGTCACTTGCCAGCCATTAGACGGTTACTCATGGGGGCTCACGGAAGGTCACACTGGATGCCGGCCACTCACTGTAGTTTATGGCAGCCCACTGTAGCCTACACCATCTCCAGCGACTCACGGCAGCCCAGCTCCAGGTGGAGCTGTTGTTCACCTCTTAGCTGTAGAGGGCAGTGTCACTGGCCCACATGTGAGATCTGAACCCCATCCCTGCTGCTCAGAGCTGGCATCCTAAGCCAACTTTTAACCAATGCGACAAGGATTTTTTTTTAAATTTATTTTTGAATCTCAGCATACTACTCAATCTAAGTTCAACCTGGAATGTCTTTTCTTTTTCCTTCTCAGTCTTGAAGACCCTCCTAATTGTTTTTTTTTAACATCCCAGCCTCTTGTGTCAGATGTCTGTCTTGCTGAAGATAAACAGAAAAGGTTAAGGGCTCCTGTCCTTTGTTGATTGCCTCTTTTTGTAGTGCTCATTTTCTTCCTGTTAAAACTCTTTCCAGTTACTAAGAAACCTCCATGTCTGTCTCTACTCTGAAAAGTAGAATTGAAATGAAAGAAAACCTTGCCTGCTATAGAGGGTTAAATGTTTCATTTGCATGTGTAAATACCTGCTTTTTAAGATTTGTTTAAAAGTTTTAAACCCTCATCACTAATTTGTTCACTTTCACTTTATTTACAGTATTTTAAAGCATTGCATGATTTTAATTTCTTTTCTAGGTTTTCCATTATTATGGCCCTGCTTTAGAATTTGTGCAGATGATAAAATTATCAGATCTACCCTCCTGCTATATGTCGGATATTGAATTTGAATTGTATCCTTTCATTTACATCTTCAATTTAGATGACATTTCTGCGTCAGGTAGAATATTTCCTGGTACCACTCCACATTTAAATGTTTAACCACCTTTTTTTTGTTTTTTATTTTTTAATAATATTCAAAATACGTTTCATTGCCATTGTTTTAAGAGAAGTTCTACAACTTTCAAGAAAAGTCCTCCCTCAAGTACTGTATTTATACTTTTAGACTAGGCAGACATCTTCCTGCTATTGCTACTCATTGCCTGTGGAGTAAGAAGGAGGGAGACAAGTTAGGAAGATGTGGAGAAAAACAATAATTTGTATATTCCTGAAATGTTCAGATGCTTCTCTTGCCATTGGCAGGATGGATATATAAGTGCCTGTTCACTTTATCTTTTTACATACTTAAGTAGATATAAATGCTATCACATATATGTGCAGATATTCAACATATTTAAAAGTCTCTTAAAATATATCTTAAGAATTTTTAGAAATACACTTAAGAACAGGACATTTTATATAAAAATAAATCATTGGCTACAAATGAACCACTAGCATAGTGTTCTTGACTTTTTCTTCAGAAGTTACAGATTTTGCAAGTCTCTTGTTCTACTCGTGTATCATAATGCTATTCATAGTAGCACTATTTCTTGGTGTATTTTCGGGATCAGAAAAATAATTATCCTTAAGGAAAGGAGTAATTGTGAATTCCTACAGTTTACATTTTTAACAAATAAATTTAAGTGCCTCGTGAATTGGAGAATCGAACTTATATTAGAGAGTAGAATGGTTTCACAGTTACTATTCCGTCATTTCTTTAACCCTTTGGCACAGAGGATTGACAAAAAACTGCACCAAGAAGAATTCCATGTTGCTGTCGGAGCAACTCTCTTCTCTGAGTGGCAAGGTGTCTTTTTTTATTTTGTTTTGTTTCTTTTTTAACAATATTTAAGGATATCTGAGAAAAGGGAATATCTGAGAAAAGGGAATATAGTTGGTGAATCTGTTTTGCGTGATGATTTGGTTTCTTGAGTAAAACATGATGTTGGTCCTGATTTATATTAAGATGTTTTGAACTTTTCATAGTGACTCCAAAGTCCTCTGCAAACATGAAATAATGTTTTGGTTTTTTTAGAAGAGATTTTCAAAAATAAGTTTCATGACTGGTTATTGCTTTAAAATTTTAGAACACATTAGGTTATTGTTAATCTGTTCCTCAACATCTGATTTAATCCTATAAGAAGATATTCAGATGTCTGCATTATCCTTTTCATGGTAGGGCAGGTGGGTAGAAGTGAGAAAAATGTCTAAAGCTTTACTGAATTATCATTTGTAAAGTTTTCAGTTTTTCTTAATTCTGATAATGTTTATGAGATTTGGAGCTATTTCAGTATATATTATACACACATATATAATGATAGTATAAACTGATATTTAAAAATTTTTAACTATAACATAAAGAATTTTAAGTGGCATAATCTATCTAAAGTCAAGTGCAGTTTTTAGTAGGAAAAGCTAAAAGTGCTTTTGTTTCTTATTATTAGTTCAACTACTATGTTTCTATGAAAACAACTTTCAGTGCACAAAATATTCATTGGCAGTGTTTACATAACATTTTCTTATTGTCTTAACCAATACACTATTAAATAATCCTACTGGGAGAAAATGATTTTTATAATTATAGTTTCCCCATGGTGCTATAACCAAATCTTGGTTATAATTCTCTGAAAAAAAATTGATAAAGGAAGTATGATTTTGGCTTTAAGATGCTTCATTATGTGATAACTTAAAATTTTGACTTTCAGCCCGTTTTTCCATGAAATTATTTTTGAATTGTGCGCCAAAGTATTTATTTGATGAAATGGCTTTTGAAAGAACAGTCTGACGTATAGTATTAATCTGTGTTTTTATCCTCTAAAGAATAGCTAACATGCTACATGTTGAAATTTTAAAATTTATCCTTTTTTGTTTATTCCACATATGTCTTACTGTGTGTGCCAAGCATTGCCGTAGATATTAGGAACCCAGTGATGCGTATAGATGAAGACTCTGTCTCACGGAACTTACATTTTGGTAGGAAAAATAGACAATATATAATAAGAACTATGAAGAAAATAAGCAAACTGAGATAGGGTAATCAGGTGGAGGACCTACTTTAAACATATTAAGCATATAAAACAGATTAATAAGATTATACATCTCTACAGAAAAAGTACACAGAAGTCTCGTGAAGTAGTATAGTTAAAAAAAGACAGAAAAAGAAACGAAAAAATCACTAAGAATGAAGAAAATCTTAATCCAACTAGTTAGTGAAGATAGGCAACACTAATCCTAGAAGCATGCTAAACTATTGATAAGCTATTAATATTGTATTTTCAATTGTTTTGTTCTAAATTTGCTGTATTAGATTGTTATTTTTATGCTTCCAGGACAATTACTATAAAATGTTAGAATATATTTGATCAGTAAAGGACAAATAAATAGAAGTTTACATATGTTTCTTCTACTTTAATGCAACCAAAGAGATAATTTTTAGAAACATGTATTATGTCATTTAGATAATATATCTCTGTGAAGCAGTTTATTTTCCTTTACACTGGATCATAATTAATCTTTTACATTTTTGCAAAACAGTAGTTTTAAATTGCATGCTTATTCCTTGATATACTTCTAGTGCTTTATAACTTGGTTTTCATTTATCTTCAACATTTTTTTGGCAGACGGGGGTGTGCTATGTACTAGGTGCTTTTTTCAGGTCCTGGAGGGAATAAAGTGGATGAGGTCTCGCCCCAGGAAACTTTCACAGTGCTTAAATTCCAGTGATTTCTGTGATCCTAAGTCCATTTCAGAGTTTCACTAAAAATAAAAGGTGTGATTAGCTTCCAAATCAAAATAAAAGCCTTTTAGGGTGAAGCTGATTTTATCAGATCAGACAAGATAGGAGTATCAGGGAACCATGGCATCTACGAATCATATGGCCAGGAAATCGTGTTGTTTTTTATTTTTAAAGAGGAGAATTTGAAAGGCCTGAAACATGATTGCCGTGGTGCCTGCTTGTTCGGGGGTGGGGTGCCTACTGAAAAGATTGAATCAAGTTCAATCTTGATGTTATTAACTTTTAAATTCTGGAGGTAGAATGATACCCTAAAGGATCATCCTCTGGTCTCCCAGAATCTAACAATTCGTGTGTGACTGAGAACCAGTTATCGCCATCCACGTTGGTACGAATGCTGTATGAACAATTGACATAGATTCATTTGGTAGGGAATTATAGCTTATGGGATTTAGAAATGTTTATTTTCATGTTTGTAGCAAATGCTTCATCAAAAATAGGCTATCTCAAAAAATGTGGCCACTTATTTGGCTGTGATGGGTCAGGACACATATCAGGCTGTAAGTGATGCATTGAACTGCATTTAGCATCTTTGAATTGTTAAGCTATAACTATAATTATAACAATTATGTAATTGTTAAGCTATAACTGGGTCCTGATCTGTTATACTCATGTGACACCCTCATCTACACTTTGTGTCATACAGGGTTGCCATGCATTTTGGGCAAGGAAGTCTTAACTTATGTAAGAATGCAGAACTAGGACTTAGCGTTTAGAGAGTCACACATACAGCTTTTATTCTTAATGATTATTTTCCATTGCTAAATATTTTTATTTGTGATGTCTAATGCTTGCCTATGTAAAATACATTTGACTTAAAATAAAAAAGTTTATGACTGTAATATAAATAAGCATATTTCATTTTGCCTTATTTTCCTTTTGATACACTTGCTTTTATATTTGTTAATTAAGAATGCATCAGTAAAAGTAAGAAATAGCAATAAAATTAGCACATTAATGTATTTGAGTATCATAAGTCTGATGTAACCCACCTATCTACCTAGGACAATTAAAAAATGATGTTACATAAGATTTCAGAACTATGGCAAAAACTCTGCCTAAATTTCCCCAGAGTTTATTTTAAAAGGTATTTATTGGGATGTGCTGACTGTTGTAGCTTATTGTGTAAAATAACTGGCAAAATATCGCTTTCAGAGTTGCAATTTGTTTTATTCAGTGCCTAATCAAACTTAGAAGTTACCTAAATATATTATGGTGGTTTTTTGGGAACAAATATTTAAAAAACATCTGTATGCCCAGCTCTGGGAATACAAAGATGAATGAGTTCAGTTTGCTCATAAATCAGTCAGAAGCTGCTGTTTGTTTTCTGGCATATGATTCGTGATTTCTCTGCATTTTTTACCTATTAGCATTAAATCTCTGATTTTTAGGAACAAAAGTTGGAAATTGCTTTCTGAATTATTCTAATTTTGAAGCCAGAACAATAATCCATCCAATCAAAAGGTTATAACATTATGCCTAACCATGACAAAAATCTCTTTATGGAGGAATTCCCGGCCTCTCATTAGTTTGCAGATATACAGAGAAATTACACTTATAACCTGAACTGGAAGCAAATATTATGAATAACAGTGTTTTTAGAGATATATAACTCAGCAGAAAAGGGGCACCTGTAGTTTGAATATCTTTCTGTTTTTGTTTGACTGGTTTTTGGCTTTTTTTTTTTTTTTTTTTTGGTGGGGGTAGAGAGTTGTTTTGGGTTTGTTTTTGTTTGTTTGTTTGTTTTTTTAGTTTTTATAGTGGAGTTATTGGGAGAGACCATTACTAAATACATGTTACATAGGTGAAATATGAATGGAATAATGTCAGATACTATTTAAGAATTAATCTCAGTGTGCCGTCACTAAAAATATGTTCTGCTTTATTCAGGTTGGTGCTCTTTTTGTATTGCCGTGTACAATTAGTAACATACTTATTCCACCTCCCACCCAACTCAGTTCAAGAAAATGGAAGGAATATATAGCCAAAAAGCCTAAGACAATCAGTGGTAAGTAGTAAACCTATAAGTTGTTTTAATGGCTCCACACAGATAATTTTTTTAATCAAATTTGAGATAGCATTTCTTAATGAGAAAATAATTTTCTCATAAAATTAATAATAAAATAAATAAATAAAAATTTATATATTTTTATATAAATAAAAATTTATATAAATTAAAAAATAATAAATAAAAATTGAAGATTAAAATTAAAATAAATAAATTTATAAATAAAAAATAATAAACTGATTAAAAAGGACCCACTTCATTTTAAGATTTTTACCGTCTAACAGCCTGTAACATAAAGTGTACTTGTATACAATCTTATTCATTCAAAAATCATCAGTGATCTAAAGGCAGAGCTTTTAGTTAATTAGTAAGAGCTAATTATATTGAACATGGGTTTGTTAGAGACAATTTAGAAACAAGTTTGTAAAGATGAAGTGATTAATTTATTATATGGTATATTAAAAAAATGAAGTTGTGATTACAGCCTTCTGAAGAAATTAATAGAACTTATCTAACAGGCTGATTATATGCTATTCAGTGTTCTAAGTACTTTAGAAATATTGATTCATTTAATTTTTATGATAGCCCTATAAACTTGTCTTTTACCCATTTAACAGATGAGGAAATTGGGGCTTGGAGAAGTTGGAGAGACATTCATTGTCAGAATCTTGGTTCAGTTCCTGGCTCTGCCAATTAATGGCTCAGCAGCTTCTTTAAGGGTTTGAATCCAGTCTCTGTGCTTTTAATCACTGCTCTGTGTTGCCTCACTAATAATCTGTTATAGTCAAGATGCCATTATAAAAAAATGAAACCCTAATTTCTGTTATAAAATCAGATTATTTAAAGCCACACCCTAGTATTTCATGAGGTAATTGAAGCTGAAACTGTAACTTGCCCAAAGTCCTATAAAGTGTGTTCCTTTATATTTTGCCTCAGTGTAAATGTTTTTGTTTTTTAATTAACAATAATTTGTTTAAATTCTTTTCAAGCTCACAGTTTTTGTGACCCATGATACGATGGGACTAAGAATTTAGAAATGTGACATATCTACTTGGATTGTTCTAGAAGAAATCTTTAGAAATACTCCAGAGCCCTAGAATTCTTAGGGATACAATTTTGAAATCAGTGGCTAACACAGTACTATATAGAAAATAGGTGAGATAATGAAATCCATTTTAGTAAATAATGAATTTGAAATGTAAATACTCTATAGAGGTTGAAATTTAGAGATGTACCTCTGGAGAGTGGTCAGGACTAGAGATTTAGATTTTGAGTTTACCAGCCGTTTTGTTTATCTATTTTATAACAAACTACCCTAGAACTAAGTGACTTCAAAAGCAGACACTTTATTTGCTTGTAGTTCTGCAATTTGAGCTAGGTTCAGCTGGGCGGGTCTTCTCCCAGTCTCCTCATGGTCACTGATGGGGCTGCATTGAATTTGTGGATTGTTTAGAGGCTGAGCTCAGTTAGGATGCAGGAACAGCTGTCTTTCTCTTTCCATATAATCTCAGTGCCTTTTCCTTGCCATGATCTCCAGCAGGTTAGCTGGAATTTTTACCTGGTACCTCAAGACTCCAAAATGTACAAATGTCAGAGCTGCCAGGACTTTTTAAGGTTTATTCTCAGAGTCACTTCTGCTGTATTCTCTTATTTAAAGCTACTCACAAGAATGGCCCAGATTCAAGGGGGAGGTGACCAAAAGGGCATGAACACTGAGAAGCCACCAATATAAAGGCCTACCATTGGTGCATACAGGTCATAATTGAAGCCGTAGGAGTGGTTGGAAAAATACCCTTCCAGACATGACCAAAGAAGGAGCAAAGGATAGGGTCCTGAGAAATACCTGGATTTAAGGTAAAAGTGCAGGAAAAGTTAGGAGATGATTTAGGAAATGGTAGTTGAAAGACCCTAGAAAGTTATAGTCATTAACATCAATGTCAAAATACCATTTATTGCACGATGAAGAGCATGGTGCATGGTGTGGGAAATAAAGAGGAGTCAAACTGGGTCATTACACTTGAGGTTCTTTTCTTTGTGAAGTTTATAGTCAAGTGATGAAGGTACTTTGAAAAATCATTAAAAGTCAGTTTGGCTGACAGGCTGAAGGTGAAGTGGAGGATACTTGCAGAGTATATGACTTAACATAGCCTTAAGTTCAGGAGGGCTTCCTGGAGGAAGAGACATTGTTAATATAGATTATTGCCCTGTACTAGTACATGAAGAGTTGCAGTTTTAACCCTTCTCAACTCTTCACAGGGAATAAATGTTTACCTGGTGATTTTGGCAGATGCTAGAACAAAATCAGAAATAAACTTGCTGGTTGCCAATAGAACCAACTTCACTTATACTACATGAAATCATGGGATAATATTTATCAATTTCTCAACATTACATGTGTTAAAACTTATTACTATAAATTGAATACTAATATTTCCTAACTAAAATTGAGTATACTCTGGACAGTCCCTTATTTTTCCTCTTGTAACATTTTCCAAGCTAATTTATTGATTAATTTATTGATTGAGAATATAAATGGTGTTTTTTTTATGTTATTTTTTTATTTCATTGTAACTTTAAGAAAATACCTTACCATGTGGCTTCGTTTGATTTTTTTTTTTTAATTATAACCTCTTGAAATTTGGGGATTAATTTCGGTAACTTCTGAATAATAATAAGATATATATCATATGATAATCTTCTAAGCCAGATTATTGATACTAATTAGGCTATATCATTAAGGACTGTTTAAACTGACACTTTACAGTTTTTTTGTTTGTTTAAATCTTAGTAGAACAAAATCAAGTTGGACAGTTGATAATTACTATTCTACCCATAACCATTTCTATAGGGGAAATTCTTTATTGCATTGACAGATTCCTTTTGTAAAAAGAGTAGCCAAGTTTTAGCTAATATAAGTTTTAATAGCCCTTACATAGGAAAGCTTCATACCCCACTCACAGCCACGAAATAGCCTTTCTCACTATCAAATCAGATGTCAACTGTCAGATCAGAGGCCTAAATGAAAACTGTTTTTGGATACCTACTGAATTATGCCCAGCTGCTCTCTGCTGTTGCCCTACATGTCATCTGTCTTCCAAATTAACCTTTATACTGTTTCCTAAAACTACTCCCTGATTCATTCCTCTGTGATCTTGTTACTCATTCATTCAGTCAGTCAGTCATACCTTTCATTCAGTTTTTTGAAGACTGAGTAAATACTGTGTATCTGGCATGGGATTAGTGATGAGCATGATAGACTTGACTCCCCCTCTCTTGGAATTTATACTGTAATATAGAAAATAAATATTGACAAGTAATTCTAAGTCTTACTTATTATAACACAGTATTCAGTAGCAACCAGCTAGAAACAATCCCCCAGTGATATTACATGAAAAACAGTAAGGTGCGCAAAGGCTATTATGTTGACATCTGTGGTAAAAACTTAGGTTGTGTATATGTAAGCGTTTATACATATTTGTATATACATTAAATATTCATTTTTTCAGCAAGTATTTTTATTGAGCACCTACAATATACTAGGCACTGTTTCACATGCTGCTGGACCAGCAGCAAATAGAATAAAAGCCCTTGCCCTCAGGTAGCTTCCATGATAGTGGAGATAATAGCTTTAGTTCTTTCCTCAGATAATTCTATGGTGAGGTCTCTGAATTTTGGGACCATTTCATTTTCTCATTCAGGACCTCATTTGCCAGCCCATCTAAAATTGCAAGTAGACTGTTGTCCTGACATTATATCCATCTTCCCAGTTTTTTTTCTTTCTCCTTAGTACTTACCACTATCTGATATACTAAATGTGTATCTGTTTCTGCCACTAAAAATGAGAAGAAACAAAATGAAAGTTTTTACTTTAATTCATTGAGTTATTATTAGTGCCTGACGCTTACTAGGTATTATACTTGTTAAGTAATAAGTGAAATATATATTTTCAGGTAGTAATAACTGCTGTGTGAACAAAAATTTGTGCTCCATTTTTTAATAGTTCCTTAGGTTTAACATGTCATCCCTTCATGAAATAAAATACATAAATATGTACTAGTTTAAACTATATTGTTTTGCTCTACTTGTATATTAAAAATTTTTAAATATCAGCATAAATGTCATATGGTTTGACCTAAAATAGAAAAACAGTGCCCCATCGAAGCATGCTTAAATTAAGAGTAGCAGAAGAATGATTTTTAAAAGTGATTTTTGGTGAAATACCCAGAAACAATTATGATACTGGGAGAAATGCAAAAGAACTATATAAACAAATGCAATTAACTAAACCCTGTTACATTTCTGAAGAAAGACTTCTATATTTAAACCTGGATTGGAAGGCCAGTTGTATAATAAAAAATGCCTGTCTCACCTATGTTGACAGAAAAGTTTTATGAAAGTGTCAAAAAATTGGATGTTGATCATTGCCAAACTTTATATTACAAATGAAAAAGCTAAGGTACAGAGAAATGAAGAAAATTCTCTAGTGCCACAGGGTAAAATCAGAATTTCTACCCAAGTCTGGATGTATCTCCGTACCGTTGATGACAGTTTTACATTTCTGAGTGTTGTGGCCTCATTTTTTTTAAAAAAAATTGGAATTCTTTTGAAAGGAAAAAATTTATGGATAATCTTGGGGAAAAAAATATCATATTATTTTGGCAGAGACAAGTATTCTCTCAGTTGGCAAATATTTATTGTGTATTCAAGGCATTAGCCTAGGTGCTAGAAATTCAGTTGTGAACACTATCCGCCAACTTCACTCTTCTAACTTTTACTGAACACAGCACTCAACAACATAATCATCCTCTTCACGGACATGTGGGATATTCTTCAGGAGAGACCATATATATGTGAGGCCATTAAATGAGGAGCAAGACATTTAAAAGGATAGAAATAATACACAGTATGCTCTCCAGTTACAATGGAATTAAATTAGAAACCAGCAGAAATGTGAGAAATACTTGAAATATTTGGAAATTAAATAGCACACTTCTAAATAACCAGTAGGTCAAAGAAGAAATTAAAGGGAAAATTAGAAAATAATTTTAACTGAATGAAAATAAAAACAACATAAATCTATGAGAAGCCCCTAAAGCAGTACTAAGAGGATCTTAAATGCTTGCAATAGAAGAAAGTTCTAAAATCAGTACTCTAAATATCAACCTCAAGAAGCTAGAGGCCTAAATTCAAGTAAGTGGAAGGAAGGAAATTAGACTGGAAGTCTACTGAGGACTATAGCAAACAAAATACTGAGGACTATAGCAAACAAAATACTGAGGACTATAGCAAACAAAAGAAGTGTACGACCTGTGTACTGAAAATGACAAAGCATAAGTAAATGGAGAAATACACCACGTTCCTCAATTGGAAAACTGAGTATTAAGATGGTACTTGTCTCTGAATTGACCTATGGATTCAATCCAGTATCATAACAAAATTCTAGGAGGACTTTGCATAGAAATTGACACACTTATACTAAATTTATATGGAATTACAGAGGACCTAGAATGAGCAAAAGAAAGAACTGCCTTCAAAAGCAAGAACAAGAAATGGGAACTTACACTCCTTGATTCCCAGCTTATGTATTATAAAGCCACAGTAGTCATAACAGTGTGATATTGGACTAAGCATACACATCTATCAGTGGAACAGGATAGAGACAAAGATGCCAACGGGAAAAGGTAGTCTCCTTAATACAGTGCTGGAAGAAGAGGGTATCCATATGTAAAAGATTATTTATATATACACAAATTATTTGTATGTATATATAGACTTTTTATATATATATTTATATATAGAGAGACTTTTATATAAAAAAATAACTCAAAATAGATCATATACCTAAATGCAGGTACTGAAAATACAAGACGTCTTTAAGAGAATATGTACCAAAAGGACAACCTGTAAAAAGAAAAAACTATGAAGTCACTAAAATTAAAAATGTCCACGTTTTCAAAAACGCTTTCAGATTTTTAAAGGCTAGTAAGAACAAATATTTCTAAATATATATGTATCCCTTACAACTCAAGGAGACAACCCAATTAATTAACAAGTGGGTAAGAGACTTGAATAGACATTTCACTAAAGATACATGACTAGCTAATAAAGCACATGAAAGCTGCTCAACATCATTAGTCTTTAGGGAAATGGAAATTAAAACCACAATGCGATTCTATAATACACTTACTCGAATGGCTGTTACTGAAAACAGTGATTATCAAATGTTGAGGAGGAATTGGAGAAACTGCAAACCTCACATGTTGTTGGGGGGAAGTAAAATGGTACAGCTCCCTTGGAAAACAATTTGGCTGTTAAACTTACACTTTGCTACACAGCCCAGTAAACTTTTATTCATATATATTTATCCAGGAGAAATGGGAACATACGTTCACACAAATGCTTGCAAGCAATTATTTATAAAAGCAGTATTCATAATAGCTGGGAATTAGAAACTGCAAGTATCCATCCGCGTGAATAGATAAACACAGTTGGTTTTGTCCCTACAATGGAATACTCCTCAGCAATAAAAAGGCTTGGAAAGTTGTGGGTGTACCTAAAAATGCTAAGTTTATAAAGTCAGCCTTAAAAGACTATCTTTACATGATTTCATTTGTGTGAAATTTCTGTAAAAGGCAAAAGGAGACAGAAAGCTCTTCAGTGGTTGCCTGAGGCTATGAGTAGGAAGGGAGATTGATTGCAAAAAGATAATGAAAGTTTTCCAAAATTGGATTAAAGTGATGGATGCTCAATTCTGTCATTTCCTTAAATTAATCAAACTCAGATTTTGATACATGTATGTACATATGTACATACAGAAGGTGCCAAAAAAATGTATACACATTTTAAGAAAGGAAAACTGTTTTAAAACTGTAATATTTAACAAGATTAATATAAGTCATATCTGACTTCTGCAATTACAAGAGGTGCTCAAAGTGGTTCCCATTAGTGTCCAGACACTTCTGATTATGGCAAGCTACTGCTTGAGCAACGTTGACCAAAGTGCCCACTTGTATACATGTTTTTGGTACCCCTGATATATGTATTGATATTGTCTGTAACTGTTGGAGGCATGTGTGTTTGTATATGTCTGAATATGTACTTGCAACTATATTCTCTGTTGGCCCCTGGCATAAAATAAGCCATGTAAGAGTAAATTTCAAGGAGAACTTTAATTCACTGTTAAAGCTGTATGGGGATCTAGATCTCTTTTAGGTGGTAACAAAATTTCTTTCATAGAAATGTTTATTTTATGCCAGGGGTCAGTAGAGAATATAATTGCAAGGACATATTCAGACACACACAAACACACATGCCTCCAACAGTTACAGTCAATATTAATACATATAGGGGTTAGGGTTAGGGGTTAGGGCTAGGGGTTAGGGTTATATGAGCTTTATTATATATATGAGCTTTTCAAGAAGTCAGAATATTGAGTTAACCAGAATACACTCTTTCCCTAATTATCCTGGGATACTATTCATTATAGTATATGGAGTATTATTTCCCCTTTGCATGAATATGGTTTTGTTTTTACATTGTTGAACTGTTATAAACAATTGAGGTGCTACAGGATTTTAAGAACTGCTGAGGAACATAGTCATATAAAATATCACTAGGTTTTTGTATACTAGAATTTTGTTAATGAAAGTAATAGTGACACATCTCTTCATTATAGTTTATATACTATTTGTAAAATCTGTTAACAGCTAAAGGAAACTGGCTCTTACTGCTTCTCTCATTTTACCTAGAATGTAGATCCAAAATTGATGTGTGGTTTTGGTGAAGAGGGGCATGCAACCTTGAAAGTTGATAGTGTAAATATAACTATTTTCATAGTCTCTATGAAAATAGAGAGGAGTTTTCTGTTATAATCATCTTCCCTTATTCCTTTAGGAAGAGCTATGAGAATTGAATAACTATGCTAATTGTAAATCTGTTACTCTGTGTATTTACATAAAAATTATTTAATAACTCTTCAGTTAACACCTGCCAAATCTGAAACAAATTTTTTAAATGACTGCATAGTCATTTTGGTTAGGAGAGTTCTTTAAAAAAAATACTTCTCGACTTCCGGTAAAATGGCGCAATAGACAGACGCTGTGCTAACTGCCTCCCAGGATCACACCAAAATTACAAGCAAATTTACAGCATTCAACCCTGGAGGTCCCCGGAACACTGGAGGAACAGAACCACTAAACGAAGAACTTAAAGAGGAGGACACTTCGGGTCTGGTAGGACGGGCGGAGACGAGAGAGGGCGAGCCCCGTGAGGGAAGCCCCAGCTGTGGGAAGCTTGTCTGATTGGGGGAGAGACCCTCCGGCCGCACCCCAAGCTCACCAGCCCAGAGCTCCTTTGCCGGGAAGAGGAGTTCTAAGATAGCCGGCAATAAATTAGTGAGGACTCTCTTTCCTCAGCTCGGTGAGGCTAAGAGCGGCTGGAGAATCAGTGGGGCCAGCGCCCAGGCTTGCTCGCCGGTGAGCACTTACCTGGTTCCTGATGGAGGGAGTGGCTGTGTGAGCCGGGAGCCTGCGGGGACGGACTGAGCTGAGCACCTTTGGTGCAAAGGCTGGAGGTTTTTGGATTGTTGTTCCCGTGGTGCGGAGCTTGCACGCGAGTGGTGTAAGGAGGGCGCCATTTTGTCGGGCTTGGGCCCTCCCACGAAGGATCAGGTCCGAGACCTAATTGGTCTGGTGGAATTGGCGAAGTGTGTGTGTGTGTGTGCGCGTGCATGCGCGCCTGCGGCCTTGGATCCCCACCCTCCGCCCGGCTTATACTGCGTTGCCAGGGAAACATAGGGCGGTGCCCTCCGGCTCCTACGGCGGCTCACTGAGACCCGGGAGTGCTCGAGCCGCCTTGGATCCCCCACCCTCCGCTCGGCTTGTGCTGTGTTGCCAGGGAAACGCCTAGTGGGAGTGATCTGACTCCAACAGGCTGCTCACTGAGACCCGGGAGCACGCAAGCCGCCTTGGGTCTCTGCTTTCCACACTGCGCTTGCAGAGTTGCCAGGCTGGTGATTGGTTGTCGGGCTGCTCGGCCTGATCTGCCAGCGGCTGATTGGGACAGGCTGAGACTGGGAGTTCTCCTGGGAATGTTGGGCCGTGAGCTGTGTGCCTGCGTGATCCAGCCAGGGCTCTCCTGGTGATCTATCTAATACATCAAAGCAATCCCAGAGCAACAGCCAGAATGGGGAAACAAAGAAACATGTCACAAGTAAAGATCAGAAGAAACCTCCAGAAATGGAACCAAATGAAACAGAGGGATCCAACCTTTCAGAGACACAGTTTAGATCACTGATGATAAGAATGTTTAAGGAACTTAGCGAGGACATAAAGAAAGATAGGGAAACCATAAAAAACAACCTGTTAGAACTAAAGAATACAATAACTGAAATGAAGAACACACTCGAAGGAATCACCAGTAGAGTAGATGAAGCAGAGGAGCGGATCAGCGATTTGGAAGATAAAATAGCAGAACTCACCCAGTTGGCACAGCACAAAGACCAAAGAATAAAAAACAATGAAAATAGTTTAAGAGCCCTATGGGACAAGATGAAGCGCAACCACCTTCGAATCATAGGGATACCAGAAGGAGAAGAGAAGAAGCAAGGGGTTGAAAAGGTATTTGAAAAAATAATGACTGAAAACTTCCCTACACTGGTAAAGGAAATCAACATACATGCCCAGGAAGTGCAGAGGGTTCCAAACAAGCTGAACCCAAACAGGTCCACACCAAGACACATCATAGTTAAAATGGCAAAGGTTAAAGACAGAGACAGAATCCTAGAGGCTGCAAGAGAAAGACAGCAGATTACATACAAAGGAACTCCTGTTAGACTAACAGCTGACTTGTCTACAGAAACTCTGCAGGCCAGAAGGAGTGGCAGGAGATACTCAAAGTGACACAAAATAAAGGCCTACAACCAAAATTGCTCTATCCAGCACGGCTATCACTTAAAATTGAAGGAGAAATAAAAGAGTTTCTCAGAAAAGAATAAGCTTAAGGAATTCATTACCACCAAGCCAGCATTGCAAGAAATGTTAAAAGGACTTTTTTAATCAAAAAGAAAGGGGTAAACAAGCTAACCCAGAGAGACAATTTAAGAAGATTGATGTCATATCAAGCAGATATAAAGGAAAAACTGATGGTTGCTGATTGGGAGGGAGTGGGGAAGAGGGAAGAGGGAAGGTTTTGGACAGTGTATGTGGGACTACAATGTTGCCGCAGGGTTATGGGGGCAGTTCTGGGAATGTAATTGGTAATGTTGTGAAGAGACTATTATGTTGTGAGAAATAAGTCAGTCGGAGAAGGACAGGTACCATGTGATCTCACTTGTGTGTGGAGTCTGAAGAACTGAGTGAATGATCAAAGTAAACAGACTCATAGATGTAGAGGAAAAACTGAGGGTTGCTAGTTGGGAGGGGTGGGGATGGGGGAAGGGGAAGGGATGAGACAGCATAAATAGACAACTACAATATTGCCACAGGGATATGAAACACAGTTCGGGGAATATAATAATGTTGTAAAAATTTTGTGGCGTGTCAGATAGTCACATGTCTTGTTATGGAGACCACTTCATGGATGGAGTAGAGGCTTGATCACTGCACTGTACACCTGAAGCTGATGTTGTATAGTATTGTATGCCAACTGCAACTGAATATGTGGGTGGTCACGGGATGTGGAGTATGCTGTGGAGGCGAGTCAGGGGAGTTGTGATGGATATGTATGATATGGCGGGGGGAGTGGGGTGGCGAACTGGGGGAGGGGGTTTTCACTTTGGGGGGTAAAGAGTATAACTATTGCATTGTGTTGTACACCGAAAACTAATAAAATAAAATTTAAAAAAAAAAAATACTTCTCTTTTGAGGAAAATAAGATTGTTGTGATTATGGGCTTCAGCGATCATAGTACTAAGAAAGGTGATGGAATTTAAATATATGTGGAAAGGACGTCATGGGTTGAAGAGACACATATAACCTGAGTTTGCAAAGTGCTAACTAGGTAAATGAATTAAGTAACTCTGGTAAATCTTGGCAAGCCATAGTTTCAAATGCAGCTGGTAACAAGTGCTTTTACTGTCTTTTCTTTTCTTTTTATTTATTTTTAATTAGTTTCAGGTGTACAACACAGTGCAATAGTTATACTTTTCTTTTTTTTTTTTTTTTTTTTTTTGGCCCTCATATGTAAGACCTGAACCGGGGCCACTGGCTTCCCAAGCCAGCGCTTAACCACCGCGCCACTCTGCCGGCCCAACTTTTTACCCCTCAAAGTGACAATTCCCCCTCCCCCAATTCGCCACCCCACTCTTCCCCCCCATATCATATATATCTATTACACTTCCTCTGAGTCCCTTCCACAGTATACTCCACATCCCGTAACTATCTATATATTCAATTACAGCTGGTATACAATATTATACAACCTCAGCTTCAGGTGTACAGTGCAGTGATCAAACCTCTACTCCATCCATGAAGTGGTCTCCCTAACAAGACATGTGACCATCTGACACCCCACAAAATATTTACAACGTTATTAATTATATTCCCCGAACTGTCTTTCATATCCCTGTGGCAATATTGTAGTTATGCTGTCTAATCCTTTCCCCTTCCCCCTCATCCCCACCCCACTCCCAACTAGCAACCCTCAGTTTTTTCTCTATATCTATGAGACTGTTTCTGTTTATTTTGCTCATTCATTCAGTTTTTCAGATTCCACATATGAGTGAGATCATATGGTATTTGTCTTTCTCTGACTGACTTATTTCACTTAACACATTTTTTGCGGGAAACGAGTAAACTCGTCATATAGCTTTTTATGCCCGCTTACAAAGTGTTAACATAGTAGTCTCTAGGTCTATCCATATCATTGCAAATGGTATGATTTCATTCTTCTTTATAGCGGAGTAATATTCCATTGTATAAATGTGCCACAGTTTCTTAATCCAGTCATCTACCAATGGGCATTTCGGTTGTTTCCAAGTCTTGGCTATTGTAAATAGCACTGCAATGAACATAGGGGTGCATATATTTTTTCGAATTGGTGTCTTGGGTTTTTCAGGATAAATACCTAGGAGTGGAATTGCTGGGTCAAAATGTAGTTCCATTTCCAGTTTTTTGAGATACTTCCATACTGACAAGGGAAGTAAAAGAAAAAATGAACATATTGGATTATATCAGACTTAAAAGTTTTTTCACAACAAAGGAAACCATCAATAAAACATAAAGGAAGTCTACTGAATGGGAGAATATATTTGCCAACAAATTATCTGATAAGGGGTTAATATCCAAAATTTATAAAACACTCATGAAACTCAACACCAAGAAAACAAACAACCCAATTAAAAAATGGGCAGAAGATATGAAGAGACATTTCTCTAAAGAGGACATACAGAAGGCCAACAGGCATACGAAAAAATGTTCAACCTCACTGGTCATTAGGGAAATGCAAATAAAAATCACAATGAGATACCACCTTACACCATCAGAATGGCTATTATCAGTAAATCAACAAACAACAAGTGCTGGCAGGGGTGTGGGGAAAAGGGGACCCTGCCGCGCTGTTGGTGGGATTGTAGATTGGTGCAGCCACTATGGAAAGTATGGAGGTATCTCAGAAAACTGGAAATGGAGCTTTTACTTTCTAATAACCTTTATTTAAATTCCTTTTCCAAGATTGATGTTTATGAATAGAATTAATATATCTATTTCAAGCTAATTGTGATAAACTTAAAGTAGATTTCTCTTACTGTGTGTGTGTGTGTGTATAATCTATACTGGGGGGCTGCCAAAAACATGTATACACATGACTTGTATTCATCTTTTATTATCGGTATCTATTGAGCATTACAATTTTAATACAGTTTTTGCCTTTCTTAAAATGTGTATACTTTTTTTTGGCACTCGCTGTGTATACATACATATATAAGTATATATTTTATGTACCTATATATCCCAAAATTCTAAGAATTTTTTGTGATCAGAGCATTACATTCCTAAGATAATTAATAAACTTTAAGAAAAGAGCTTTGTTGAGATGTAGTTCAACCCCTATACAATTCAACCATTTAAAGTGTATAATTCCATGGTTTTCAGTCTGTTCACAAAGTTGTGCAACCATCACCACAGTCAACTTTAGGACATTTTTACCCCCAAAGCAAACTCCATGCCCTTTAGTCGTTACTCCACACTCCCCTCACCTTCCCCTCCCATCCCTTCATCTGTTTCTGGATAGATTTGCTTGTTCTGGACATTTCAGATAAATGTCATCATATAATACATAGTCTTTAATGACTGGCTTCTTTTACAGAGCATAATGTTTTCAAGTTCATCCATGTTGTCATGCATGCCAGTACTTCATTCCTTTTTATTGATGGATAATGTTCCATCATTTGGATATACCACATTTTGTTTATTCTTATATAAATTGATGGACATGTGGACTTTTGACACCTTTGGGTTATCATAAATAATGCTGCTATGGATATTCATTACGTGGTTTTGTGTGAATATATTTAAATTTGTGTGAATCATATTTTGTGTGAACACGTTTAAAATTATTTTGGAGTGGAATTACTGGCCATATGTTAACAGTATGCTTAAGTTTTCAAGGAACTGCCAAAACTTTTGTAAATGGGCTATACCATTTTATATTCCCACCAGGAATCTATGAGGGTTCCAATTTCTCTATATCCTCATCAATACTTGCTATTATCTGTACTTTTGATTATAACCATCCAGGGGATGTGAAGGGGTATCTTTGTGGTTTTGATTTACACAACCATGTTGGCTAATGATGTTGAGCATGTTTCCATGTGCTTGTTGGCTATTTGTGTATATCTTGGAGAAATGTCTGTTCAGATCCTTTACCCTGTTTTTAATTGAGTCGTCTTTTTTTTTTTTTGAGGGCAGTGTCACTGGCCCTCATATGTGGGACCCGAACCGGGGCCACTGGCTTCCCAAGCCAGCACTTAACCACCATGCTACTCGGCGAGCCCGAAACACAAAAGTTTTTAATTTTGAGGAAATCCAATTTTCTATTTTCTTTTATTTTATTGCTTGCGCTTTGATGTTACATTTAACAAATCATTGCCTAATCGAAGATCATGAAAATTTATGCCTTTGTTTTGTTCTAAGAGTTTTAAAGTTTTAGCTCCTCCATTTCTGTCTATAATTGATTTTGAATTCATTTCTGTATATATTGTGAGGTAGAGGAGTGGGGTTCCAACTTCATTCTTTTGCATATGATGTCCAGTTGTCCCAAGACCATTTGTTGAAAAGACTCTTCTTTCTCCTTCAGATTGTATTGCTTCCTTTGTTGGAAACCACTTGGCTGTAAATGTAAGAGTATCTTTCTCGACTCTCAATTCTGTTCTGTTATCTGTCTGTCCTCATGCCAGTGCCTCACTGTCTTGATCACTGTAGCTTCATAGTAAGTTTTCGAACTGGGAAATATGAATCCTCTTTCATTCCTTTGCGCTTACCACACGCTCACATTCTTCACATTTCCCTGTCCTCCCAGAATGATCATAATTTCAGATGACTAATCATTGTTTTCGTTACTATACTGATGTAATCAATCTGTTCACAGTTGAACCATGTAGCATATCTTAATGTGTTTTCCTGTACAGTGTTTTGTTTTACCTAGAGTTAATTATTTTTTTTAAAAAATATTCAAACATCTCTCACTTCTGAAACTCCTTTCAGTACATTCAAGAAATCTTTATGACCTGTGTAACCCAGATTGGTTGGTTTTACTCTCTTAGGTATGTTGCATAGTTTTTGAGTCAGAAACTATCTTTTCATCATCATGGGCTTTCTTTTGTTGGTTCCTTGGATCCTTTAATCTTCCTTTTTGTTCATGTACTCCCTCATTTTGGTGGGAGTAAAAAAAAAAAAAGAAAGTCTCTAAAATTCTCTAATCTCTCTGTGAAAGAGTTTATAGGAAGAACATTTTTGAAGCCATCTGTGCCTGAAAATGTTTTTCTATCCTTTCTCTTTAATTTAGCATTCTAGGTTAGAGAACATTTTTTGGTGGAATTTTGAATGCATTGCTCCATTGTTTTCCAGTGTTTAGAGTTGTTTGGAATGCAGGTGCCATTGTTTTACGCTTGATTTTTTTACAAGAAACCTAAATTTTCTCTGGAATTTTGTATAATCTATTTGTTGTTTCTAGCCTTCTGAATTTTCATGATAATGCACTTTGGTGGATCTATTTTTATACCTGTATTGGGCATTCAGTATGCTTGGAAACTTTTCTTTTTATTGATAATTTCTTTTCCTCCTGTTTGGATGTTTTTTGTTCTTCTTTGTTCTCTGCCTCTCTTTCTCTCCTATTTCCATTTCATTGTCTTACTCTACTTTCTCATAGATTCTCTAACTTTTTAGTTGACATATATATTTCTGCTTTCTTAATTTTAGTTTCCATGAACCCTTTCTTAACGATTTTTTTTTCTTTTAACTTTCTGTTCTATTTCATAAATGCAATATCTTCTCTGAGGATTTTAGTGATCTAATTTGTTTGTTTTTGTCTTTTTGATTTATTTTTACTGCATATTCTTTGTTTCTCTACAAGTCACATTTTTTCTGTTTTATTTATTTTACTTATTTATTTTGGCATCTGGCTTTTATATTAGAGACTTTTCTTGAGGTCTCATAATATTTGACTGCCTGCTCTTTTTTAAGGGAGAGTACCAGAAAGCTGACTGGAAAATTGGGGTGCACGGGTGGAGCTTCATTTTAGGATGATCTTGCTGGGACCCTACAGGAAGTGACCCCCAATATTGGGATTCTTTAGTCTTTCATCTAGGATGGACCACATTTCCAAAAGAAGACTCGGTGCTGCTATCTGGCTTCCAAAATTCTGGAAGTTATGTGAGTGAAGAAAAGTAAAGAACCTCAATATTTTGTATACAGGCATTCACTTAATCCATTGAGGATTCTGACCCTAAGCCCTGTTTTATACCTCCCTGGTCAGAGACACTTTGTTTTACTTTCTTCAGAGAATACCACTAGTATTCTGGGTGAGGAAAAGGACAATAATTTGCCTGAATAGAATAATGAGGAATCAGGAAGCCAAACTGCTTCTCAAACAGACTTTCAGCCTGTCTTCTTATTTCACCTTGATTTTGCTTCCACTGCCCTCTGGGGCCACCATCCCAGAGTCTCCTGGCGGGGGTTGTAGAGTAAATTGCTTTGCTTCAAAGCCTTCTCCTCTGTTTTTCTCAGCTTCCCTAGCAATTGAGAGATTGAGGCCTGTTACCAACTGTTCATCTGCTTTTCTGCTTTCAAAATTTTGCTGCTGTTCTCTTCTCTCAGATATTAGTCCTTGTGGATTTATGCTATTTTTAAAATCTCTTTATTCTCATTTCATGGCATTTCAGGAGATAGTGAAAATAAATGCTTAAGTCCAATTCACCATCTTCAACAAAAAGAATCCTGCTTCTCTTTTTAATCTCAAAGGCTTCACAGTTTTCCTTCGACCTTCACTGTAACTCTCACTTGATTTGTTTTTAAAATATACTAGACGCTGTCTTAACTGACCTTACATAGCGGGCATGCCAGATTAATGAATGCTCTCCATTCTTTCTGTAAAATGCATTATGGGTGCCCACTGCCAGGAACAAAAATGTACTCTTAAGTACATTTGTTTACTTCTCTCGCACCAGTTGAGTTAGGTGTGCCTGCAGAGGTCAGTTTATTCTACTTTAAAGAAATGGAAGCTGGAAATAGTAGTTGATAGATCATGGATGTTATATAAGAAAAATATCATGGACTCTGGTGAGCTACATCAAAAGTTAATGAATGAGGGCCGGCCGAGTGGCGCATTGGTTAAGAGCTGGCTTGGGAAGCCAGCAGCCCCGGTTCGGATCCCACATATGAGGGACACTGCCCTTAAAAAAAAAAAAAAAAAAAAAAAAAAAAAAACAAAGTTAATGAGTACAAGTAGTTTTTAATTTAAAGTAAAATATTTATGCTTTGCATCATTTTTGTTAGGATTCTCTGCTTTAACCGCTTTCTCAGTTAAAGGAACAATTAGCTATCCCCAAATGTGTTGGGTAGCAGCTTGTTTTCAAGTAACTGAAATGTCATTGTATCCTATGGGTCAAATGTATGATTCTGCCATATTGCATGCTGACTTTTCACATACTTAACAGGGTAATTGTTTTTCTTTAGTTCCAGATGTTGAAGTGAAAGGAGAGTGTTCCAGCTATTATCTCTTGCTACAAGGTAATGGCAGTAGAAAATGTAAAGCCACACTGATTCACTCAGCTAACCAGATCAATGGGTCATTTGCACTCAGTTTAATTCATGGAAAGATGAAAGCAAGGACAGAAGAGACCTCACTGAGTAAGTGTTAACTTTAGCTGGAAAACAGTTTTACATTTGTTTGCATATATAATTAACTTACATGGTTTTTAATGAACCTATTTTCCCCAAACTCCATTTCACTTTCAGTAAACTTACCTTTTATTTATTTATTTTTTAAACTTTATTGGGGAACAGCCATGGTCATTGGTTACACATTGCTTTCATGCTAAAATGACACAGTTGACTTTTTTTTAGGAGGGCGCAGCACAGGTGGCCCATGCGGGGATCGAACCGGCAACCTTGTTGTCATGAGCATGACATTCTAACCAACTGAGCTAACTGGTCACCCCTGATTTACCTTTTATTTTAAACATATAACATATTTGAACAATGAAGAGTACAGAAAATTAATCCCTTTTTTTTAATAATTTATTTATTTTTAATTAGTTTCAGGTGTACAACACAGTGCAATAGTTATACATTTTACCCCTCAAAGTGACAACCCCTCACCCCAATTCGCCACCCCACTCCCCCCCCATATCATATATATCTATTACTCTTCCTCTGACTCTCTTCCACAGTATAATCCACATCCCGTGACTATCTATATATATTCAATTACAGTAGGTATACAACCTCTGCTTTAGTTATACAGTGCAGTGATCAGACCTCTACTCCATCCATGAAATGGTCTCCTGCAAATAAAAACCACCATGAGATACCACCTCACTCCAGTCAGAATGGCTATCATCAATAAATCAACAAACAACAAGTGCTGGCGGGGCTGTGGGGAAAAGGGGACCCTGCTGCACTGTTGGTGGGATTGCAGATTGGTGCAGCCACTATGGAAGTCAGTATGGAGGTATCTCAAAGAACGGGAAATAGAGCTACCATTTGACCCAGCAATTCCACTCCTAGGTATTTATCCTGAGAAAACCAAGACACTTATTCAAAAAAACTTATGCACCCCTATGTTCATAGCAGCACAATTTACAATAGCTAAGACTTGGAAACAACCAAAATGCCCATCAGTAGATGACTAGATTAAGAAACTGTGGTATATGTATACAATGGAGTATTACTCCGCTATAAAGAAGAATGAAATCGTACCATTTGCAATGATATGGATGGACCTAGAGACTATTATGTTAATTAATCCCTTTTATATTATACCCAGTAAAATTTACTAAGCAAGCCTTCAGTTCCACGTAGGAAATTTTTAGTATTTTCCACTTTAAACACATATTATTTTTCTATAAGTTATTTCTCATTTTCATTTACTTTCTCTTAAGCATCTTGTTGTTTTTTTTATTGCTCTTCTTTTCTCACCAAGCTCTATGTTTTAGTTATTTATTACTGTGTGAAAAAAAACACCCCAAATTTAGCTTTAAAATGGCTGTTTGTTATTTTATCTCGTAGTCCTTTGTGTTGATGCATGGCTCAGCTGGATGTTTCTATTTTGAAGTCTCACATAGCTGGGACTCCGGTCATTTGAAGAATTAAGAGTGCTTGGTGTATAGATGGTTCCTTTACCTGCATGTTTGGCACCTGGGTTAAGATGGCTGGAACAGATGAGAGTGAACTTTCTGTTTTCTTTTTTTCAAAATGTAAAATGCTATTAACAGGCATACACTTTTAATGGCTTTGGAAATTTCACTGCATTACATTAAAAATAACTGAGATTTGCCTTGGTTAAAAATATATGTGTGTACATAATTAGATACATTTTTATGAATCTGTCAAAATATAGACTAGTTTTTTTTTTACTTTCAAGTCTACAAAACAATTTAATAGTTAGACATTTACACCCCTCACAAAATGATAACCTCCCCTCCCCCAATCTACTACCCCTCTGACATCATATATAGCTGTTACAATTCCACTGACTCTGTTCCTTATGCTGTACTCCACATCCTGTCTGTCTGTCTGTCTGTCTGTCTGTCTGTCTGTCTCTCTCTCTCTCTCTCTCTCTCTCTCTCTCTCTCTCTCTATATATATATATATATATATATATATATATATAATTACAGTTGACATTCATTATTATTCAGCTTCAGCTTCAGCTGCACAGCACAGTGGTCAGGCATCTACACCATCCATGAGGTGGTCTCCCTAATAAGGCAAGTGTCCAGCGGATACCCCACCAAATCTTTACAACTTTATTGTCTCAAGGCTTTCTATGACCTTGCCTAGAGGTCATTCACTGTCACTTAGACCATACTTTATTGGTTTCATAGGGCCAACCTGGATTCATTGTGGAAGGACTACGCAGTGGGTGAATGACAGTTGGTGTGGTTCACTGGGGGCTGTCTTTTTTTTTTTTTTTAAGCTGAGCCATCCTGCCACCTGTTGGCAGCTCAACGGCAACTCAGCTCGGGCTGGCCTCAAACAGCTGTTGCTCAGAGCTCAGCTCACACTCTTGAGCGAGCTCTTAACCAACTGAGCCACTCGGCCGGCCCGGGGGCTGTCTTTAGAGACAGCCTTTTGTATTCCATTTGTGTTTTCTGTAGGAATTTCAATAGCTGAGCCTGTAGAAGAAAATGTGAGAGAGGGAATTGTATTCTGTTACCTAAATCCTTCAATTTAAGAAGCAGGTGAAAGTTTAAAATGCATAATCATTTTGTATGCTTGTTTTCTGCAGCTTAATTATTATTTACTTTGAAATATGCAAGATCAAGAGAGATGAGTAATTGACTCCTTTTTCTAAATTATGTAATAACACATTTCCTGGGAACTGAATATTAATGGTTGTCATAGAACATCTATAATACTGACTTTTTTTTGTTTCTCAGGCTTCCCTTTTGACTTCATGTCACTTCCACAATTTTCTGGGGAGCAACTTATACAGAGAGAGAAACAGTTAGCTAATGTTCAAGCTTTGGCTTTGACAGAATATCTGAGTAAGTAACAATTTGTACATTTTATTCTACTGTAAGGATGTTGACTTGTTCAGACATAACGCAGTTATTTCCACACTTTTTCTTATACACTGTCGTTTTGCTGTGACACTCATTAGAACTATTCTTGTTCTTGTAGAAATGATTTAGAATAGACAAAGACTGCAACTTTTTTTCCCACCAGTTTCAAATTATTCCTATTTATTTGCACATCACTGTTAACATTTATAAAAATATTTCTCTGGGAAACTTTTGTATTTCATCATTCTTAACTGTATGCTAGAAAAGATAACAACAATTTATTTTAGTTAATATGTAATAGATCTCTTTAAATTTCTCTTCATATATTTTTAGCTGTCATAGAAGGATAGAGACTACAATTAGAAGAAAATTCATTTTCAGAGTAATTAATATGTTAACTTGAACATTGATTCTTAGGCTTTGGTCATGACTACCGATTATAACTAAGCACGTTTCACATACTGGATGAAGTTGGCATTATGGATTTTCCTTATTCCAGAAATTAACACCTTTTCAAAAGTCACAATTTGTTTTTTTTTCTGTATTTCTTGATTATCAGCTTTAACATATTTAAAGAAATAATCATTAATATCTTTTAATAGAAATAATCATTAAGAAATAATAATATGAACTCATTTTAAGCAAATTGATATAAATTTCTAAGAAATTAAATTGTGAGGCTTCATTAGTTGCATAGAGAAAAAAATAACATTAGACTTAAGTAGATATATTATAAAATACAAGCTATCCTTCTTTAAAAGCATTTAAAAAATATCTTGAATTTAATAGCCTCTTTTATTCAATGGAAAATAATTTTAGAATGCTTGGTCTCAGTTATTCATATAAGAATTGGCTACTTTTTCCATTGTACAAAGCCAGGGTAATTGTCTCGTCTCGAACTCCTTCAACCATGGATTTTTTTTTTTTTTTAACTTATGAAAATGATATTAGCTTAAGGAAAATATAATTAGAAAGGCAAATCCATTTCAATAAAAAGTAGTACATGTTAAATCCAAGAAAAAAAACGATACTGTAATACTAGTAATCCTGGATAAAACCCTTTCACTTCAAACATCAACCAGCAATATTATTCACTTACTGGCCTTGTTTTGTCCCTGCTGAACCCCTCTGCAGGCCCCGACTCCGGCCATAACCCTCAGAGTAGAAGCACAGGCAGCTCCCTGAAGCTGGTGTACCTCTCCTTTGAGCAAGAAGAGTTACCCCAGTAGGGCCTTCCCTGCTGCATGGCTGAGTAGGGAAATACTAGCGGCTAAAACTACATAGCTGCCTGCGGATGTAACTGAAAGCTCAGCTGTGGGCAGGGGCAACAGAAGCACTGAATAGGTTCTAAAAATGTAGACGCACCACAACCTGAGCTGCTGTGTCACAGGCAGCAGCTGCAAGGATGGCACAGTGCCTGGCAAAGGAAAGGCAGTAGGGGGCTGAAGTTGAAGGAAACCTAGGAGCTCGTAGCTGCTGTAGACACCACCTCTGGGCATACCCGTGAAATGGCTAATTTGCAATCTGAAGCATTAAGTGTTGGCTAAGATTAATGACCCAGTTAATCCATTTATGATGGAATTGCTTGCTAAATCAATCCCTTCTCTACCCAGAGAATCAATACTGGATTAAAAATTTGGGGACAAAGAGGCATCTGTTCAGAATTCCTGGGTTTCAAAAGACAGAGGAGAATCACTGCAAAACAAATTTTCCAGTATAAGAATATCTGAGTGTCTAGTTCAGTGATTCTCCAAGAAGTGAAATATGAATATACTATAAAAGTACTTAAATTGACATTTTAAATTAATTTGTACATGATTAAAACTCAGTAATGTAATAGGTACAGCTTACTTTGGGGGGGGCGGGGGAAATACAGTGATTCTGTATCAATACAAAGATTGTAGTCTTTGCTGAAAAATAAAGTTGTTCCAAAAGGTTTTTCAGAATTATCAAGCCAAGGAGTGAACTTATTCTTATCTCCCTCTACCCTCTCTCTGACTAGTTCTGAACCAAAAAGAGCAACTGCAAAAGATTGCATGAAAACGTACTCACGTTATTGAGGCACTTTGTTTTTTGAAATAACACATAAATCAAGTAAACTTCCTGTTAGGGTTTAAGTTTTTATTTTTATTTATTTATTTTTTTTTTTTGAGGGCAGTGTCACTGGCCCTCATATGTGGGATCCAAATTGGGACCGCTGGCTTCCCAAGCCAGCGCTTAACCACCATGCCACTCGGCTGGCCCGGCGTTTAAGTTTTTAGACCAATTTATTGTCACTCATTTTACTGATTTAAAAAAAAAAAATTATATCTCATGCTCTTGTTCAGAATGATATTTAAAATTTTATAATTTATATTTTACCCATTTTTTGGTAATTTGTAACTTGTACTGTGAAATGTTAAATATCTTGTTTCACTGATTTTTTTTTTTAAAGATTTTATTGGGGAATTGGGGGAGGGGAACAGCGTTGGGGAATCGGGGAAGGGGAACAGACAAGTTGCTGTCCTTTCTTTCTTCAGTCTAGTTGTGGAAGATGTTGCTTCACTGGCCCATGTTGGTATCGTCATTGCGCTCTTCTCCGATGAGGCAGATCAGTCTCCGGCCTCTGGACAGTCTCCGGCTCTTGGCAGGCTCATGCTGGCTGCCAGCCACTGACTGTAGCTTATGGCAGCCCACTGCAGCAGGGGCTGCAGCTATGCCGTGTCCAACGACTCATAGCAGGCCAGCTCCAGATTGAGCTGTTGTTCACCATCTTAGCTGTAGAGAGCAGTTGTCACTGGCCTTCATATGTAGGATCCGAACCAGGGTCCTGCTGCTCAGAGCTCGCATTCCAAGCCAGCTCTTAACCAATGCGCCACTCGGCCGGCCCTGTTTCACTGATTTAAAAAAAAAATTGTTTTGGGGAACAGCCATGGTCAATTGTTATACATTGCTTTTATGCTACAATGGCATAGTTGACTCTTTTAGGAGGGGGTAGCACAGCTCACAGCGGCCCATGCCGGGACTGAAACGGCAATCTTGATGTTCTGAGCACCACCCTCTAACCAACTGAGCTAACTGGTCACCCTGCGTTTCACTGATTTGTAAAAAAGTCGTTTAAGGGTGCTGGACAACTTTTAGGGGAAAACGCTCTTCAGTGTGATGTAAAACAAATACCAAAGTAAGTGCCATCATTCTGCTGCAGGGTTGGGTCACTATTCCAAGTTCTCCACATCGTTTTACCATTTATAGAACCAGTGCAACCCTGATTGCTTCATCTGCCGGTCCTTTAGATACGCTGCTCCGTATGTTTCTTTAATAAATCTTTAGTTATTACTAGCTTTTGAAGTAATAGTATTCTTTAGCTAATTTATTTTTAAACTTTAGTCCAATATATTTCTCCCAAATCTTTATCTGCCACTTGTGCGCAAACTCATTTGTGTAGAGATTATTTTTTACCTAGGTAAATTATCCTGCTCATCACACTGTTCAGCTTCATCTGTTTTCTCTCTGTTGCTCAGTCATCAAGGTCAGCAGGAAGGTTTACCCTGCTCTCCAGATTGCCCAATAGGTAGTAAAATTGCCACATTTTCATAAGCACATGTCAGATTCATAATTTAAGTATTTTTGAATTAATACAAATATAGGGCTAATTTCTGAAGTACATTGTACATAATTGTACATCATTCAGATGAAAGCAAATCATCGATAACTTTGTTTTCAAGTGGCTTCCAGCAGATTGCGCAGAAAATAAAAAGCTTGATTGCTTCCTATTTTCTCACTGAGAAGGTGTAATAAAAGCAACATATATTACAACTCTTACTTTTCCATGACTGGTGGTGTTGACTGCAGAAGCCATGTGTTATTCATCTGGATCAGAACCGGAATGACCCTTCCAATATCCATGTGGCTGAGGTGGGATGTTAGGGAGGCATTTCTCATAAAGCTGATGGTTTGAACTAGAACCTCAAGCCTATTCCGGTCTGTTATTTGTATACTGACCTCATGTAGTGCGACGTCATGTGCTCCAGTCGTCTCCTCACGCAGTGTGACGTCATGTGCCCCAATTCCTTCTTATCAGAGGGCGCAACACAGTGCTTTCCAGGTGGTACATCCTCAAATGTTTGTGGAATTGAATTTACTCTGTATTTATACTTTATCATTTTATTGTAAAATAAAATGTGATTAGTTCATAAGAATTTCAAGGCTAAAATACTTTTATAAAAGTAATGCGTGGGTATAGTTTAAAAATTCAAGTGGAACCTGGAAACTTAAAATGAAAAACAGCAGTGCCCTGCCCTCTTCTCCTCACCTGTCAGTCTCCATCCACCGGCAGCTAGTTTTTCTGGCATTTCCTCCAGTTTTCTAAATAATATGTGTATGCTGCTATTTGTGTATGCTGCTTTTTTTTTTTTTTTTTTTAAGATTTTATTGGGGAATTGGGAGAGAAACAGCATTGTGGAATCGGGGAAGGGGAACAGACAAGTAGCTGTCTTTTTGTTCTTGAGTGTAGTTGTGGAGGACATCGCTTCACTGGCCCATGTTGGTGTTATCACTGCGCTCTTCCCAGGTGAGGCAGTCGGTCGCCGGCCATTGGGTGGCCGCTCACGGCAGCTCATGCCATATACCAGCCGCTCACGCTGGCTGCTGGCCACTCACGGTAGCTTATGGCAGCCCACTGCAGCCCCATTGCAGCCTATGCCATCACGGGTGACTCATGGCAGCCCAGCTCCAGGTGGAGCTGTTGTTCACTATCTTAGCTGTAGAGGGCACAGCATCACTGGCCCGCACGTGGGGTCCAAACCTGGGCCCTGCTGCTCAGAGGTCGCACTCCCAAGCCAACTCCTAACCAACGTGCCACTCGGCCAACCCTATGCTACTGTTTCTTGATTTGCCAGTTTCAGATATTATTTTAACATCTAACTTTGGAAGATAAAGACAACTTTCCCACATCATCGTCACTTCCCCTTTCTACCTTAAAAGTGATGTCATGAATTTTGGTTAAATCAGTGGTTGTTTCAGCATTAGTATGTCTATATACATAATACATGCATTGCTATAACTATATACATTTGCTGCTGAGTCATGTAACTTGTTATGATGACCAACTCTCCTTTCTTTTATCATCTTTGTCTGTCTTATGATTGATGATCACCTTATTTTTAATTTCCTATTCTTCCTTGCAGGCAAAATATTGTTATGTTTTCCAGAGGCACCAACATTTCTGCCATACACCCATCGATTAAATTCACCATATTTTCAAACACAGCAGTTCCATTTTACTTCTCTTAATTTTTTTTTTCCAAAGTGTTTATATTGTGCTCTATTGTAGACGGATTGCGTCATAGACCTGGTGAAACTTCTCTCTGTTCTCTTCTTTTGGAGTCTCCTTTTTCCTAGACCCATCACCCTCCTTTTTCTTGGATTGCTCCCGTGTTTAGTTGGAACATATCTTCCAGTAGCATCTTGAGTAGAAGTTTGTGGGACATAAATTTTTCAGCTCTTGCATGTCTAAAAACACTTTACTTGATTGATAAATCATGTGGAATTCTAAGCTGGAAATCATTTATCCTCAGTATTTTGAAGGCATTGCTCTATTGTCTTCTGCGTTGCTGTGTTCTTGCTGAGAAATCCAATACAATTCTTATCCTTTGCAGTGATCTAGTTTGGTTGATGTGTTTTCACCCCCTTTTGGAAGTTTTCTCCCCAGGAGCTTTGTCTCTAAAATAGTTTTACTGTGAATCATAGTATGTGGGTTCCTCTTCCTTTCCTCCCTCTCAAGCTGTGTACCTGATGCACCATTTCAATGGAAGATTCACACTCTTAAGTCTGAAAATTTTTCTGATCTCTTTAATAATTTCCTTCCTCTCATTTTCTCCCTTCTTGCTTTCTAGACCACTTATTAATTAAATACTGGCTTTTCTGGACAGAACTCCTACTTTTCCTTTCCATTCACATATTGTTATCTTTTTGTTCTAGTTTCTAGAGGATATCTTCCATTTTAAGCCCTTTTATGGAATTTTAAAAATCTGAGTTCTCATGTGCCTAATGTTTTTTTCTTTTTTTTTTTTTTTAGGGCAGTGTCACTGGCCCTCATATGTGGGACCCGAACCAGGGCTGCTGGCTTACAACCACGTCACTTGGCCGGCCCTTCTTGTTTTTTTTTTTTTTTTTTTTTTTTTTAGCTGAGCCATCCTGCCACCTATTGGCAACTCAATGGCAACTCAGCTCAGGCTGGCATTGAACCGCCGTTGCTCAGAGGTCAGCTCGCACTCTTGAGCGAGCTCTTAACCAACTAAGCCACTCAGCCGGCCGCTAAACAAAGAGCGAATCTCAGCTCGGGCTGGGCATCGAACTGCTGTTGCTCAAAGCTCAGCTCGCGCTCTTGAGCAAGTTCTTAACCAACTGAGCCACTCGGCCGGCCTGTCATGTGCCTAATTTTTATAAAAATCTTTTCTTGTTCATTGTTTCTTTATCAGAGCATCCAGTGCTTGTTTCTTGAGTGTAGTATCTTCTTTTATTTCTATGAAAATATTAATTACAGCAAACTTTCTTCCCTCTGTGATGTTTTGTGTTTCTGCTGGGCTCCTTTTTTCTCTTTGCTTGCTTTAGTCTCTCTTTTGCATCCTGGACTTTTTATTTTATTTGGAGGGGACCAGTAAATAATACCTTTTTTTCCTCCCAAAGTTGGAACCAGTTGAGAAATACTCTTAAGACATGCCTAGATGGTGATAAATTACAGGTAAAAGCTGGACTGAAGGAAGTGACTTTTTAGACCTGTGGCCAGGTGGGTTTTCTGATATGTACACCTAGAATTGAATTTATCCCCGGAATGACTGCCAGAGCTGGGCAGTTGCAGAACAACCCTGAGAGGGCAGGGACTGGACCGCATTGCAGAGCCCAGGCATTCTGAGGCTTTGCCAGCTCAGATGAGGGCTGGAGAGGAGGGGTCTCATCAGAATATGTCCAATTTCTTCTCCAGGCTAGTTCAGCGAGTGGTGGGAGGCAGAAGGGAGCTGGCTGTGTTATTGAATCAGCGTCCTTACACATAGGGACATGTTATTGAATCAGAGTCCTTACATGTGGAATCATAGCACCATGGAAATGCAGAGTCCCCTTCCCCCTCAATACCGAAATTTCCTTCATGTCTGGTGGTTTTTCATTGTCTGTCTTGTTTTAAATGGAAAGTTCTGTATGCCTCGTTCTAATACAGTACCTGGCAAGCTGCATTGTAGAGTGGTGGAGTGACAATTCAACATTTGGATTCAGAGTTCCTGACCCTACCTCCTCTTCAATATCCGTACCAACCCCTTTTCTCTGCAGGCTTTTGGTTTTTCAAAAGGAGACTCCCTTAATCTTTCCAGTGGGGCATTTGTAGCTGCTAGCTTTCTAGCCGCAGAGTGGGGAGCCCAACCTTTCCATATGTACACTCTTATTTAATTCCTGAGTTTTAACCCCAGCATCACTATCACCTTTTAATGAACCTGAAATTTCATAGTCTGAGACTCCTTCTTTCAGTTTCTATCAAAACAATGAGAGTGAAGTCACTGGCTCTGAGGCTGAAGGACGGGGTAGACCTTTGGTTTTCACTGCTCCTCCCTCAACATCTTGTATCCAGCCCTGTTTTAGCCCAGGATCTTGCTTCCATCTTTTTTTTTTAAAGATTTTATTGGGGAATTGGGGGAGGGGAACAGACAAGTTGCTGTCTTTTTGTTCTTCAGTCTAGTTTTGCGGAGGATGTTGCTTCACTGGCCCATGTTGGTATCGTCATTGTGCTCTTCCCGGATGAGGCAGATGGGTCGCTGGCCTCTGGATGGTCGCTCACCGCGGCTATTGGCAGCTCACGCTGGCTGCTGGCCACTCACTGTAGCTTATGGCAGCCCACTGCAGCAGGGGCTGCAGCCTACACCGTCGCCGGGGCTCGCACAGCCCAGCTCCAGGTGGAGCTTTTGTTAGCTGTGGAGGGTAGCGTCATTGTCCCTCATATGTGGGATCCAAACCGGGGCTGCTGGCATCCCCAAACCAGCTCCCAACCAATGCGCCAGTCGGCCGGCCCTTGCCTCCATCTTCTTAATACCCCATAGGTTGTGCCCCTGTAGGCACCCAAGTTGATCCTTCCTCAGCTCTACCCAACTCAGTATCCACTGCGTCATCATCTGTCTTCCAAGATTTGTGGAACTCTGTCATTCTTTATTGTTTCTCCTTTTGTTGTCTTTTCTTATTCCTTTGCTGTGATTTTAGGTTTGGGCGAAGAGAAGAAATAGGTAAAAGTGGCCAAGCTTCCACTTTTAACTGAACGTCTTACAGGGTTTATTTTCACAAAAACCCCAGCATCAAGTTCTGCAATATATTTCTGAAGACTTGGGTAAACTTGCCTTCACTGTTCATCACCTTTCAGTGTTAACAAATTACTCTTTTCTTCTGTTTCTCTCACATAATTGGAAAATTCCATTACCCACAGATGGGAGTGAAATGAAAGCGGGCTTACACAGGAATGGTGATTTGCCGGATAAATTCTCTTGTTTTACTTTTCAAAAAATGTTCCATAAAATAGTAATAGATGTGCTTTAGAGAGGATTTAAAATGACAGTATGGTTGATCCTGTTGATTTGTTGTCTTACAGAAAGGAGAAAGTTGGCAAAGCAGCCTGAAGTACTTTCTGTTGATGAACTCCAGCGTCTATTGATGCTCACAAGGGAACGCTTTTTAGATCGTTTTGATGCCATTCTTCCTAAAACAACTCTAATAAAGACACACAAAATTAACACCTCCAGTCTGTTAAATGGTAAAGTTTTGTTGCTTTAAATAGTAAGGGGTTTTTCTGTGTGTGTGACATTTATTATTATTAAAACTAATAAAATATATTAATCAAATCAAAATGTACCTTATAAATAGAAATAATGAGAAACATTTGCATATCCAAGTACAGCAGGTCCTCAAGTAAGGTCGTTTAATTCCACATTGTTTCGTTACTACAACATTGATGAGATGCTGTAGGAACTTAATTCTTCTTTATATCAATTAGTCTTTGGTAAAATTGGTTTCAAGTCGTTTCACTTAAAGCTACAGAACCTATTGATGTTGTTAAGTGAGGACTTACTGTGCGTATGATGGCCTGTGTTTCTCATCACTTAAACATTAAAAATTTTCTGATGACCTCTTTTAGAAAGCATGTTCAGGATAATTGTTTTTGAGCAGAGGGAGAAGCTTTTAGGGCGATCCCTCTTAATACTCTTACTAAGCTGCTAGAATGGGTGGATTTCTATTAAGCTGTGTTTTCATAAGATGAAAAAAGTGGAATTTACCCAGTGAATATAATATAGTTCCAACTTCACATAATAAGATGCTCGAACATTTGCCATTCACTATGGCAGGAAGTTACCAAACTGTACTGAGGGAGCAGGAAACCATTTCTGTATTAACTTGTATGTCTGTTTTCCTGGTTCTTATTATTGTGATACATTTGAATCGAGTGAAGCTTTTCAAGATCTAACAAGAAAGCAATTCAAGATGCCTGGCGTTTTAAACGTACAGGATAGTTTTTGTTTTTAATTCTGTGAGAATCATTTTTATTCCATAGATGAGTAGGAAAATGATTGAAGAATCAAGTTAACAGTAATGTTTATGGAGTACCTTTTGTCTGTTTGATACCATGGGGTTACACAATGGAGTAAAAATTGGGATCCTTGGCTTTCAGCAGGCTTATGATCTATTCGGAAAGCATAATATAAATATAGCTCCGAGTGCCATGTTCCAGAGCCCAGGGTTCCAATCTCAGTTTTGTCACTTGTTTGCTGAATTCCTTAGGGGAAGTTATTTAACCTCGCCCTGCCTCTGTTTCCTCATGTTTAAGATGGGGGTAATAATATTACCCACTCACTAGGGTTATTATGAGGATTAAATGAGTTGATAGATATAAAACACTTAGAACACAATATATGCCCCCAAAATTGTTAGAGCT
The DNA here is from genome assembly GCA_033961575.1 of Aselliscus stoliczkanus. Lineage (NCBI taxonomy): Eukaryota > Metazoa > Chordata > Mammalia > Chiroptera > Hipposideridae > Aselliscus > Aselliscus stoliczkanus. The sequence continues at coordinate 15,093,502 of CM066731.1, read as the reverse complement.
GTCATTTGTACTATCGTTACCATCGTTGTTACATGTCAGTACCAGCGTTAAGTAGTAGTGCAGGGTAATCTGAAAGATGCTGGAGACAGTCAATGGTTATTGTAAATAGGCGAGTGTTCAGTAAGGGAGAGAGAAGAGCTTTTCGGTCACAGCATGGGCTCTGGAGCACGACTAAGGAGTTCGAATCACAGCTCTGCAACTTGCGTGCTGCGTGACCTTGAGGAAGTTTTCTAACCTCTCTGAGCCTTAGTTTTTTATCTTTAAATGAGTAATGACATAGGTCGATAAGAGGATTAAATAAATTATTTGTAAATTGTTTAGAAAGTTGCCTGGGATGAAGTAAGTGCTGTGTATTTTTTGGTTAAATAACTAAATACAGATTTCAAGGAAAGGACTCTAACTAGGATAGAATGGTCACAGAACTCTTTGTTAGGAGCTGAGGCACTTGGTATAGGTCTTGAGTGATAATGTACTTTTATTTTGAGGCTATAGTAAAATAAATAAAGCTTAATAATAGTGATTTTTTTTTCCATTTCCCAAAAACTTTTCTATGGCATTTTGCACAGTTCAGGCCCCAGAGGTAGTCCTAATAAATGCCTGAGGGATGGATTGTGCAGTGAATCCAGCATCCCTTTTACACACGCATGGATGCATACATGTATCTGCATATTACATTCTTATATAGCAGAATTCAGTAGGTTAATACTTTGCGGTGCTTCTGTGTGTTTCTTTCTCTTCAGACACCAATCCAGAGGAACCTATTTCTTCAAGTCTAATGGAAACCAGTCCCCTGGAATGGCCTGAAATGCATGTTCTTCAAAATCTGGAAATGTTTGAAAAAGCTAAACAAAAAATAAGGTAATGTTTAAACAGCTCAGTATTTGTCAATGAACTGGTTTTTTTCCTTCTCACATTGTGTTTATGAGATATTAGTTTTTTATAGTTTTATTATAAAAGAAATATATGCTTTACTGCTATAGATAGATAGATAGATAGGTAGATAGATAGATAGATAGATGATAGATGGTAGAGAGATGATAGATAGATGATAGATAGATAGATAGATAGATAGATAGATAGATAGATAGATAGATAGATACGGCATTACAATACTATGTTGAGAAAATACTCTTCTTCCCCTTCCTTCTGTTTGTACTTTCTGGGGGTAGATAATCACAGCGGATATTTTAATGAATGGCTTGTCAGACCACCTTCCATAGATTTACATAAATATATGAATAGATAAGAAAAATGTTAACAATACAGAAGCACATAAAATGAAGTAAAAGTACTCTTCTCCTTCGAGCCACTTTAAGCTCGCCCCGCTTAAATTTTTACATGTTTAAGTAGGACTTATTGAACTCTACAAGGCAGCATTTGTTTGTTTGTTTTAGTTCAGTACATTTTAGGCACTCAATACATTTCTTGAATGATGGAGTAAAAGAAAAATTTAGCTCTCTTACCTTGCCTTCTTCCAAAGTATTGGAAATCACATTTTTATTTTTAGCCCCTTTTGATAACATTTAAGAGTTGCTGTAACATTTTGTTCATATATATCAACAGATATTTATTGAGCACCAACTAGGGGTCAGGCTCTCTTCTTAGAGCTTACCTTTTAATAGGAGAGACAGTAAAAAAATCCCAAATAACTAGACAAATAAATGCGTTATTTATAAATTACTCTATGTGTAATGGAGAAAAGAAACAAAGGGACTGAGGGATAATCATTTTACTTGTTGAGGGGAGGGACATGGTGGTAATTTACTTAAGGTTGGATGGTCGGGGATAGCTGAGACCTAATGGATGAATGAGTGAAACATGTTCAGACATACAGGACATACAGGGCCATCATCAAAATATGGGGACACACCATCAAGTTGTTGGTTGTGGACAAAAGTTATATTGCATATTTTAAGAACTTGTTTTGTGTTAAAACAGGTTTAGCTGGAAAATAAAAGACCATTACGTAGTGAAATTCAGAAGTCCTAAGAATTTGGTTTTAGACAAAGTCAGTCACCATCTGTGTGACTGTTGCCTCATCTTTAAGGTGGGGATGACAGTTCCAGTTGTAAAAATTTAATGAGATAATGAATGAAAAAACACTTTGTAAGCTTGAAAACACTGAACAAAATAAAGTGTCAGTGCTTTGGCTTTGGGTTTTTTTTTTTAACCTAAGACATATTTTGGTAGTGTAATTTATCACAAGCAGGATTTTAAATTGCTTTGATAGCCTTGTGTCCTGGATTCTATATAAATGCAAATTATACATTTCCCCCTTACATCCAGCTTGTAAAATGATTGAGAGTAATTTTCATTAAGAAACCTTTGTGAGTTACTATTAGAGAATAGCTATATAGAAATTAAATTAAACTCATAATGTAGTTCTTGCCCTCCTAGAGTGTAAAGTTCATAGAACACGTTTGATTATTTTCTTGTTTGACTATTTTTATTAGATTTATATTTTCAATTTCAAAAATAGCAGGCATGGGAAGGGGAAAAGGTTATTGTCGGTATATTGTTGATCCCTAATGTGTAGAAATGTAAGTAGCAATCCATAATGTCAGCACTTCAGTCGTATAATTATCAGTAAAACTGCTTGATATGAGTAATAAAATAATCAGGAAATAGTTGAATTAATATAAAGTCAGAAAATTAATTTTCTGTGCCGATATTGAAAGATTTTATTTACTCTTTGGTGACACAGAGCCACCGCATGATCTGTGACTCAGTGCTTGATAAAACCTTTAGTGTTCTCTAAATCTAAAGTATTTTCCTCTTTCCTGTTTTTGAAATTTTCTAAGAGCTTTGTGGGTTTATAGAGTGATGCAGTAGACATAGTACTTCATTTAGAGTACTTCAGCCATTTTAATTAGCTGTGTCATCCTGGGTCTGTAAGGCAAACGATTGTGTATTGGTCTCTTTCGGAAAAAAGGAATCGTGGTTTTTTTTTTAGGCTTGGAATGCTGATTTTCACTTTACAATGTTCTTATTTTCAGGTGTTAATTTGATTTTGAGGTGAGACCTATGCTGTATTTTTCAAGGAAATCTGTGAGATTAAGAATATACTGTATGGGGCTGGCCAAGTGGCGCAGTGATTAAGCGCTGGCTTGGGAAGCCAGTGGCCCCGGTTCGGGTTCCACATATGAGGGCCAGTGACACTGCCCTCAAAAAAAAAAAAAAAAAAAAGAATATACTATATGTAAAGTAGTTTGAAAAGGATTAAGTTGTGCATATATTTTAGGTATAATAATGATCCAGTGCTTATTCATCATGTCATAATCATGGCTAGAAGGGACCTTGGAGAGATTTCTGCTTACTGCCTTGCTCATGGTTGTGCTTCAAGTAATCTTTCAAGTTCATAGAAAATTGGAACATCCAGTCTCTACCCTTAAAATTTACAATATTGTGGGGTTCCAGAACATACAAGAGGGTTTTGATTTAAATTTTATAGATAACTTCACAGCACTAAAAAATCAATCATGCCGCCATTTATAAAGAATGTAATTATATCCATTTTAGTTAAGTTGAAGAGAAGCATTGTTGATATGGCAACTGTAGGTTTCACTGTGACCTACGGTTTTTTAAAATACACTTTGATACTAAATGATTTGCAAAGATTTTACTTTATTTTCTACCTAAATGTGTAGTTCTTCAGTTTTATTTGTATATTTTTCTAGTTTCTGCTTGTGTCGTCTTTTCCTGACTATGGTGAATTCTAATCCACTTTCATTGAACCTATATAATATTATTTTCCCAGAACCGGTTCGTTATCTTGTTCATCTGAACAGTTGCTTGGCCATAAAGATGGTGCACGTGATTCAATCACGCTGTTAGATGCTAAAGAATTGCTGAAATTCTTTACCTCAGATGGATTACCAATTGGAGATCTTCAACCTTTACAGATTCAAAAGGGGTAAGTTAGAAACTTATAATCTCCAATTAATTTTTTCAAAAAATCATTTAAAAAACACATTGCCTCTGATTTCCCCAGTTAATTGATGGCCTGTGCCACATAGGCAGAATTCACAAGTTGGATCCCAGTGCTTGTCAGTTGGCCTTAATCCTCACATTTTACCATAGCCAAATGTCCCTCTGTTTTGTGGCAGTGAATATAAGGGGAACAGGAATAATAATAAGAGCAATCTCAGCACATTCCCTGTAAAAGTCAGTAGCTTCTACTTTGTATACAAAGGACAGAACTTTTTAAGAAAAAAATATTTGACTTGCAAATGTGTATACATTTTAATTCTCTTTTCTGTGACTCTAGTTTTGATTTTGCTGCTCTGTACTTGTTATGACATTGTCAGTCATACCTAATAGTAGCAAAAAGCACAGTCTTTCAACTGAAGAGAACAGGAAAGTGTAATAAAAATGTTTTTCAAACCATAGCGTTACCAAGTAAGAACTCAGTGTCTACATGAATAATTTATAACTAATTTGACTTCCAAGACAACTTCTACTAAGGCTACTAGTGGATAAAAACTGAATGTTGCTAAAGTTGACTTAATTACAGGTAAAACTGTGACATCAAATACTTGTGAGATTTTAATAATTTGCTTACTACCTCAACTTCTTAATCATTAACCTGTTATTTTGAAAACCTTCCAAAGAACGTTTAAAATTATAGATCATTTTGATCGCTTTTACAAAGGTTGTTTTGGCAAATACTGATTTTTAAAGGTAAATTTTGGGGAGGATATGTTTGAAGGTAGTTTTATCTCAAAGACAATAATAGAGCAGATTGCCTTAATGAGCATGTTCACTGCAGAGAGAGACAGAGAATGACTTTGAAAGCTTGATGATCTCAATGATTCTGGGTCTTAATGACTTAATGATCTTAATGACATAAAAATTATGTAATTTTGGAGTCATTTTTCTTTTTTGTGGGAATCACAAAAGTGAAGAAGTGCATACACATTTTCATCTATTTAGTTTTGGAGGACTGTCCTTCTAAATCACTAAGCATGCACTGGCAGAGTCAGATGGGTTTGCTAAAACTGAATTATGTATGTTACATTTTACTGTTTTTGACCAGATGTCTTTCTAGATGCATGTTGTCAGGGAGACATATTTAATTCTTTCTTTAGTTTACAGATGATTGACTTAGGAAAGTTTGATATGGTTTCTTGATGTTAGTAAAGAACTGCCTCATTATCAAACATATCTTCTGTTAACGTTGAAGTTGAAGGATGAGCTTTCGTGGCAATGAATTAAGAACCTGTGGACTTTATTAAATGTCTAACTATACAAGGAGCCATTCACAATGCTGTACTAAATTAAAGTACAGACCTGACTCCTGTGATAGCCAAAGAAATATTAAACATTGACAAAATACCTATTTGTTACAATGTTTCTTTTAGAAAGACCAAGGTCTGAGTAAAATTAAATCAAAAAAGATAAAGTTGCTGAGAGGGGTTGAAATCAGAGTGGAATACAACATGGTAAGGGAAATAACTGAAATGTTAGGACCTAAAAAGTTCTATATCACAAAATTATTCACTTTCATGCTCAGTCAACAAGACATTGGGGTCATTGCAATTTAATAGCGCTACTTTTTGTGGAACAGTTTCAGTGAATGCATTAGAATATAAAGTCTGTTCTTTTGAATTTATTAATTAGCATATGTCTTACATTTCAAAGTTATAATTTCAGATGCTTGCCATACTACCCTGGATAATTTTCTGTGGCAAATGGGCAGTTTCTTTTCTAGTGCCACAGGGGGAAACATATGATCACAAATTTATTCTTGGTACTCTACTATCTGCTTGCCTTTCTGTGTACCATTTCTAAGTCTTCTGAATTCAAGCTCCCGGTACTTCATTCTGTCTATCACTATATAAAGACCAGTGATGCATAATTCTCCCAATCCCAGCTAACCTGTCCTGAGCTTCAGGAATATGACCCAGTCCATTAGACTAGTGCCTCCCAACACAGGCGGAGGAGGAGGGCAGGCACCTCTTATTCATAGAATAACCTGGAGAGCTGAAGCTCATTGCAGTGACGACTTTCCCAAGGTGTTCATACACCCCTGCAGGCCTGGGTATGGAAGGGGCTGAGCATGAACCTTTCAGTTAAGCTCCCCATATGATTGATGTTAACCTACCTGCTGACCGAAAGCCTACCTCAGAAGAAGAACCGAAGTCAGCAATTAGTCTCTAAAACACTCAAATGGTTGCTGACTCAGGTGTCAAGATGATGACATTCCCAGGTAAAGAAAGATCTGGGTCCTTTGTATGTTTATAGTTGGAATTCAATACTCCTTTTGTTACCACAGATTTGAGTTGACTTAATTATTCTCCTGTAAAAAGAGTATAACTAAATGTATAATCATTAGTTCATTACTCCAAGAAAAAAATCCTTCCAGAATAATGCTGCTTTTTGAATTTCCACTTCAAATCATTTTCCATTCTTGACTTATCCATTTCTCAGAATACTTTTATGAAATAAGTGGCATCATAAGTTTGGAAATTTGAGGCACAGAAAATGTAGGTGACAAAATTCATAGGCCTACCCCTGCTTCATTTTCTAAGGTCTGATATAATTTTTATTCCATATAAGATTCACTTGTACTGAAGGAAGTCATATCTTTGTTTATATACTTTCTGGAACTTTCTCTCTGACACTAAATCAACTTTAAATACAAATAAAAAAATTTTGTTTCAGGGAAAAAACTTTTGTCCTGACACCAGAACTTAGTCCTCGGAAACTTCGAGTTTTACCATTTGAAAAAGCATCAGTATGTCATTATCATGGAATTGAGTAAGTTTCTGATTTACACTTTACTCTTGTGCATGTTAAAAATTGTAGCTTATCTTATGTGAGTGTAAATGGTGACTAATAAAATGATATAAATTGAGATATAGAGCCAAAGAGAAAATAGGTCAAAACACAAAGCAGTACATACACACATAATTTGTCTTCTATTAAAAAAAAAAAGGCTGGGCCAGCCGAGTGGTGTGGTGGTTAGGCGCTGGCTTGGGAAGCCAGCGGCCCCGGTTTGGTCCCACATATGAGGGCCAGTGATACTGCCCTCAAAAAAAAAGGCTTTGATGATTAATCAGTTTAACAGCATTTAAACATCCTATTACTTACTAGATATTTTAATCAAATTATTTGGTCCCTATGTTATAAATGTATTTACTGTACTGGTCATTTTAATATTCCCTGGTCACTAATTACATTTAGTTGCTCAGAAACTATTAGATGGAATATGTTCCCATTTGTAACATGTTAATTATGTGTGCATTTTTGTAGAATTATAAATGACCAGTTTAAATACATTTTCAAAGAATTCTCTTGCTTAAAAAGTATTAGCAGTTTCTGAGAGCTTGCACACATCTGCCGTTTTCACAAGAACCAGAAATGGAATGGTGGTGATAATATATTTTATGATGAAAAACCAATTTCAAGACCTTGGTAATTAATTTTGTAAAGTATGTCACATTCTTAAAGCAAAATATTATTTTATATTGATTTTCTGTAAATGGAAATAGAAAATAACCTGATTTTACCTTAATCTTTAAGAAGCAACTTTAAGTTTACAGGGAAAAACTAAAACATACTTTTTTTTTTTTTTTATAAAGATTTTATTGGGGAATTGGGGGAGGGGAACAGACAAGTTGCTGTCCTTTTCTTCTTCAGTCTAGTTGTGGTGGACATTGCTTCACTGGCCCATGTTGGTATCATCATTTCACTCTCCTCGGGTGAGGCAGATCAGTCGCCTGCCTCTGGATGGCTGCTCACAGCGGCTCTTGGCAGCTCACACTGGCTGCCGGCCACTCACTGCAGCCTATGGCAACCCACTGCAGCAGGGGCTGCAGCTATGCCGTCCCAGGGACTCACAGCAGTCCAGCTCCAGGTGGAGCTGTTGTTCACCATCTTAGCTGTAGAGGGCAGTGTCACTGGCCCTCATATGTGGGATCCGAACCGGGGCTTCTGGCGTCCCAAGCCAGCTCTTAACCAGTGCGCCACTCGGCCGGCCCTAAAACTACTTTTTGATTGGCTTTTGTGAACTTAATCTTTGTTTCATAGAAATTTTAAAAATACTTCTCTGACAGTTGTTCACTTGGGCTAAAGATGCAAAAAACTGTAAGATGACTGTTTCTGCTATTAAGAAGCACATACTCTATTAAGGGAGAAAGAAAGAAAGAAACACATGATTTTAGCACAGTGTAAATAGTGTCATAAGACAGCTATATAACTACACAGTGGATGGAACAAATTAGCATCAGGCACTATTTGAGAGAATTTCAGAGAGGACATCTGAACTATGTTTGATAGACTGAATGGGAGATTACGTGGCAAAAAGAATCTGGGAGAAGAGTGAGGTACAGAGGTCTAGATTCTAGGAAGAAGAAATAGCATTTTTGTTTTTTAACAAGAGTAGTAAATATTTTGTGTTTAATGAGACCAAATAATGCAGCTGTGAAGATCATAGTTGACATGACAGTAAAAAACCTTTATTTTTAAAGCACAAAATTATATGCTTAGGTTTGTTTCATTGAAAGAAATCTCATTGTCCTTTGATAAATTGAAATATTTCAAGAGATGTTGAAAGACTGAAATACTATCAAGATAGTGAAACTAGGAAGGGGAATACAAATAAGAGCCATGGAAAGAACTTGGGAAACAGATTAGATATTGGGGATGAGAAAGGAAATAAGAATTTCTTGTGTTTCTAGCTTAGGCACGTGAGGTGGCTGGTAGTGCAATTTGAGACAATACTGACGGTCACCACCCAGCAAGTCATTCTAGGAATGTTTAGGTTCCTTGCTATATTTAAATAATATTTATTTCATTTACAGAATATTAATGTAAAGTTTGACACCAGGAGCAATATCTTCAGTGACTTTATTTTCGATCACCAAAATTAAACTCCCATTAAAGCCAGGTGCAAGAAAAGATACCTGCTGTCACCACTCTTCTTTTGAAAACCATTGTTCTGTTAGGTTTAGCCAATGAATTAAAATAAGGAAAACTAAAGAGTTTAAAAGAGTTATATGTATTAATAAGGAGGCCAAAAGAAGAAGAGGCCTGAAAGAAGTAGTGGGGGAATTTGTAACATGGCCACTGATAAGATATATGTACAAAGCACAGTTTTTCTCTAAAAAGCCAGTTCCAATTTTAAACACATTGAAAAAGAACCCGTTCAAAATATCAAGTAAAACCATAAACAGTAGAAGTAGTCTTAGCAAGAACTGTAGAATAGAAACATTTGCCAATTTTATAACATCGATTGATTAATTTAGCCTAATGAAAACATTAGTGATATACACCAAGTTTATTATGCAAGGGTATTTGCTCTCAGTGTTATTTAAAATAAGAAACATTGAAAATAATGTCTAATTTAAGGGGGTTGTTTAAATAATTGCAGTACATCCTAAAATAAAATTCTCTGCCCCCACTAGAATGACTGAAATTGAGAAGACTGATAAATTCTTGGCAAGTGTATGGGACAGTCAGAACTCTCATACGCTGTTGGTGGAAATATAAAATGATATATCTACTTCAGAAAAGGATCTGGCAAATTCGTATAACACTAAACATACTCAGGCCCTATCTCCGCAATCCCATTACTAGGTATTTGCCTAAGAGAAATGAAGACATAACTCCACAGAAAGCCTTGTACGAGAATATACAGAGCCATTGTATTCATAATAGCTCCATCTGGAAACAGACTAGGTGTATAATATAAGAAGAAATAAGTAGCTGGTATATGTAAACAAAGCAATACTACTCAGCATAACAAGGAACATGCAACATTAAACTAAGACGTTAAACGTGTATTTGAGTGTGGAACAAACAGTGGAATTTGAGGACCTTAAAATGAACAATAGGAAGAACTACGACCTCCCATAATGAGTCATTTCTGAAAGAAGTCCCATGTGAAATGCTAATTTCAATCTAAGTGGTTCACATAAGAATTTTCAATTGTTTTGTTAACAACAGGCAACTCAGAGATCACCACTGAATCATAAAAAGATAAGAAACACCATTTGTTCAAGCTTTTCATTTCTAATATTTGAGGAAAGAGTTCCTTATTTGAGAGGATTATGGTTTTCCCTCTAACTTCAAAACGTTAGGTATGTTTCCCACAGAAATTTGAATTTAGGTAAACCTTGTATTTAAATTATTCGCAATTTTAGCTATCTACCCATTTGTGCAGTGATTACAGATTTCCCTTTTTATTTGCTCTGAATATACTTTAGTCAAATTTAAGTGGGAGCTTCTTTTTTCTAATATATAAAATTTTGTTTAATAGTATACATTTTTGATTTCTCCCTTCTTTTTGATTGTACTAAAGACCTAGAAATCAAGCATTACAGAAAAAAAATCAGTAATTCCTTTATTACTCCCTACCTCCAGTCCCAGTTTTCAGAAACAAGTGTTGTATTTGTTTGATTTTAATTTCTCTGTTGGTTGACTCTCTTATTCTAAAGGATACACTTATAATAATATTTTTAATATTCCCATATAAGATAGTATTTCTGAGTCATTTCTGAAAGAAGTCCCATGTGAAATGCTAATGACTCCCTATTACAAAATATGAGGATTTGGTTTCCCTTCTTCTCAATTTGAGTTTTCTACTGTTTATTTTTGTGTTTTCAAATAACATAACTAAACGTCTGTTTCCTATTTCATCAGCTATAAAGCGGTATCTCTCCCATTTTGTCTGATACAAATTTTCAGGCCTCCTGTTAGTGGACCCTAATAAGCATTTAAGGTATTTTGTGTATAACTTGAGTCTGAAAGTTGAAACAGTAAATGATGTTTATAATATTATGATCAACAATAATGATCAGCTCTACTGAGAAAATGTACTAACTAGTATTAACATTTTCTTTGCTGTGTGGTCAGAATATTCACCTCATGTAACATGTGTTTTTCTCCTCTTCAGCCTTAAAGCTTACTGAAGCAGTGATTTGAATGGAATAAGCTGTAATAATTCCATTTTAACTGATGACTGCAGTATCCATCACCTAACCATGATTTTGATTATTTTTCCCCTAAATAGTTTATTTAGTCTTGGTTATTCTGAGGCCTATCTCCCTACTTTTTTCCTCTGTTGTTTTTAGTTTACTATCGCTACATTTTAATGGTACATATAAATATAAAGCATGTTTTTATATTCTTCATGATCATTTATCAAAATATTAAGAGTTATTTGAGCATCGTTTCCTGATTGGTCTAAATCGACACGGAGGCTTTTTTTTACGAGTTTATACACATATAATGCTGTGAAATTCTGTTTCATTATAAAACAATAGTTTTCTTGTCTATTACCTACCTCCATAAGGAAATAAACAAATCTAGCTGTGACTCAGTTTTCTTTATAAATGTATGCTCGTTAACCTTGGAGCATTGAGATTGAACTAAGGAAGTTGCAGGAAGTGAGCACAGTGAACCCAGAAACGTGCTTTTTTTCGAGAAGATTTGGCTGTATTGCATTGGGGTCTATTTATGGTAAACAGAGATTGTGGAGTAGAAGCAAAATTCGGGCAAAATTTTAAAGTAAATAGGAAATGGCAAAGAAAGTCCTCTCTTCCTGTGTTGCCCTAAGCCTTTAGAATCCTTGAGCTATGAGATAAAGAATATTTGGAAAAAAATATATAAACTGCCCAACTGCAAATCAGTGTTTCTTAAGGCAAGTGAAGTATATCCGTTTACAAACGGATGACCTGTTTGTTAGTTTTTTTCCCTTTCTAGTCTGTCCTTGGGTATAAGAGACCATTGATTGTAAGATTCACTGCTCTCTTTAACAACAAATGAAACTACTGTCCAACTGTGAGAACCAGTTGTTCACCTCAGCCTCTTGTTGCCTTGAATTTCCTTGCCTCTAATCTAAGGGATTTCACAGTTTCTCGTGCATTGTTTGACATGGCTTGGTGTGTGGTAGGCAGTATCTTGTCTGTTTTGTATTTACAAGACAAAAATAGCTTAATTTTGTAGGTATTTTTATTTCTTTGTATGCACACAGCATTTAATTATTGTTTTGCAAGAAAATATGGAACTGCAGTCATTCATTGAGCAGTCCATATTTACGTCACTGATATCAAATATACACTCTGCTGCTCTGTTTCTGTTCCTTTATTACTTACTAAGTAACTTATTTCAATGACAAATCGTAGTATATAATCTTTTTGAAGACATTTTCAATGGCAGTTAAAGTCAATGTGCACAGTGCACGTAATTTAGTTGAAGGGATTACATTGTGATTTTAACGAAAGATGTTAAAACTGAAAGAAAAATTCTGCATCTTAGTATCAAAATCTTATGTAGAAAAAAATATTTATAGTCAAGATATGCATCTTTCAAAAAATTCTCATAGGCTAATCAAGCATTATATTGCTGCTACTTTTTTTTTGTTTTCTTTTGTTATGTTGTTTTTGTTACATTGTTGCCGATATGCATATACATTGCTTCTTGCCCAGAACCTGTCTTAACATTCATGGTCCTTAATTTTACCCTAGATTCTATCAGAGGCCCATTACAGAAGTAGGACTCATCAGTAATCCTGAGGGGTGCTACTGATTTTTCATGAAATGTGTTTTATTAACAAACTGGAGGAAGAATACTAGGGAATGGAGACACCTAGGTTCTCATCACTGCTCTGCCACCAGTTAACGTTCTGATTTAGGAGATCGGTTTTCTCCACTGGTAAACTATTGGGTTAGATCAGAGATTTTTCAGTCCTAGATACACTCTGGAATTACCTGGACGGCTTTTAAAAGAATATCCTCGACTGAGTCTCACCTCAGATCAATTAAATCAGAAACTGTGGGCATGTACACCAGGTGTCAATATTCCTTCAAAGTTCTTCAGATGATTCTAATGTTTAGCCATGGGTTGACCTCTGGGTAAGATGATCCTTACACTTTTCATGACAGATGGTAATGGTTAAAGTCAGGCTCTGAAGTCATCCACCTTTTTTTAAACCCTGGCTGTGCTATGTATTTTATCAGCATAGTATAAGATATGCTGTGGTAGAAGATAAACCTAGTGATGATGATGATATAGTAATAATAATAATTGTTATTATTATAATTAACAACAACAGTGACAGAAGCAGCATACATTTATTGAGTGCTTTGCTTGCATGCTCCAGGCATGGATTCTAAGTGCTAACTTGCACCCATTCAGAAAATGCTCACAACGGCTCTTTGAGATACCTGCTATAAATCTCATTTTGCAGGCAAGGCAATCGAAACATAGATAGAGTTAAGTAATTTGGCCAAGGTTCACACGGCTAATCAGTGGTAGAGCCAGACTTAAATCCAGGGTGTCTGGCTCCCTAGTCTGTACTCTTAGAAACCAAATATGAAAGTGTCACAGGAAGAGGGGAAGTCCTTAAAACCTCCATTGGGCCAACGGTTGTTCGGGTAACGACGCACTCCTTGGGAGCTGAATTCAACAAAAGGCTTATGGACGCAAAAATCTGATTATAGTGAGCATCTTTGAATTTCACACGTGAAGAGGACAGATGGCAGAGAAAGGTTTTCATTTTTCTAGCCCTGCCATCACGTATGTGAAACTGTTTGTTTGTTTGCTTGCTGCGGCTGTGCATGGGAGACAGCGCAGAGCTTTCCAAAGTCACATCCCTCACAGGCTATCCTCCCGATATGCTTCCATGTTGTACTTGACAGCATGGCACTGCTGAGAGCTAACATCTCTCTGCTGCCTTCAGTCAGACTTAGCCAGAAACCAGATGCATGGAGACTGCCCAAGTGCTTGAAGGGAAATCTGTCCCTTCAGTAAGTCAAAAAGGTGGAAAGTGAGTTTCAATTAAAAAAAAATTCAGACTGTCCTGAGCTGGGTTGGGTGAGCCAGTTTAGAATGCCTTTGTGCCCTTTTCATCTTTGTGTTGAAAATAAATGTGCCCGTGCTGACAGAAGTCAGCATTTCACGTTGCTATGTATCAGCCATGCTGAGAAATCAGAGGTTGGTAGAGATTTAGAAAGTATCAAAACAGCAACTGTATTATTTTGAAAATAAGCCGTGGATTAACTTAATCTATTGCCCAGAAAGAGTCAAACAGGGGCTGTACTTCAAATTTTTACATCTTTTGCCATGTCATGTAGCAGGCTAGACATAAATGAGCTTGTGAGGGAGGTCGGCCATTCACTCAACCTTCTACCAGTAATTAGGAAGTCAAATAAGAACTTTTTAAGTAAATGTGTTGCTGTTTTCTAATTGGCCGGGAAAAGCCCATTGCTGTCATGAGGACTTTGATTTTTTTTTTTTTTAAAGATTTTATTGGGGAATTGGGGGAGGGGACTAGCGTTGGGGAACCGGGGAAGAGGAACAGACAAGTTGCTGTCTTTTTGTTCTTCAGTCTAATTGCGGAGGATGTTGCTTCACTGGCTCATGTTGGTATCATCATTGCGCTCTTCCCGGATGAGGCAGATCAGTCGCCGGCCTCTGGATGGTCGCTCACCGCGGCTATTGGCCGCTCACGCTGGCTGCCGGCCACTCATTGTAGCCCATGGCAGCCCACTGCAGCAGGGGCTGCAGCCACACCATCACCGGGGCTCGCACAGCCCAGCTCCAGGTGGAGCTGTTGTTAGCTGTAGAGGGCAGTGTCACTGGCCCTCATATGTGACCCGAACCGGGGCTGCTGGCGTCCCAGCCCAGCTCTTAACCAATGCGCCACTCGGCTGGCCCATGAGGACTTTGATTTTCATTGTCTTTCTCTCACCTAGATACTGCTTGGATGACCGGAAGTCTTTAGAAAGAGATGGGGGATTTTCTGAACTTCAGTCTCGCCTCATTCGTTATGAAACTCAGACCACCTGCACCCGAGACAGTCTCCCGGCAGCGGCTGTGTTGAGCCCTCTGCCGTCTCCTGCAGCTCTGTCAGAGCCGGGCAGTGTCCCTGACGGCGAAGCTGTGCGGGCTGAACTCCGGACCCAGGTCCCCCGGTTGAAACGGGGATCCAAAGACCTGAATTGCCTTTATCCCAATAAAAGGTGATATATTAAGTACAGAAAAATAGTGCCTTGACAGAAAATATTTTTGTCCTTAAGGTGTTCCTTCCCCGCCACGCCCCCCTCCCCGTAACCTTTCATATTTTTAAGCTGCTTTCTGCATAGACTTTAGATGAATTCCCCCATACCAGGAATTTTGTTTTTACTGTGAACAGTGGATGATTATAAAAAGTTATAAAAAGAAATGACTTGGAAGAAACACAGTGTTTCTTGCTTTATATGCTCATATACAGTCCATTAGCACAACGGATTGTAAAGTTTTTAAGCCATGGAACACTGGAGATCTTATCCAATAGATTAAGCTAGCTTCTCTATCGAAGAGGGTGTCTGGGGACGGCTGTTCTCACGCAGGCTCATCCTTCCCTCTCCCCTCACTGCCTCCTGCCTGCACTGGCCCTTAAATAAGGGATTTCATGAAGCACCATTCTAAAAGCAGTTGTTTCTCATAAAATACAGCTTTAAGGCCTACACAGTAATACATTGTGTGAAATTTTCTAGATGCTTTTTTTGCTAGCTAGGTAAAATGTCCAAATACTTGAATAGAAATTAGAAGTTTATGCAATGAATACTAATTTCAATTGCACTTACATATCTTTAAATTTTTTTTTTTTTTTTTTTTTTGAGGGCAGTGTCACTGGCCCTCATATGTGGGACCCAAACTGGGGCCGCTGGTGTCCCAAGCCAGCACCTAACCACCGCGCCAGTTGGCCGGCCTTGAACTTATATATCTTTAGAATCTTTGTCAAATTAGGTCTTGGGCATCTAAAGCAAGCCTTAAATTCTTATTGTGTTTAAACCTTTCAAAAAGTATGAAATATGTTCAAGTGAGACTTTCAAATCTTTTTTTGAACAGTTAAAAATATTAGAATACTATTAATATTTCCCTGATATGGAATAACTAAGTTATTTTCATGAGGACTTTACAAATTCATGGTACTTTTTACACCTGATAAAGCCAAAAAACAAATCCATTAACAATTAGGATACTGGATTTTGTAACAGTATTTCTCACTTCTGACTTGAGACTAATAAAGAGATACATGCTCCAGAAAGGAAAGAACACAGTGGCCCATTGGTTAGCAAAATTGAAGGATATGAGACCCTGTCTTGTAAAAGAAAATTTAAACATTTTAGAAAGATTGAAACGAGTCAGTTTTACAGCTTTATTTGAATTTGTTTTAACTGTGTTATTTATTTTCCACAGGGAGCTGCATAGGTAAAACAAGTATAGGTTGTGGTTTCTTTGTCAAAATTATCTTAATAGGAAAGTATAACTACTTAACAGATGCATGCTGAATCTATAAACAGTACTTCTTGGCATGTCATAGCTGTTTTATGTGAGAAATTGTAAATGATGGGGAGGGTGACAGTATTATTACTGGTTGCTTTTCCTCTTAGCTGGAATTCTAGTTTGTTATTAATTGCCTTCTGTGTTTCAGTCACTCTTGAAGAACTAAGGGAGCAACTGTATCATGTGATGTCGATTGCATATTTAAGGCAGTAACAGCAAGACATTTTGTCTGCTTTTTTTGGGTTTATGTTTCAATGGGTATAGCTGTAACATTTGAGACAGAAAATGGACCTCCTTGTTGATTCGCTTAACCTCTGTTTTTGATGTTTCCTTCCCACAATAGGCTTGTGAAATCTGAAAGTTCAGATTCTCTTCTTTCTCGGACAAGCAGCAGTAAAAGTCAGCACCACCATGCGGTGCCATCCAGAAAGCAGTGGGCACAGAGATCATTATCTGTGACTTGTCCACCTGTTCCCACTCTGAGCTGTGAAGCTCCAAAAGTCACTGCAAAGGCCGGTTCAGGTCCAAAACGGGTGCACGAATTAAAATCAGCGAGGCCAGTGAAGGAATCAAGATCACAGAAACATACACGGGTAAAGGCTCATTTCCTGCCCCTCTCTCTTTGCTTCTATGTGGGAAAAAATTCCTTTATTTGATTCATTTAAAGTATATGTCTAAACATTTTATGAATGAAATGAATGTTATCTATAATTTGCTTTAAAATAATCTGGCGCAAGGAGGATAATGGGAAAGTGCGCGGCAACTGTCTAAATGAAACAAAATTAGCCACAAATGGCTCCTCCTTGATGCTGGTTTATAGATATATTGAGATAGGGGTTTGGTATAAAATGTTCTTTCTACTTTTCAATGTTTGAAGTATTCCATAATAAGAAATAAATACACATGTATCTATGCCAGCTGTGTATTACTTTTATACTCAGATTTCAATTCAAAACTCAAATTTAAATTTCTCTGTTAAGATACTCCAGTCATTTCATGCTAACAGATATTATCCTGTGACACGTGTGACCGTGTGTATATTTCAGGTCTCTGTTCTTCTCAATTGTTTTGTCTTAACGAGCTCATCTATCTTTCATACACCTACGTGTCTGTGTAGTTGGTAGACATGAACTCTAAAGCGGAAATAGTATGTTTGTACCTTTTCCAAGAAACATTAGTCATATGTTATGTTTTATTCAAGATATTGAAAGAAGTGGTTGCTGAAACCCTGAAGAACCATGGTATTGCTGAGGCACACAAGTGTTTCGCGGCCTGCAGCCAGCGTCTGTTTGAGATCTCCAAGTTCTATCTAAAGGTACTGTGTCTTCACTAACTGAAGCCGTGTTCTCACATTCCTATTTGACAGGAAGTAATCTGTAGTGAGTATTTTGCACACTCATTACTAATAACTTGTTTCCAGATTTTTTTTTTTAAATGGAGACGAAAATTGGAGCCAAAATATTTTGTATTTGATTTATTGGATTTTAGTCCCCATACATAGAAGATGACATTTTAATTGGTATCCTCAGTATTTTCCTAACAGGTCTTTACTGAAGTTGATAATAAGCTTCAAAAAGTGCTTGATTAGTAATTTTCATATATAGTGAAAAGGCCACTGGACTGAGTATCAGAACACCCTGTAACTACTTTTGGATCCAGGATCAGCCAGATTTAGGATATTGGACAGATCAGCGACTCAGATGGCAGTTTTCTAAAACATATGTGTAAATGCTATTGGATTATCTCCAGTTTTAGGAGGTTCTGACTTAAATTACAGTTTTATGTGGGTCTCTGATGAAAATTGCAGATTGACCACAGTGTCTTCCGTTTTCCTCCTTTCTGAAATCTCTCAAGAAAAGACAGTGTGAAAGTAGAAAAACCAAGAATAGAGGAAGGAAAATGTGGGCTTATTTTTAGTGCGTCGTTGACGAGAGGAATTACACAGAAGCGGACGCAGCAGAGTTCAAGAAGTGACGACCTGAACGCCCACGTAGTAGATAGCAGTGAGAATCAGACCGACTCATCTGACAGCCTCTGAGATGTTCAGGGTTTGAAGACACCAATGTCATGGAAAGCCAGGGGCCAGGGCTGGCTGGGAAATGAGAATGAAATGAGGATCCACAAAGTCAGCTGGAGAGCTTTCAACTTGCTCCACCCGTGCTTCTTCCACATGTTAACTACAAAGCCTGTCACACATAGCTCCCTCCCCCACCTGTCCTAGAAATAGTCTCTGGAGGAAACAAGGATTGGGGGCTGTGGTGAGAAAGCCAGTTGGCCCCTATCACCCGCCTTCGTGAGGCCACCAGTATACAAGCTCTGCATAGGACGGAGCTTCTAGTAATCTTGTCAGTATCTCTTTTTTTTTTTTTTTTTTTTGAGTTCAATTTGTGAACCTTTTGTTTTTTTTTTAGCTGAGCCATTCTGCCACCTGTTGGCAGCTCAGTGGTTAGCTCAGCTCAGGCTGGGCATCGAACTGCTGTTGCTCAGAGCTCAGCTTGCACTCTTGAGCGAGCTCTTAACCAACTGAGCCACTCGGCCAGCCCCTTCAGTATCTATTTTTAAATATGACTGGACAGCCAAGGTTTAGCTGACTGTTGAGGAGAGCTTCT
This sequence comes from Aselliscus stoliczkanus, assembly GCA_033961575.1. NCBI lineage: Eukaryota > Metazoa > Chordata > Mammalia > Chiroptera > Hipposideridae > Aselliscus > Aselliscus stoliczkanus. Next base: position 15,074,618 of record CM066731.1, on the reverse strand, counting down.
AACACAAGAACTGCCGAAACATAAAGGATAACCTGAAGTTTATTTAATAATCTGTTCTGTGTAATTTAATGTATAAGTGGTAAAATGCCATATTTTCTTATCTTTAGGATCTTAAAACTTCAAGGGGTCTATTTGAAGAAATGAATAAAACAGCAAACAACAATGCTGCACAGGTAAATAAATTATTCCCATAAAACTATATTCAGTTAAATTGCAATTTTATTTCAGGGTAGCTATGATGTTGTTATCCATGCAGTAAGATTCCTCTTTAAAATACTTAGTAATATACTTAAACAAGCAGAGTATTTAGTAGTATTTACTAGGTTGCTGTGTGAACAAAAGAGTTTCTAAAACAATGCTAAGAAAGAAGAGTTAAAAAATAAATCCAAAGAGCTACAAAAGTTAATCTATTTTAATTAGTTGTTTTCAAAGTTTGGTTTAATTTCTTTCTAGTGACACTTAGAAAACATTTTCAAATAAAGATTAGAAAATAAACCAGAATCTTCATTTTGTCCAATGAGACCATGTATTATACTCTGTAGTGGAAGTCTAGCAGAAAGTACTCTTAGAAAATAAGATAAAATGTTTTAAGATTTTCAGTTGTTACTTTTTATTTTTAAATTTCTACCATTTTCTTTTGAAGTTTTAACAGTATCCTTTTCAATCACTTACATTTTTAATAGACATGAACCATAACCATATTTTTTTCTCCCCCCAGGTGATTAAATGGGTATTAGAAAAGACAAGCAAGAAATAACACAGGATCATTTTCTTTGGACAATTATAAATTGACAGAGCTACTACTACTTACTACTTTCTTCCTTTAGTTTGAACATTATAAACAAATTTCAAAGTTTATTTAAAGAACAGATGTTACATCTCTAAAGAATTTCATAAATATCCCATATTTATATAGTTTTGAGGATGCTCAATTAATGTATTTTAATTGTATACCTATTTTATAGTTTCACTGTATTTTAATTTTTAAAGTTAATATTTATAGATATGTTTTAAAATTTTTACTCTTGATTATTTAATTATTCCAATAAATAGAAAAATGTATTTCTTTATTTCTTGGTGAATGTGTGTTAGGACTATTTAAATTACTGATCCTCACGTGAGACAGTTCAAATGGTTTTTCTCATGTGTTCCAAGAGCATAATTTATTGGAGGGCTCTTAATTTAGAAAATGTGTGGGGGAAAAAAAAATTCACACATCTTCCCCTACCACCATCCTAGAGCAATCCCTGTTGGAGTTACTAATGTTTATATGGGATCAAAAATGAAGAATGGGCAGAAATTGTGAAAATAAGACATAGCGAAAATGATAAATACAGATGCGCAGAAAAAAAAAAAATCTTTTCCCCATTTTAGAAAATTTGGAAAGTGCAGTAACTACAAAGAAGAGTGAAAAAATTCCAACATTCCCCCACCTCCATTACCTATGGGTAATCACTGTTAATATATATTTTTTTAAATATATGTAATTGTTTTAAAATACTTTCAAAATTGGGATCGTGTGTGTGTATACATATGTGGTTATGTGTGTATATTAATTTATAGCCTGCTTTTCACTTAATGTGTCATGAATTTTATATTCTATATTATTTTAATAACTGCATAATACAGATGAACCAAACTTTATTTAATCTCCCATTGTTGATCATATAGGGTTGATTTTTCCCTATTATAAATAAAACTTTAATGAATCATCCTAATACAATATTTCCTTTTCAGGAGTGGAATTTGAGGGTCTTAAGATTTTTGGTAAATGATTCCAGATTGCCTTTCTGAGAGATCAGTTTACACCCCTCACAGCAGAGTCCCTGTTTCCTTTTTTGATGACTGAAAATAGTGAGGGGCAACATTTTTTTTAATATGTGGGCCACTCTTTAGTTGCCTGTTTTTATTTTGAATATGTTGACTTTTTCTTACTGGTTTGTAAGGGCTCTTGTTAGGTGTATTAGCCCTTTGCTATTGTGTTTATGGTGTGTTTTTGACCTTGAGACGGTGCTGAGCAAGACCATCTGGCAAACACCACTTGGTATGTAAGCTAAAACTCACAGAAAAAGAGGCAGGCTGGGCTGAAGTCTCTCTGTGCGTGCCTTGGGGCTGTGCTCCAGGAGAGAAACCCAGCTGACCAGTGGCTCTGCATTTATATGGGGTAAGCATCGAACGGTATGTGAGAGGGATGGTATAGGCTGAGCCTAGACATAAGCTGTCCTGAGGAGTTATTTACTGCTGCTTGGGAATCATGCTGAAAGCTCACGCTCTTTAAAATGAGAAGTTTAGAAGGAGGCCTTTTTTCTTGGGAAGGAGGACTTCACAGGGCCACCTAGCTAGCTCAGCTGTGTTATGTACTGGTGATACATTTGGCAAAACTTGCCTGTATAACCTGGAAAAGAGAAGTTGGTACCTCATGAACTTATGCATCTAGTTAAAGTTATCTGCCTGCAGAATGTGAAAAGTATCAAGGCTGCATTTGTTTATTTATTCAGGTGAATATGATAAGGTCCAGGAAAAGATAGATGTGCTAAAGAAGGAACTCGTCGGTTTTCTAGCAGAATTTAAAAGACATACCGAGGGCTTAGGACATTCTGGATTGGAAGGTAAAATGGCTTCCCACTTCCGGTATCTCCAAAGGCAAAAGATTCTCAAAGTAAGAAATACCTCAGGAGCAAGATCTCACCAAAGGTGTGGTTCTATATCCTTTATTAAGACCTTCGAAATATTTAATGATTTAGATGATATGACAAATGATATGAAGTGTGGAGTGGTATCTCATTACGGTTTTGATTTGCATTTCCCTAATAACTAATGATGTTGAGCATCTTTTCATGTGCTGATTGGCCATCTCTGGAGCTTCTTTGGAGAAATGTCCACTCAAATCCTTTGACCATTTTACATTAGATGATGTGTCTTTTTATTGTTGAGTTGTATGAGTTCTTTATATATTCTGAATTCTAGTCCCTTATCAGGTATGTGATTTACAAATATTTTCTCCCATTCTGTGGGTTGTCTTTTCACTTTATAGTTTTCTCTCTTACATTTAGGTCTATCATCCATTTTGAGTTAATTTTTGTATATGGTGTGAGGAAGGGATTCACCTTCATTCTCTTATAGTTATCCAGTTGTCTCAACAGTATTTGTAGAAAAAAACTATACTTTCTCCATTGAATTTTCTTGACAACAGAAAGTTCAAGTTTTAAGGAATTTGTATCAAAATGAAAATAGGCCTCCTGGCCACCAAATTTCAATAGGTAGGAAGACAGATGACCAAACAGGGTCTGTTTCTTAGGGACAGGAAAGACTTTTCAGAAATTCAGAGCCAGGAGCCTACAGAGCAGGGCTAAGAATAAGGGAATAGGGTACCTCTCCCAGGTAGCAGAAATGAATACTGCATCACATTCCCTGTCCCTGACAGTGAGAACTGATGACATGCCAGCCGGATTTCAGAATTACTGTGGACTAGTGACAAGTCCCTTAATGAAAGGAAGTATCTGTTGCAATTATCCTGCCTGTGCCTCAACACTGAATGTTGGGTGTATAGATGGCATTTAACCAGTTTAATTGGTTAATTAGGTCACAATATTCCGGATTTTAGAAAGCCACATCCTAGAAAGTCTCATCCCTATTTGGACCAGATTAAAAAAAAAATCACAAAATATTGGACTTTAGCCCATATTGGGAGGAAATGAACATACAAGTATTTTGCATATAGTAGAATGAAAATAGTTGTGGCCAGAGAGTGGAATATAGTAGGTTAAGTATGGCCACAAAGCTTCGAGCTCCTCCCATCAGGAGATGGAGTCTGTTTCCCTCATCCTTGCATCTGGACTGGCACTGTGACTTGGTCTGGCCATATATGACATAAAAGGCATGGTGTGAGCCTCAAGGACCTTGCAGCCTTTGGTTTGCTCTTGTAGAGCCTTGTCTTTGTAAAGAGCCCCATGAGAGAACTGGTTAGCCTACTAGACGATGAGAGGCCGTTTGGAAGAGAACCAAGGTGCGACATCTGACAGCCAGCACCAGCTGCAGGACAGTGAGTGAGGCATCTTGGACCTTCATTCCAGCACAGAGCTCCAGCTAAATACAGCCACATGTGGGACCCCAGGCAAAACCAACGGCGAACGGCCCAGCCAACCCACAGCGTCGTGGGAAATAACATGCTGCTGTGCTGTAAGCCACCGGGTTGTGAGGTGGTTTGTTTTCCATAAACATTATCGAAGAATTCATGGAGAGGCCATGTGCAAGAATGAAAGTTGCAAAAACGTCATTTATTAAGGCCGTAGTGGGAAGGCCCTACGTGCAGAGAAAGGACATCGCTTCTCTTTGGACTGGATTTGCCTTTCTCGTGGGACCCAGAAAACTTGCAGAGGAAGCAGTTTCTTCACCCTGTGTGCAGGTGAGAACCATGAAACAGGGAAGCTGCGATTAATGAGGCAGTACTCAGCCTTGGAGTTCTTAGAAGGAACTAGGCTTATTCATCCAAGAATTGTAGTCGAAAGTTGCTGAAAGTAGAACTAGCTTTGTTTCTTGGGAAAAAAAGTTTGCTTTCACCATTCCCACGCCCTGGTCCAAGCCAAGGCAGAATTGCAGCCCTCAGGCTCCTCCTCTGAGCCTGGGGTCAGGATGAGACCTTGTCCCTTGGACACCTTTTTGGTAGGCAGGCTGATTTCCTGTCAGTTGCCACTCCTGTCTCATCCCCATTGGGTGTCATTTTTTGCCAGACTCCACCTCTGCCCTGCTCCTCTTGCTGTGATACTGTTTGAGCAATCTTCTCTGTATTGAGTCCTACACTCTTCCAAGAAAAGGTCTTATTTATGCCCAAGGGGGGAAAAAAAAATGAATAGAGGGTAAAAGGCCAAAATAGAAGTTCCCGCTTCTTTTCTGTTATCATACAAACGTGTGATAGCCTCCTTACACATGGTTTAGTCGTGTTAATGAGGCATTAGACTTGCTTCCCCTCGTGAAATCAAATTTAGAAGCCCCCAAGTGACATGATAATTTATTTCTGGCCATATATTCAAGTAGTTCTGTTAAGATTTTTATTAACAACTTAAAAACATTATTTACCATTATCAGAACATTATTTACCCATTAAAAGAAAAAACATTTTTCAAAAGAGAAAGAGAATTTATAAATGCATATTTAAGAAGTTCACATAATAGAGAAGGGTATTAAGATCTACCCATGGCCCTGAACCTGCTTTCCAGCAGTAACTGATAGCAAGAGGCCTTTATTTTATTTTTATTTTTTTTTTAAGATTTTATTGGGGATTTGGGGAAGGGGAATAGCGTTGGGGAATCGGGGAAAGGGAACAGACAGGTTGCTGCCTTTTTGTTCTTCAGTCTAGTTGTGGAGGACGTCACTTCACTGGCCCATGTTGGTATCATCATTGCGCTGTTCCTGACGGAGGCAGTCGCTCGCCGGCCACTAGATGGCACCTCACGGCAGCAGGGGCTGCAGCCTACACCGTACCGGCAACTCATGGCAGCCCAGCTCCAGGTCGAGCTGTTGTTCACCATCTTAGCTGTAGAGGGCGCAGCGTCACTGTCCCTCACGTGGCATCCGTACTGGGGCCCTGCTGCTCACAGCTGGCGTCCCAAGCCAACTCTTAACTAACACGCCACTCGGCCAGCCCTAAGAGGCCTTTTTTTCTGTTTTGTTTTTAATGTATCCTAACAGATATTTTAATTTTAATCCAAGTACAAGCATATTATGTGTCCATTGTTTCTCAACTGAGCAGACCCAACACCCCTTTTCTAAAAAATATTTTTTTAATGTTCCCTTGGCTGTCATGAGGTAACATTCATAAACAAAGGTCTTTGGCCAACCTCCCTAGAAAATGAAATCTGAGGCAAGGGTTGAGCGGATGTTTTATTCAGGAGATCCAATTCCAAGGCCCTGAGAGGGAAGAAGTGTCGGGAGAAAAGACAGTGAAGGCAGGAAAGCAAGTCAGAGTGACATGTTACTGCACTGGCCACTGTTTTGTGAGGCCCAAAGTGAGACAGCCAGTCATCCCGCAGGTGTCTTCTCAGTCACATGGAATGTCTGTCACAATGTATGATGTACGGAGACATCATACGTCAGAGAAGGAGGAAGCAGATGACCATTCATCTGCTCAGGCCCTTCCTATGACCATGTTTGGCCAGACAGAGCTTTAAATATCCCACAGTTCTGGGTCGCTCAGGTCATTATCTGTAACAGCTGCCCAGGACACCCATTCTTAAGCCCTCGAGTGTGGTCTTTCATCCAAGTCTGGCATTGATGACAGAACTCAGAAATCCAAGTGTGCATCTGCTCAGCCTAGCTGCCTGGCAGCACCCAAGGCAAGAGGTAAGGGAAGGGAGCATTTCCAGGCAAGCAGTTAGTTGGCACTATGTGGCAGAAAGCCTTGGGCCAGGCAGAGCAGGCTGTGGTACCTGAGGTTGTCTAAGCAGCGCGGAGTCTAGGAGGCCAGACAATGGCACTGAGGGTGTCTGCCGAGGGACATAGGATGTGCCCAGTACAGGAGTAAAACCTACATGCACTCAGAATTTTTGAAATTGCTACCCCTAACTGTAAGGGAAGGACTTTTAGAAAAGGAATGATAATAAAATAATATACATTTCAATATAGAGAAGCTAAGAAATGACTATACTACAAGATGCAAAAGGTGAATATTTGACTTTTACTAGATTCTGCATGAATGAGGCACATATAAAAGTACTCAGGTATTTTGTATTGGTGACTCAAGGACCATGTAGACACTTGCTACTTGTCACTTGTTTCTATAAAAATTTTTATAGGCTGCCTCGTGCAAAACAAAAGCACAATCTTCCCTTTACATGATTGTTGCAAACCAAGAAAATGCAGAATATATGAAATCAGTCAAAAAATTTTTTCATAGGTAAAATGTAGTCAGGGTCTAGGCTCAGATAATTATAAACATGTTTTTCACTTACATGAATAACTCAGAGGACAGATAAATTGTGTGAGAAATGGTCCCATTGGATGTAGGGACTGTCATCATACTGCAGCAAATTTACCAATTCTGGCTCTTGTTCAAACACCAATAGTGTCTGCTCCCCAATCATTGTGACAACAAAACAACACTAGCACAGGCTCCCAGAATTCTGGCAGTGCCACTCTTAAAAAAGAGAACCACTTTCTAAAAAACAAATGGAGTGTGTATCTACAGTATATCTCTGTTTGCATTTTGCAGAGCTTGTTTTTAGAAATTTTGTCTATGGTAGCACTTATGAACGGGCCATTCTTTGTTAACAGTTGTAGAATATTCTAATGCATAGATGTAGAATATTCTAATGCATAGATGGATTTATTTAGTTCTTGACAGTCATATTGACGTTCTCAGCTTCTTGTGACAAACACTGCTGCAAAGATGATTCTTATACATTAGTCTTTGTGTCCTCGTGCAATTATATCTCTAGGATGAATCCCTGTAAGTCAAAAGGTACATGTATTTTTAAGTTCTTATAGATGTTGCCAAATTGCCCTCCAAATTATTGCTAAATATATACCTACTAGTACATGGATATATAAATGTGTGTTTTCCCACTGCTAGTTATTATGAAAAGTTTTAATCTTGGCCAATTGGTATTTTAAAGATGAAAATGAGGAATTCATAAATGTTCTATTTAAAGCCATTTTCAGATTTTTTTCTTTTTTTTTAGCTGAGCCATCTTGCCACCTGTTGGCAGCTCAGCAGCAGCTCAGTTCAGGCTGGGCATCGAACTGCTGGTGCTCAGAGCTCAGCTCGCACTCTTGAGCGAGCTCTTAACCAACTGAGTCACTTGGCCGGCCCTTCAGATCATTTTCTATGGGGACCTAGTAGTCCCCAGCCTTGATTTGTCTTTTTATTTGGGACTTCATATGAAAAAGATTGGACTTTCAGTCTTTTCTAGGGTGATGACTGAAAGTTAGGCAGACACAAGCTTTGGCTCTAAGAATGGAAGAACTTTCTAATAATTGCAGCCATCCAGCAATGAAATGACCTGCATCAGGAGATGAGCTCCCTCCCCATAGCTGGAAATTTTCTGCTTCTGATGAAATGAACAAGTACAAGGTGTGTTCAGGAAGAGATTCCTGAGTTTAGTGGGGTATTATACAAGGTCAACATTTCCCAAAATGTATTATAGTACCTGGACCATAGTATACATGGGATGACTTCGGGTGGTACAAACTTAAAAAATTTTAATCGGTGTATATTCATTTTTATATGTATATGCTATGTTGCTATTTTACTAGCAAATCTTATACTAAGATACTATTGCCAAAATTATGAATAGACTTTGGGAACTAATGTGCTGGGTGGTCTCTAAAATCTCCTCCAAACTGAGATTCTACAGTTCTCAATATAATCTCAATACTACTAAATATTCAAATAGTTAAAAAGACGTCTCACCCCAAGTCTTTTGCATTTATTACAAGCAATTTAAACACAAACCAGATACTACAGAATTCAAGTATCCGGAGCTTGATGTACAGGTTGAATCCCATGAAAACTTAGTGAACAATGAGATCCCTGAGCCCCAGGTGAAGACCCATCCTGAAATTATACACACACAAAACACATGCAAAAAAAAATAAAAATGCTAATAGCATTTCCTTTATCCATTAGCACCTTTAAAGGCCAATCTTGGAGGAAGAAAAAAGCCGGCTGTGTCTTCACAATCCCATATCCCTCTGAGGCCATCATGAAACCACCAGCCAGTCCGCCATATTCAGAGGTGAACATTTATTTTAACTCATATAAATGTTACATGATACCCATGGTGCTATAAACATAGGCACATTTTTTTAAACTCCAGGTACATTCAAACATTACTCCTTTGCCCCAGCCCTATGCAGTCCTCTAAACATAGAATATCTAATTTTTTGTAAAACAAGGGCTGGAAAGGCCCCTGTCCATTAATTTTAGTAGAATCCTTCTGACCATGAATGACCATCCCTTCTGACTTCAACCAAGAAGGGTCAACAAGCTTTTAGACAAAGGAGAATGCATTATTCAGTATTTTAATCCCATCGATTGATACAATGAATTAAATACCTCTGCTTTTTTTTTTTTTTTTGGAGGGCAGTGTCACTGGCCCTCATATATGGGATCCGAACTGGGGCCGCTGGCATCCCAAGCCAGCGCTTAACCACTGCACCACTCGGCCGGCCCTACCTCTGCATTTTTTTAATAGGTGTATGGTTTTGTTTTTCCATTAAGTCAGAAAAAAAAAATGTTGTCTGTATTCCCATTGGCCTTCTTTAAATCCCTATGGGATGATTTAAAGATATGTCACCCCAATATGTCGCCCCAAAGAGCAAATGGATAGCTTCCCACTGAGTAGTTAAACATCATTCATTTGTATTGATTTACCCTTCAAGGGGTAAACATTGTGAATTTAGTAACTCATTGATGCAAATAAGAAACGGATTGAGCACAGACAATTAGGCAGAAAGTCCCCAAAATGACTCAGTTGATTCGTTAAGTATACACAGGCATGAACCCGACATGAGTTTGTGTCATTCACAACATTCACAACCCACATGAAGACAAGATTAAAAGGTCTACAGTGTAAAGTCATTGTAACTTGTTGAATTCAGAATGAGAAAAAGAAATGAGCATTTGAAATCGATTCATCATAGCCACTCTGCTATGATACACTAACTTGGAAGAAAACAAAATGATTCATATAGACAATTCTCTTAGTAAAATTTTCTTCTTCTTGCTAGTGACACGTGATAATTCAGAAAATGCATTCATTTTATTCAAATATATTTTTTCTAAAATATAAATATTTAAATTAAATTTTTATAAATGCAGAGAATGTAGTTCCTGTTGATCCCCACCCACATCTTAATCAGTCCAAAACTTAAGTGATGAAGAAATAATATTTCTAATTATGATCATTGTAATGTGTCTATAAATATATAATAGAATCTTTGCAACTTAATTATGAGTAATGAACTCATACTTCATGTACTACTGAGCACCTTAGATTATCTATTGTTGAATTAAACTATTTGTATTAATATATGTACTTTAATATGTTATTTACAATACACAAGTATAACTCTCTTGTAGAACAACATTCCAGTGATTTTGAAAATATATGATGAAAGAATGCAATATAGTTTACAAATGCATCAAAGCTTTCCTTACAATAGGTAGCCTGGGATTTCACTCTAGCATTTCAAAATAGGAAACCAAAAAAACAAAAGAAGGAAAAGAAAAGAAAATCAATGTCCCAAAGCTGTTTTTTGTTTTTTAAACGTTAGCTTCACATGACGCTCTGTTAGAAGTGCTTGCTGTAGGTAGGTGTAGGGAATGGCACACGGGCTCCTGCCTTGAAGAATCACAATGTACATGCAAGCCTCTGAGGAGGCCTGCAGTTGTGGAATCTGTTAACGTTTCTTAACTCAGTATTTAACAAACGTTGCTTATTACCAAACCTGTTTCCACCCCCACAAAACACCACTCATTCCCCCCTGGAAGGGGTGTCACATGATTCATACTTTGGGGAAATGCTGATCTAAAATAAAACATTGCAACTCAATAAACACATAGGTCTGAGTGAGCAAAATTACATTCCTTTCACACAGTTTCACTTTTTAAAGCTCTTTGCATAGGTATTTGCTAAAATATGATTTAAAAAAAAAACACGCACAAATCTAACCCAGAATATTTTGTCTCGTAAACTGCAGGGGAAAGAAGGATCACAGAAGTTCTAGGGCTAATTTTCAAGGTCTGAGGAAAGGGACTCCCAAATTACATAATAGGTGTATTTTTGGTGAAAGATAAAAGCATTAAATCAGTAATGTGCTCTATGGTGTCTGAAAATATTCGTGTAGAAAAATATCAGGTCATTATATTATTTCCCTGGAATTCCCAAAGAGCTGCAGATGCTATCAATAGATTTGATTATAACGCTGGGTCTGTATCTAAAACCCAGCATCATCCAGACATAGATGACGCTGCTCTATTACTGGGTGAGAAATGCATGCATACAAGCACAGGCCAGAAACAAAGGTCAATAAATTGCTCAGTGCTTCCACTGAAAACCACAAAATGAGGATAATTAGCTATCCCCACGTTAGTTGATATATATGTGTGTGTTGTACGTGTGTGTGTGTAATCAAAATGGCAATCTTTTAAAAAAATATCTAATTTGCTTTCTATAAATAAAGCTGTCAGTCTTGGCTCTAGGATAGCAGACCTTGGTGTGAAGTGCAGCCCACAATTAAGCATCTTTCATGCACACCGCTCTTCGGCAAAGCTTTGCAATGTGCAGTCTACTTTGGCTCAGTTTCCACCAGCTTACAGCTCAGATCAGTATCTGAGGCTTTAATTCCTGCTCACGATATGCTAATGAGAACCCTTCAGCATCTTTCTACATCGCTGAAAGATAAATTCATTAAGGAAAAGTAACAGCTGCTTCACGCTTAAATAAAGGGTGGGTTTCCACATGAAGTCCGTTTCTTTCCTTACCAGCACAAGTCAACAGAGAAGTAGGGAATTAATCACAAAACAAGGAGTCTTGATTACTGGGGAGGAGAGAGGTGATAATGTCCATTTTTCATCTATTCAGCCTTTACTTACCTGGGTGAGCCAGTTGACTAGAAACTGGTATGATTAAGATCTGTACAGGCTGTTCTAATGTTCACATCCTTGATTGTCAAGCTATGCTGCGTATTTCCAATCGCCCTCTCCTTTTAACTGTTCTTTAAAGACAGTTCTATTCTGATATCCCTTTTTGTTTTCCTAAGGTACCCCCCTTGTCGTTGGTTACACTGACAGAGGAGTCTGGGACAGTTACGCAGGACTCTTGGGATCTAAAGCTGACTGTGGCATGTGACATCGGGTGCATCACTCACTGCACATGGTGTCTGATGCCACACTTTCTGGTGGCTTTGCAGCCCTCCTTTTGTCAAAGGCAAGTCGCCCCTCTGTTCAGGCTACCAAGCCCAGTCTTGTAATTTTAGCTGACAGGAAGGAATGAATGATGAAAACGATTGGCTTGGGGCTGGAATGAAGGTCCAGTTGCTGAAATTTAAAAAGAAGAGAGCATGAGAAATTTTAAATGAATGCTTGATACGGAATAGCGATTTACACATCAAATGGATCTGTGTACTTCCTGCTTTTAAGAGTTAACTGGGGCAATTACTGTTTTTGAGTTCTTGCCCTTCAATGAAATAAAAATAATAATAATAACTCTTTGAACTTATTCCTTACATCTCATATATCTTTTTTCCCTGTAGTAGGTTCTGTGAAATTTATATATACCAACATCATAAATATTATCGATGCCCTTAACTGTCTAAACTGTTTATTTTTGGTATCACAATAGTGATACTATTTATGTTGGGATTAGGGATACAACATGAAGCAACACTAAATTTCACATGCGAAGATTAGATTTGAGTCCTGGCTCTCACACTTTTTAGGTGTAGAATCTTGGAGTCACTTAAAATTTTTCAAGGTCCTATCCAACTCACAGGGCAATTAGAGTATGAAATGAGACACCGTAGATGAAAATTCCTTAAAAGCTGCAAAGCGCAGAACCCATGCTGCTAAGCAGCTGGGTCCCCCTTGCCCTATACGATTGGATTGCTGTCTGTTAAGCCCCTTCGAAAGTCTCATCCTGGTGGCGTGTGCCTAACCAGAGCTGGCACATGGTCAGAGCATGAGAGTCAGGTTGCATTTTTATCACCTGACCTAATTCAGGAGGAGTGGGGGGCTGTTCCCAATTCTCATCTGCTGTCCCCACTCTGTTCTGATCATGACACTGCTGGGAATAGTAACCTGAACTTATAACAATCAGTAGCAAAGTTAAGGTTTTACGCATCATGAACCAGGCACTGGGCTGCATATGTTCTCGACGTGATCTCACTGATTTTTCACAGAATCCCCAGGAGGTAGCTATTGTTATTATCTCCAATTTCTATGGGAAATTAAGACTTGGAGAAGCTATGAAACGTTCTGTGATCATAGATCTTACAGTACAGAGACAGCCTGGACTCTAATGCAGTTCTGAAACCAGCGTCAGGGCTTACGCATGATTTTCTATTTCACTAATACAGAGTGCAACTTTTGGAAGTGCCCTTAAAGATGACCTACTTTGGTCCCTGTATTTTGTGGGTGGGGATAATCAGATCTAAAGTAATATAAAAGGACTTGCCTAAGACAGGTGGTGATTAATCCCAGACTAAGGAAACCTTGGGTCTGTTACCCTTAGTTTAATGCATTTCCTACAACTCTTCTCTGCTCCCCTCCCCTACACCCGAAAGGCCTGCTGGCTGCTTCCTGGGCTCGCTTCACCAGACATCGTCGGAGGTATCTCTGAACTTGAGCTTATCAGCCTCATATACTGGCAGCAAAAAAAAAAAAAAAAAAAAAAAGTCCTTCCCATGTCTTCAAGTCAGGCTGTAATTATAGGCAAAAAGGCTGACATTTAGACATCAGTGATTTTCATCACAGGCAAAAACAGCCTTGAATTTTCAAGGATAGATAAAGCAGGAGACTGGTCCTTGTTCTTTTCCACTTTACTAGGGAGTCGTCACCATTAGGTAAAAGTACACCATTGGGTGATTAACAAAGCAGCAGCTGAACTTGAAGCTTTCTTAATAAAATAGACTTTCAAGTCACTTATTTATTTCCAAACTGGTTCTTCAGGCTTAGCTTACTAATTGAAACATACAAAGAAACAACAACAACAACAAAAACCCTATAAAATGCTGCGGATCCATTTTAAAAGTTAGAAAAATGACTAGCTGGAAAGTGAGTTCAGATCAACTCAGCCACAGGACGTCTTCTTATTGAGGAAGCTGGTGCTCTGTTGGGGCTGGTAGTATTGCATGTTCTAGAACAGTGGTGCTGAAACTTTAAAGGCCCCTGCACTCTTTTCAAAGTGTGGTCCCAGCCCTTTCTCTCAGCCATCCCCACCTAGGTATCCCTGAATGGTTTTCAGAGAGTCCTCAATGAAGTCCCACAGGAGACAAGCATGAAATAGCTATGGAGACATGGGGGTTGGGAAAGGATGGAATGTGGAAGGCCAGTAGCTGAGCTGAAATGACTGGATCTTTAAAACCGAGATTTATCTCTGCATTGTATATGTTCCCTATCCCTGTCATCAAGCGGAAGTCAGTATTTGTGGACTAACCCAGTGACTAGTTATGAAGCTCAACAGAGACTACTTATTACACAATCAAGGCCCTCTTTGGAGTTCTACATTTCCACAGTTTAAATGAGATGCTCTGTCTTTCTGAGAGATGTCAAGAGCTACACTTGCTAGAAAGTAGAAGAACATGCAATTCTCGCCCTTCAATGGAACCGAACTGATTTACTTTTTCATCATGGTAGGCAGGAATGATCGCTGGAAACCATGAATTTAAACACATGGATATGAAAAGTATAGATGTTACCTTCACTGACAAATTCATTAGCTTTGTTGGACATCATTTGACATTAGCTCCAAAACTCCTGGGCTTTTGTGTGGCACTGTCTCCACGTGGGTAGAGTTGACAGTTTCTCTTTGTTGCCCGCTGCCCCTTCCACTCTGCCCCTCATTCAGCCCCTCCCACCCCCCTCTTGCTCTCTATGCTCTCTGCTCCTCTGAGACCCACCAGATGGCCTCACTGTGTCTTCTACATCCCTGCATCCCTGACACCTAGCACAACGCTGAGGTTACGTCACATACTCGATACTTTAAAAAATAAAATGCATATTTTGAAGCTGGTGAGACCCTGTTTGAGAAGAATTTCGTGCTGATTTTGTAAAGGATTCTGTAATTTGAATATTTATGTAGTAGTCTAGTGGAAAATGAGACCAAAGTTTAAAAACTGTGAAAAAATTGGACCGATCACTGTTTCTCAAGGAGCGAATAAGACGTGAACAGGTCCTTTGTTAATCAGTAAATGAGAAACACAAGGCAGCATTATGTTTGTGAGCCATGATAGATGTATTGCATAATGAAATTTACGAAATCACACGTGCTAACGTGCACTTACAATCTCTCCATCTTTGCCTCCAAAATCTAAATACAGCATTCTGATTCCATCATCTGAAGACATTTTCAGCTTTTCATATGGAGCCTGTATGATTGTCTTGGGGAAGGCACCCTCCTGTGGTTCAGTGGTGATAGAAAATCCATTGTCATAATGTATGGTCAAACGGCACTCCTGGTTTTTGTAGGTGCAAGCTGAGAGAGAGAGAGAGAGAGAAAGAAGAGTATGAACAATGGAAGTCAATCCAGTTTCCAAGGCACTTAATTTTCAGGTCTCCTTGGACCCAGGACCAGCCACAGATTTCTTTCTAAAGCTAAAAAATTAATAATTGTTCATGAAAATATTCTCCTTGGATTGGTTTTGATCTTGTAATTTAATTAATTCTGTGAAACTAAAGGAAAGTGAAGGAAATCCCATTTGCTGTGATTTACTGACTTTTGTCTGGGCTTTGGCTCTGATCTGACCCACTGATAACCCACAGGTAGAGAGGTGTACTTGCCTTCTGATGGCCTTGTTTCAAGCTGGGAAAATGGACAGCTGATTTAGAGCAAGCTGCCTCTGAATCCTCTCTCTCTCTCTCTCTCTCTCTCTCTCTCTCTCTCTCTCTCTCTCTCTCTCTCACACACACACACACACACACACACACACTCACACACACACAAAATCAGACAATATCTTGTCTCCCCCCTGGTGAAAAAGCAAGCATTCCCCCCATTACATGACCAAAGTTAACAAATATAATACTCATAAGAAGTCAGGAGTGGATAGTTCAAAGATGATCTAATCTCAAGAAAGTTGAACAAAGCTCATTTTATAAATAGAAAGGAGTGCCTTTTGAATCTCCCTGATGATCTGATGATCTTGGGTCCTCAAAAAGCTGCTGTAGCAGATCCATGTCAGATGTGGCCCCTTCCATGAAGAAGGCCATTCCTCCCTCTGTCCAGTGTGGCATCAAGGAATTGTTCACATGGTGCCCTCTGATCCAAAGGAACAAAACTGAAACCTTTTGATCAGGTTAGGAGCCAGCTTTTACCTGTGGTCCTCACTGCATTTAGAAAGAGACCAACGCTTTAAGTGTATGAGCTCGTTGCGGGGACAGTCACCAGAATCCAAGTTCCCATTTAGGAAGATGTGTAAAGATTAAAAAAAAAAAAACTCTTGATAAAAGAGCTCTGGAAAAGGTTACTAAATATCAGATTGGATTTTTTTTTTCTTTGCCTCACAAAATACCACATTTAATAGCCCCTGGCAAGGAAATTGGCTCAGGTCTCCATAAACATCTGAAAGCTCTTTAGGGAGGCCAGGACGTTTTCTTGCTGGGGTTCGGAAGGACTAAGAAAAAGGGCATTATTGATTATATCCGCATTAGCTCAGCTTATAAACCAAACTCAGCTTCACCTTACCACACATTTCTTTAGCAGGATCTTAGCTTATTATAGGTGATAAAAAGCAAAGCTCAGAGGTGAACATGTCACAACCCAGGTGGTTTAGATTTCAAAATTCAAGTTCTTTCCACTCTGCCATGGATCTTTCTCACACTCTGGAACTCAGGAGATGGAGGGATGTGGAGAGGGACCTTGGAAGGAGTTTTTCAGGGTAATAAAAACGGGCTGGGGGAGACCTTCAGAGCGTGGGGGGAGAAATAGGGCTGTCTGCCCACAGAATGAGGTGGCTTCTAATTGAAGCTCTGGTTAAGACATACACCCACCTTCTTCTGACCCTGCGGCAACTTTCGACTTGGAACTGGGGCTGCTATTTGCCAAAGGTTCATTCTCTAATAGGTCTTTGAGTCCTTCTGGGCAGAGCCGCTCGATAAATCTTGTTATCCTTTCGGAAGAGCCCTAGACCTCTGCCACCCCTCCTGTCCAAGGATGACCAAGGAAAGTGGCATGGACGTAGTTACAGCTTTCCAACTTCAGTCCTTATTTTTGACACTCATCGCTTCTGCTACCTGCGGAATACGTGGGTGAATGGGCTCTAAACTTGGGTTTTATTGTTTTCTCTTCCTCTGTTCGAACTTGAAAACTATGCCATCAGAGATTCTGAATTAACTGCTTGTTAGTTTCCTTTTAATTCTAGTTGACCTCAAATGGTATTTGATGCCTTTATATAATGGAGTCGGTTATCTGAAGATGTTCTCAATCTACACAGGATAAATTGAAAACGTTATCAAGTTGATTGAAGCTCTGATGAAAACCTAAGCCCCTTTTCCCAATCCTGCAAGCATCTTAATTTGTAACTGGGTGGCACCTTTGGTCATTTCCATTTCTTCTCTCCCCCCACATCTGCTAGCTTAGTCCACACAGCGCCTTGTTACTCTCCTTTGGCTGGTCTAGCAATAGCTTCACTGTTTTCCTGTGGAAGTAGAGTTCAGTTTATTGAGAGAGAAGGATTTTACACTTGTGGAATGTGAACTAAATCAAATCCCTTCGGCCGCCTTTATTCTTTCCTAGAACACGCCTGAAGTTGTTGTAAAGGGGTCTGAACATCTCTGATGTTACACATAGAGCTTCATTAAATTTAGTTTTCAGGTGGCTTGGGCCTTTTCCAATTCTTGGGTTTAAAACTCTAGTTTTTCTTGCCATTCAGAATAGGTGTACAATATTAAAGCTTTAGTGACACTCCCGAAAGTTTTCAACAATGTTTGAAAATATTGAGGGGCACTAATTTGTTTCAGGGTAATTTTTAAAAGACATTGATTCCATTGCAGATGCAGCAGAAAGTCTACAAAACAACTGGTTTTTCATGTTTGCACACGAAATGTGGGGAGGCCTACTACACACTGATGTGTGTCCCACCTTTTAGAATTCCCCCTGGTGCCCAAGGAAGCGGCACCCTAGCGCAGTGCTACTTAGATGACCCACCGACCAGGTGTGCCATAAGAAATAAGTTCTTAGGCCCCACCAGGAACCGTAGGGGTGGGAGTCAGCAGTCTGAAGCTCTTGAGGGTAAAACAAAAAAAAAACTCTGTTGTTTTTGGTGTGGCTAAAGTTTGGGAACACTGTACCTAAGTCATGTGGGAAATCCTGCTCCTCTAGAGCAGAGCTGTACCATTGGGCTTTCTCCCATGCTGCTCTGTCCAACATGGCGGCCACTAGGCATGTGTGGTGATTGAGCACTTGAAATGTGGCTAGAGCAATTGAGTTGCTCATTTCATTTTATTTTATTTTATTTTTTTTTGAGAGCAGTGTCACTGGCCCTCACATGTGGGACCGAACTGGGGCCACTGGCTTCCCAAGCCAGCACTTAACCACGGTGCTACTCAGCCGGCCCTCATTTCATTTTAATTAGATTTACATTTAAGTGACTACCTATGACTAGAGGCTAGCATACTGGACAGCATGAGTCTATCTGTCATCTACCATCTATGTATCTATGTATGCATGTATGTATGTATCTATCAATCATCTCTCTATTGATCTATCTATCTGTTATTTATCAATCATGCCATCTATGTACCTCCCTCCCTACCTGTATGATTTAGAGAGTAGCATGAAAATTATTCATCACAGCAGTCTGAACAGAACTGTTGCTTTTGGATCACTGGACTAACCGTGAGAAGTTCCATGTCTGTAGACACTGTAGTGAATGAAGAAAGCACTTCAGAGAAACACAATGTAGCATTAAAGTCTGTTTTGTTGTTAAGTACTCATGTGATCTTGGGCACGTTACTCAAGCTTTCTTAGGAATTTGCTTCCTGATTTGGAAAATCTGGTTGATAAGGGAATTGTGAGGGTTATAAGATGAGATAAAGGCAATGTCTTATGGCTCAGGACACACACACACACACACACACACACACACACACACACCTGTAGATGGTTCTACAAAACAGAACAGTATTTACACTAATATTTCTATTCCAAGTTATTTCATTTTTCAAATATTAGTCTTGTCTCAATTAGTTGATTTCAGGAACCAAAAAGAGCTGTTTTGCACAGTATGAGAAACAGAGACATTATGTAAAATGCTTGGCATTTTTAACAAGAACCTTACTTGTCTGTGCCTCAAAGTTCATGCCTCCAGGAAGCTACCCAGGAGTTACAGGTAGAAAAATGACATCTGACTAGCTCAGTTACCAACTTTTCTTGAATGAAGATGGGCTATGGCTTTTCACAATCAAACCCTCAGGTTCCATTTTCCTAGGGCATACGGTGTGCCTTAACTTAGAAGAATTTAGGTGTACCGCTGGAACTTTAAGTACCCCCAAAGGCCAGTAATGGAAATCACTTGGAAGCCAGAGTGCAATAGAGGGTGTGTTCTTCCTGTAAAGAGTGTGACGCCGGGACCCCGTAGCCAGCTGTGCTCACCTGTGCTGACTTCAGTAATGAGTTCAGCTGAGTTGTGACAGCCCTGTACTATGCTCCTTGTCCAGTGAGAGAGATCCCTGCTGATTTCAGCCCTGAAGACATGGGTCTCAATCCCCTGCCTGGTACCAGTTCGTGTTGCAAAGGATAGATCCACACCAGCCTGAGGCGATCCTTTCCCGGGGCCCGAGTGGACCAACCTGTTTAGAGAGAAAAAATGAGATCATCAAAGTGGAAACTGCTTTCTTCAGTGGACATGTCACCTGGTAAAAGCCCCTAGACTGGTGACTTGCTCTCTGTCATTCTGATCTGAAACCCAAGGGTCCACTGTACCCTTGTGTTCACCAGAGTTCTCTGCCAACCCCTCACCCAGTTCCCCTACAATGGTAGAAATGAGGTTAAGAAGTGCCCCAGAACCCAACTGTGCACCTGGTCAAATATGCAGAAAAGTCGAATGATAGGACTTTAACTACAGTTAGACAAATTCATCTGTGCTCACTCATCCAGAAAGAAAGAGAATTAAGTGAATGAGAGAACAATTTAAATGATGTGTGAAATTCCCCCCGGGGTTACATTCCTGGGCATATATAGGTCCCAGTGTGAGAGGGAAAAGAAAACTGTTTCCTGGGTTTCTTGTAGTTGGAGCATCTGGCTGCACTGAATGTACATCTGAGTAGGCATTTTTCGTGCACAGGCGCTCCAAATGCAAGCAGACAGCCATGGGACACCACTGAAGAAGCAACAATCTATGTACCTGTGTTAAAGCTTGAGAAAGAACTGGCGATGCCGGACTTCTTATGAAAGGGAAGCAAACTGTACTTTATGGGAGATGTAAGGGATTTTCAAGAGCGATTTTGACTGTACACATTGTTCACACTGATTTTACAACTTATGCTCAGCACAGGATGTGATGCCCACAGTAAATATTTCTTGAAAAACCTGACTTTGCAGAGTGTGAACTTCTGCGCGACCACTGGCTCCTTCTTCCCACTTGCCCCCTATAAAATACACTCGGATCTCTCAAGCTCTCTCCTACTTCTCTTTATCTCAACCTCCTTTGGGGAGAGACTATTATATCAGTAATTTGCAGGGTAGCGCAAGTGTAATTTAGAAAATGTTACTTATCTCCAGGGTCTTTGCATGTTCAGCCTTATCTTTTAATACAGAAAAAAATGCTTTACCAGTTGCTAACAGACATTTCAAATGTGTCTATTCACTTGGTGGATGGGAAACTTATTTTCTTAGGCACAGCACTTGTTATCTCTAGATAAAAACTGCACAAAGGAAACCCCAAAGCTTATTTTCTGTTGTAAGCTTAAATATTATAGACCAGAGCTGAAAAAAGTATGGTAGCCTGTTGAATTTCTAGCAACACACTTGCTTTGTAACTCTGAGGAGCTTGTTTTTACTTATAAAGTTGGAGTTAGTGGTTCGCAGTGCCAACTTGAAGAAAAACATTCGTTGCAAAATCTTTTGGTTGTAAAATTTTTGGAAGATAGAGAGGTTCCCAAGAGATAACAACTGTTGGCAAGAATGTGGGGAAAAGGGAACCTTTGTACACTGTTGGTAGGAATGTAAATGGTGCTGCCATTATGGAAAACAGTATAGACGGTCCTCAAAAAATTTAAATTAGAACTACCGTATGACCCAGCAATTCCACTTCTAGGAATGCATCCGAAGGAAGGAAAATCAGCATCTCAAAGAAGTATGTGTGCTCCCATTTCATTGCAGCATTACTCACAATAGCCAAGAAATGGAAATAACCTAAGTGTCCGTTGATGGATGAATGAATTAAAAAAAGAAATGTCATACACACACACACACACACACACACACACACGCACACACACACTGGAATATTATTTAGTTTCTAAAAAGAACGATATCCTGCCATTTGGGCAATGTGGATGAAACTGGAGGGAATTATGCTAAGTGAAATAAGCTAGACAGGGAAATACCATATGAGCTCACTAATATTTTGAACCTTAAAAAAAAAAAAAAATTAAAAGTCGAATTCACAGGAACAAAGCATAGAATGCTGGTTGCCAGGGGCTGGAGGCTAGGGGAAATGGGGCAATGTTAGTCAAAGGGTATAAACTGTTAGTTATGATTGAATAAGTTTTGAGGATCTAATGTATACCTTGGTGACTATAGTTAGTAACACTGTATTGTATACTTGAAATTTGCTAACAGTAGATCTTAAGTGTTCTCGCACATAAGAAAAGTATAACTATGAGGTGATAAATGTGTTGATTGTGGGAATCATTCCATATGTATCAAATCATCACATCATTGTACACTTTATATATAATGTCATTTGTCAATTATACCTCAGTGTAAAAAATAATAAAAGAAATTTCATGCATCTCATTGAAGGGAGTCTAGGACAGTGTCAGGGCAAATGTCTGCCTAGATGGGTGCTCACACACAGAAATTTCACATATAGAGACTCAGTCCAATTCGTCAGGAGGGAGAAGGGCATTTTGTAATGAGACGTGAACAAGGGGGATTGAGAAGCTGCTGGAGGTTTCAAAATCTAGGTCAGGGTCAAGAAAACGAGGCATTCTCAAAAGCCCAATGTAAGTTTTAAAACGGATTGAGGGTCAGGTAAAAATGTATTACGAAAGGTTTATATAGTAAAAAGCACATATTTATATTGTGTTTTGTTAACTGTTCAAAAGTATTTTTATACTTAATGGTGTTTAAGTTTTAGTTGCTTTAATCTATCCAGCCTTTCCCCTTTAAAATCTTAAAATTTTCAGTATCAGTTTGGCATATCTGGCAGACTGCATGGTAAACTGAAAATTGACATAGGTTTGGGAAGCATAAAAACCTGTATCCAAGCCCCATTCTGCTATTCTTGAAATGTTTCAAGAATCCTACCTCATAAATTCCTGTGGAGATCAAATGAAATACTCTACGTAGGGTACATAACATAGAACCTAGCATATTGTTTGTATTCAGTCAGTATTATTTCCATCCCTTGCCCCTACCCTCGGTTTTCTGATTTTAAAAGCCTAATTCCTGCCTCGTAGTGTCAAAACGCTATTCAAAAGAAAAAGTCATTTAGATGGGAAATCCAAATTAGGAAAGGCTTCCTAACCATGCGCAAGACAACATGCGCTGCTCCTTTTAGATGTCTGTGGCCCAGGAAGGTCAGGAAGAGGCAGCTCTCCATCTCCAGGCTAACAGTAAGATGGAAAGATGGCTCCAAGAAGAGATAACTGTAAATCTTTGCTTTGCTGCTTGATGAAAAGAGTGCTTTTGAGATCTGAGCCTGAGTAAGGTGCAATGGAAGGTGGTGGAAGGACTTAGTATGTAAGTGGAACCCGGGGCAGCGAGGATCTTTGGGAAATCAGGGAGAACAAGTGAGAGGCTGGAGGACTGGGAGAGTGGATCTTGTATACTGCTTTTCCAAATATGGAATAAAGTAGATTCTGTGACCCTCTTCCCAGGCTAGTCTCTGTAATGGATTTTTCAAGTTATCGTATTTTACTTCGGGAAAAAAAACCAGTAGTTCATGAAGATCTATGTGGCTTTCTTCTACTCAGCTGTTTCATTAAGAAGCAAGATTACTAGAAAAGTAATAGATAAAGTGAATATTCAGAAAAAAAAGGTATTGACAAAGTTTCCTTTAATATTCATTTGGACTTGACAGAAATCAGTATTGGGTACACGGCGTATCAGTCAGATGAGTATTTTGTTAGGTTACCATAGCCATTAAGAGTCAATTTAATTAGGGATGAAGGCAGAGCTGTGGCCTCATACCTAACCTGTTAAATCTTTTTTAAAGGTTTTTATTAAAAGATAGCTAGCATACAATATCATATTAATTTTAGGTGGGCCTCATAGTTATTTGACATTTATATACCTAAAGAAGTGATCACCATGGTAAGTCTAGCAACCATCTGACACCATACCACGCTATTACAATACCATTGACTATATTCCCCATGCTGTATATTACATCCCCATGACTTATTTGTTTTATACCTGGAAATTCGAACCTTTTATTCCCTTCATCTCCCCCCCTTTTAATTTTTCAATTACAATTAACATTCAACATAATTTTATATTAATTTTGGGTGGACAGCATAGTGGTTAGACATTTATATAACTTAAGAAATGATCCCCCTGACTAGTCTAGTCCTCACCTGGCACTATACATAGTTACTGGCATATCATTGACTAGATTCCCAGTGCTTTACTTTACATCCCATGATTATTTTGTAACTACCCATTTGTACTTCTTAAGGCCTTCACCTCACTCTGTAAGGCTTGTTCATGGGTCAAAGTTGACAGCTCCTGGGTAGGATGATGCTGTGGAACAAACTTGCTGTTGACAGCACAGCCATGGGCTGGCACTCAAGACCAAGCAGAGCATGATCTCCTCAAGGTAGGTGTCCTCCTCTGCCTCCCACACGTCCTTAGCAACCCATATACTCCACTGTTTTAAGATGCCACCTCAACCTCCTTATTAGACCTCAATGTCATTCAGGGTAAGAGTCTTGTCCCAACTCTCACAATTCCATGGTGTCTAACACCCTACCTGACACATGGTAGATGGTAGGTGTTCAGTTCATATTAGCTGAATAACTGCATGAATACAATTTTTCAAAACATTTTCAAAACATGAGTTTAAGTTTGCAAAGGAAAGTATACACACACACCCCTGACCTATTTTGAAATGCTTTGACATCTGGGGACAATGAAAGGCCTCCTAATGGAGTCTTCATCTGCAGACCACATTTGAGAACACATTACTGTAGCTAGATTCTGGCCATTAAGTACCAAGAAAATGTCGGCTGGACATTAAGATGTTAAAAGTCACCATTTGGACATTTGAAAAGGTAAGGGCTAAGGATAGAATCTGCTTGTCTGAGTTCTTCCCATTCTGCCAGGAACAGCCTTTTTATAGTCCTCCCAAGATTCTTGCCAAAAACCTTTCCTGATCTGCAGTCTCAGGAGGGACTCTGAAATAGCTATTATTTATCTTTCAATTATTTTACATTTTCAGCTATTTGTGTATCCTTTAAAATATGACCATCTATCTCTTATCTGCAGTAGGAACTAAAAACTACAGCAACCACAAAAACGCTGCCTCCCAAGAGAAGATAGCTTTCTTACTCAGCCAGAAAAATGGACTGGCACCCTTGGGACAGACTTGCAAGCTGTAATTCACACCCAGTTTCTTAGTGTTGTCTGAAACTGCTTGAGACGCCCAAGGATATGCTTCATTCCCTGGTTACAAAATTCAGATAACACATTCCCATGGATAAGCCCAGAGTTGGAAGCAAAGTCACAAACTCCAGCAAGATTTTACATTTCCTCTTACACAGGAGTGTGACTAAGTGAACAAATGAATAGAACCACATAATACTAGAGAGGGGGGCAAGAAATTGAAGCCCCAGATAGGAGCGGAGAGAGCAGAGAGTCAGACACCCCAGGTGAGATATTTCCCAGCTGTGTGACCTTGGCAAGTTTCTTAAATTCTCCATGCCCCAGATTCTTCAAATGCAAACTGGGGATAACAATATGCCTGCCTCGTGGTCCTGTGGGGAGGATGAAATGAGTTACATGAACACTGCATGGCGCAGCGCCTGGTATAGCATATATAGTTATATCCATCATTATCAATTAGGGCAGGACTTTTTTTTTTTTTTTTAAGATTTTATTGGGGAATTGGGTGAGGGGAACAGACAAGTTGCTGTCCTTTTGTTCTTTAGTCTAGTTGTGGAGGACGTTGCTTCACTGGCCCATGTTGGTATCATCATTGCATTCTTCTCGGGTGAGGCAGATCCGTCACTGGCCTCTGGATGGCCGCTCATGGCGGCTCTTGGCAGCTCACACCAGCTGCTGTCCACTCACGCTGGCTGCCGGCCACTCACTGTAGCCTCTGGCAGCCCATTGTCACCGGAGACTCATAGCTGCCCATCTCCAGGTGGAGCTGTTGTTCACCATCTTAGCTGTAGAGGGCAGTGTCACTGGCCCTCATATATGGGATCTGAACTGGGGTCCTGCTGCTCAGAGCCGGCATCCCAAGCCAGCTCTTAACCAACGCGCCCCTCGCCTGGCCCAGGGCAGGACTGTTGATTATTCCCTGCTGAATGCCTAGCATCGAGAACAATTCCAGGCACATGGCAGGCACTGAGTCAATATTTGTTAAAGGAATGACTGAATGAAGAGCTAGGATACATTGAGGACTATTTTCCAAGGAGTATGTGCTTAATGACCACTATGAGATATTGACTTCTTTCCTACCCTCAGTCCCTCAACCACATGAAACAGTAGCGAATGCCACATCCAAAGAACTTGGGTTTACATCCACTAAATGCTAATTTCCAGATAAATTCAGTTCTGTAAAATGATGATCTTAATAGGTAACGGAGGATGAGATGTTCTAGGACGGGTTGGCAAACTGCGGCTCACAAGCCACTTAGCTGCTCTTTGGGTACGTACATGTGGCTCTGAAGTAAAATTGAAAATAAAAATAAAATTATTATAGTTTCATTGATAACATTTTTAAAGGATATTATTCACATAACGGTGATTTCATTTGTTTATGGCTCTTGAATACTTTTGAAATTGTTGTGAGGGACAGGATGGGCTCTTCTGTCTCAAAAGTTTGCCAACCCCTGCTCTAGGAGGTAATCTTTACATCCATTTCCTGTTTCTTCTTTCAATCTGTTGCTTCTTTCTATTTTTTGCAACTGGTGTTTTTAATAGTGACTTGGTTATTTAGGGAGTCAGAGTTACCTTTTTTGGTCTCAGAGTAGAAGGTGACCATTTTATCAAAAAGTGAAAGTCTTTAAAATTTCACATTCGTGGCCAGCATGGATCCCGAGTACATTAAAGAATTGTATATAAATGAAATGGGTCTCTAACCCAGATACAAAGAAATGGTGAAATGTCTCAAAGTTACTTCAATTACCCAAAGTGGTGGATTCCATAAGGCTCAACATGGCTGTGGGATAAGTACATTTTCAGGTTAAATTCTTTGTATAAGATTTGGCAGAACTTGGCAGTAGAAATACTCATTCCTACAAGACACCAGGCCGAATGTTTATCCATCAGTAACTGGGGTACCAGGCCGCATGTTGTTTTGGGATCTTCAGATATGCTCCTTTGCCTGACTTGTTTTGATAAAAACAAAAACTATAAAACCTGTTTCACAAGGTATGCTGAAGCACTCATTTAATTCTGGATGGGAGTTAGAGAATGCTGCCTAAAATGTTCCATACAAAAACATTATTATTAATATCCTTAATTAAAACAAAAACAACTGCAGCACACGGATTCAGCCAAATTAGTAAAATTACATATTAGGTAACTGGGTTGCTAAGCAATATTACATTCTCATTTTACTTAATTGCTGTAATTAGCATCTCCCAACTGATGCCACAATGCAAGCTACAAAAAAAAAAAAAAAAAAAGAAAAGAAAAGAAAGAAAGAGTAACTAGTCAGATCCCTTAAATGGTCTGGTGCACCGGAATACCCTCATCCAATGGCCACCCCTAATGGAGCCCAGCAGTCAACAGACTCTAGAAAAGAAGTGAGGGGACAGAATCCCTAATAAGGACCCAACTGTCAGATAGGAGGGTCTGCCCAGGTACCAAACCCCCTCAGCCAAGAATAGCTGAACAATTGCCCCATTTCCATCTTCTAAGCATCTTTCATTTGGATATGGTGGTGAAAGAGTTAGGCAAGGTCCCATCTCCGGGAAAGCTGATATTACTGACTATTACTGGGTATCGACTATAAGCAAAGACAAACTTAATATAGGATAATGAGCAGCAAAAGAGATGGGAGCCAATTTTTGACTATTTAATGGTATTTATCTGGGTGGATTTTCAAAGACAAATGATTGTCCTCCATACATTCTCCATGGCTTCATACCTCTCATGGCCAGCTTCCAGCAGTAACATGGAGGGAGGAAAGTAGATGCTTACTAGGTGAAAGGGTGTATTGATATACTATCATTCAGTCTCCACAGTGACTCTTTGAAAAGTGGTATTATGGGTTCTGCTTTACAAACAATGAATCCGTGGTTCTGTGTGTTTAAGCAGCCACCCAGGATCACACAGGAAGTGTCCAGAACTTGAACCCAGGTCCATACGACTACAAAGTCTATACTCTTTCCATCATATCAGGAAAAGTGTCCAAACTCCAGCTTGTCAACTACAGGTAGGAAGAAAACTGAAATAAGAGAGTATAATGAAGCCATCATATCATCCATGGCTTTAAATTATCCATGCACTTTTCTTCTCCAAGATAAACAAGACTTATGATCTGACAGATATTCTCACATCATGATAATCCAATGTCTTGGGAAATTTTTCATTTGAAGATAATAGTCTTTGTGCTATGTAGCAGTCTTAGAACTCTAATTTTTAAATATGTTCTTTAAATTTTCCTTTCTTTAAATCTCACCTAGTCCCTATCCCATCTATGCTTTAACTAGTTTGACATATATCACAATGTGTATAAAATGTGTATTATAATAACACCTTTAAGAGCTTCTCTAT
Source organism: Aselliscus stoliczkanus (assembly GCA_033961575.1). Taxonomy (NCBI): domain Eukaryota; kingdom Metazoa; phylum Chordata; class Mammalia; order Chiroptera; family Hipposideridae; genus Aselliscus; species Aselliscus stoliczkanus. The sequence continues at coordinate 15,046,788 of CM066731.1, read as the reverse complement.
GTAAGACGATGACAATTAAAATTAATTCTATTTTACTGGGAAAATGAAACAATGAGTGAATAGCCTGAAAATTAGCTCTTAAAACACTTGGCTTATTTTTTTTTTTATTCCCCTACCATCAATACAATGTCTTTCTAATAGGAGCCTTTTTAGAGTTTCTTAAACTGAACTGAACATTCTTGTCCCAAGGAGGAAACCATCATTAGGCTACCTACCTGTGGAATTGCTTCAAGTAGCATTCAGAACTAGCTTTGAGGTGTGAGTTGAGGGGTTCCAGTCTCCCAATTTTCATCTCACACCTCCCTTTCCCTACAAACAAACCAACAACTCTTCATTAACCCGGTTCTTACATCTCACTTACTTTGATTTAAGATACCACGAGTCCCTGATAAATGCAATATTACATGTAGGACCAAATATGTCCAATTACTTAGTCATTCATATATTAATTTTAATTATTTTCTCCATTCACAATTGCTAACATTTATCAATCATGTATGATGTCTCTGTCATAGGCTAAGCACTCACGTGCCCTGTCTCAATCGGTCCTATCAATAACTCTATGAAGCAGAAGATACTATTGCCCCCTTCATACAGATGAGGAGATTTGAATTCAGCATTTACTATTTTGCCCAAGATTACATTGTAAGTAGAGGTCTCAGGATTCAAACTTCTGGTTTGTCTGATTCCAAAGTCCATGGATCTCCTCATTCTGCTAATCTCTTGCCCAGCACCTCTGAGGAGCTCCCAAAATGGTAGGAGAAAGGGCATGAGGCTGGTGGTTAGTGTGATCATTAAGTCCAATGGGACTAATGGAATGGACAGCTATGTAGGGAAACCCCATACTTTATAATTTGACAGAGTGTAGCTCCTTGGACGTGTAGATCCTTTTGCACTGCCCATGGAAAATGCTTACATTCCCTAAGAGTGCGAAGGCCTCTCTGGCTTAGTGGGAAAACCACAGGCTGATTGTAATAGGATGTCTGACAAATGCAATTGGCCAAACTTCCCCTGTGGAAAGCATTCCTAAAATTACTGAGGCTGGCCCAACTACTTTTAGCACTTAGAAACAGGTTGGTTCCTTAGGCACCAACAATTATGCTACTTGTTTAGTAGAAATGCTTAGTGTCTTTAGCTCCCAAGTACCACAGAAGACAGGTGGGCATTCATCAGTTATACTTTTTCAGCTATCCCAAACCCTTCCCTCACAGGTCAGAGAACTGGGCTCAGACCAATGTCACCCTTTTTACAAGCTCTGGGCTTCCAAACCTTTCGCCAACAAACTGGGTGTTCAACCTCCTTTAGAATTCCAGAAATATTGCAACATTAATCCTCCTTCTCTGTAGGCCCATCTCACTTGCCAATTATGGCGACAGTGACCAAAAAAACCAACACACTCCATATGAGCTAGAGCACCTTATTTTTTCCCTTAATGTTCAGCTACATCAAATAAGCATTGGCTAAGCAAAAAAAAAAATCTGTTCCCAAGGACTCATAAAAAGCTGAGGGATGAGAATCGCTAAAATGACAACGTTTGTTGTGAACTTTCCAAGCGCACTGCTATAAATTGCACCACTGACGCATACAGGCACCATCGAAGCTTCTCAGTGGGAGAGGTGAGTCCTCATAAACTCCTCTGCATGGCGGTCAACACCAAGAATGCGTGAGCATTCCTGGGGCAACTGCTATGAAACACAATCAAATTTTTATCTTCTGGAAGAATATAAATTAGATGTGCCTGTGTGTAAGGAAAATAAAAAACCTAAACAAATCAACTATGAACTGTGTCTGAGGGAGTAACTTGATTTTGAAAGAAACCTGTTTCTGACTGCCAGAGTCCCAGCCCATTCTTGTGCAATGCAAAAGGCTATCTGACATTCTGCACAGGGCTTCCCAGCACTGCTAAGGGGACTGACAGTTGCCCAGTCCTGCTATGTGCCAGGCATTATGCCAGATAAGCCTGTATTTAGCTCATTGCTATGGACTGAATTCTACCCCACCCCCACTCCCTCCATTCATATGTTGCAGCCCCCAATATTCTGTGTGACTATATTTAGAAATAGGACCAATAAAGAGCCCATTAAGTTTGAATGAGGTCATGAGGGTATGGCCCTGCTCTGATAGGACTGGTGTCCTTGTAAGAGTTCCAGTTCTCTCTCTCCCCCATGAATACAAAGAAGTCATGTGAGCACACAGCCAGATGGTGGCTGTCTACAAACTAAGAGGAGAGCCCTCAACAGACACTGACAGTGCTGGCACCTGGCCTTGGACTTCACCCTGTAGAATCGTGAGAAAATAATTACCTGTTGCTTAAGCCACCCAGTCTAAGGTATTTTGTTGTGGCAGCCTGGACTGACTAATCCAGTCATCATTATTTAATTTTCATAATCACTTTGCAGTAGACATTACAATTAAGTTGTCAGGAGAGCTAAGGAAAGGTTTATATGATACACTTAGCAAATTAAAGAGCCACTGAAGCTCCAGGGAATAATAAGAACATACTCTTGGGAAGCTGCAGAGAACAGTGGCAAAGGTGGACTCAGAATCAGAATCTCAGGTCTTTCTTCCTAGCTGGATGTGGGGAAGTTACTTCACCTGTTAGTTCCTTAGTTTACTTGTCTATGAATTGGGAATAAACTCTAAACTTCATAGGGTTGTAAGGGTTAAATATAGGAACCCTGAGGACAACATTTGCCCAATGCTTGTTAAAAGCACATATTCCTAACCCCAAACCTGGCCCAGTGAGCTAGAATCTCCAGGCAGGGTCCTCAAAACAGGAATCTTTAATAAACAGCCAGGTGAGTCTTAAATTAGACAAGTTTTGCAAACTCTAATAGAATCCATGTAAAGCCGTTGGCCTTTACAAAGGTCAGACACTGGTTTATTACCACCTGGCCTATCGTAAGTCCTCACTTAACATTGTCTATAAGTTCTTGGAAATTGTAACTTTAAGTGAAGTGATGTGTAATGAAAAGCAGTTTTACCATAGGCTAATTGATGTACAGAAATATGCTGTAGGAACTCAATTCTTGTTTATACCAGTTAGCCTATGGTGAAGTTGGTTAAAGTCTTAGTTTCCAAGAATCTATAGACTCTGTTAGGTGAGGACTCACTCTGTTTGCAAGTGGTATTACCATGGCCTTCTTGATAATGTCACCCAGGATGATTAATTTATAGACACCCTATATTAAACTTTTAGAAGACATGATTCTATATCCATAAGTAAAAATTAAGTTTCACATTTAAGATTTATGTACATTATTATTTATAAATTATGCCCTAATAAAATACTTCAAAAATACATTTTAAAGACAGAACACTCCCAACCTAATTTTTTTTTTTACTGTTTCACATAGATTGTTTTTTCACTTGGCATTGAATCAGGAGTACTTTCAACAGGTAAATTTTATTTATCCTTGGGATTTCGTCTTTGATCATGGTTTTTAAAAATAATTTTATTAAAAGTATAGCTAACATACAATATTATATTAGCTTCAGGTGTGCACCATAGTTATTAAACATTTATATACCTAAAGAAGTGATCACCATGATAAGTCCAGCAACTACCTGACACCGTACCATGCTATCATAATATTATTATCTATATCCGCCATGCTGTATGTTACAACCCCGTGACTTATTTGTATTATACCTGAAAATCTGGACTGCTTATTCCCCTCTTCTAAAATTTTTCAATTACAGTTGATGTTCAATATTATTTTATATTAATTTCAGGTGGTTAGACATTTATATAATTTAAGGAGCGATCCCCCTGACTAGTCTAGTACCCACCTGGCACTGTACATAATTATTACCATATTATTGACTATAGTCTGTAAGCTGTACTTTACATCCCCATGATTATTTTGTAACTACCAATTTGTATTTTTTAATCCCTTCACATTTTTTACCCTGCCCCCCCAACACCCCTCCCATCTATCACCCTGATAAATCTAGTATTCATCCGACACCATACATAATTATTACAATATTATTGACTATATTCCTTATGCTATACCCTACACCCCCCATGGCTACTTTGTAACAACAAATTTGTACTTCTTAATCCCTTCCCTTTTTTCACCCTCCCCAAACCCCTCCCATCTGGCAACCATCAGAATGTTCTCTGTATCTATGAATTTGTTTCTGTTTTGTTTGTTTATTTTCTTCTTTAGATTCCACATAAGCTAAATCACATTGCATCTGTCTTTCTCTGTCTGATATGCTCCCCTCAGCACAATACCTTCCAGGTCCATCCATGCTGCCCCAGATGGCAAGAACCCATTCCCTTCCATGGCCGAGCAATATTTCATTGTATATATGTGTATATATATATATATATATATATATATATATATATATATATATATATATATATATATATATATATATATACCGCCTTCTCTTTATCCATTCATCTCTCTAACATTCCCGCTTACTCCGATGAGCTGGATTTGCCCCAGAGGACTCTGGTGCCTGTTGAGACCTCCCTTTTCCCATGCTACTTGTGGGGCGAATTGGGTGATGCTCTGCTATGGTCTCAAGTCAACTTCCAAGTATGTTGGTTCTGAAGCCTCTTGGGAGGGGCTCTGACACAGGCCCAGGTCACCCACTGCCAGTGACCAGCTGGGGACCACCTGCAGTTGTTTGCTCCCTGTGCTAACATGGGAGGCATGTGGAAGAGGCCATGCTACAAACCACGGAGGGCTGCCACCAGCACTGGACCTGAGGTAGCACCACAAAAGCCAGAACACACTGAGACCTGCTGTCACCTGCCTGCTCCCTTAAAGTTCAGCTGCTGAGAAAGCCTCATGTGGTATTCAAGTGGGGTGAGGCAGGGCCTCAGGGAATCACTAGAGTGGGAAGAGTTGTGTTCACCAGGTTAATGTAGATTCTGGTTTGGTGCCAGTGATGAGCTTGGAGCTACTCAGCAGAAGTCTCAGAGTACACTGAGACCAGTTACCACCCTCCTGCCGCCTGCACACACCAATAGTTTTCCAAGAAAAGAATGCAATGCTGGTGGGGATTGCTGGTCACCAAGAAAGTGCCTCCAATGTTAGGGAGTTGGGTAGGGCAAGGTTCCAGGGAGTCAGCAAGGTGGAGCAGCAGAGCTCACCAGACCAATTCAGATTCAGATTTGGCCATGTTGGGGAGGGCTCAACAGAGGAAAGATGGTGCCTGCCTGCCGGCTGCAGAGGAAGAGGATTCTACACTGGGAAAATGGTGACTGTTCCTTCAGTCCTTGCTCTGGAGCCACACAATTCAGTTTCTCCCCCATATGTCTTGGATGCCTCCTGAGTCACTGTCCCTCCACCGTAGCCCAGGGTGAGTATCTGCAAGGGAGTGAGGCTGTGCACGAGCAATTTAAGAGGATTTCTGGGTTTCCCACAGTCTTCTGTTCCACCCAAATGGTCAGAATCCCGACTATTTTTCACAGCCAGATGTTGTGGGGCTTCTTTCCCACCACCAGTACTCTGGGCTGGGAAGCCTGGTGGGGGGCTGGGGTCCCTGGCTCCTCCTGGGGGAACCTCTGCAGCTGAGATATCCCTCTCAATTCTCAACTTCCACACGCAGGTGTGGGGCCAGTTGTTTCATGTCTCTGCCTCTCCTACCAGTGTTAACATGGCTTCTTCTTTGTATTCTTAGTTATACGACTTCTATTCAGTTAGACTTCACATAGTTCTCCAGGTTGATTGTTCTATAATTTAGTTGTAATTTTAACGTTTTCATGGAAAGAGGCAGGTACAGTGTTCATTTACTTTACCACGTTGGATCCAGAGCTCCCCTTCTTTAGAAAAATTTACTGCAAGACAAATAATGCTACTAGATAGGCTATGTGCCAAATGCTCACATATAAAGGACACAGTGGCACATATGACTGTACAGGACACTTGGGGAGTAAAGTCAGGAGTCACTTGATGAACTTAAATATTTGGCTAGGGAAACAGCCAGTGGAAGTACCGGAATAACCTCTATAATGGAAGGATCCAGAGCTTTCCTTTGATTTCTACCACTTCTGGCAGAAACAGCCCAGCCTCCCACCTCAGAAAGCTGGTTTCATGCAAGGATAGAATAGTTTTCAATCTTCAGCTCGGGTGAACGCTGATCCACAGCAACTCATTCACAAGCCCAGCCTGGAGCTACAAAAAGGTACATCTCCCCAGCATGATTACCTGGGAAAGGGGGCATAGGAAAGGGAGGGGTCCTTTTCCTTGTTTGCTTTCCAAAAGTCTTTTTTCTAGGCACATTCTCAGAGTCATGGAGAGAAGCTGCCCATGAGCAATGTATGCAAACCAGGGTTCATTCATGCACAAGCCAAAAGCTTAGTTAAAAAAAAAAGGGGGGGGGGCCTGCCTGGTGACTCGGTTGGTTAAAGTGCAAGTTCTGAGCAACAAGGTTGCCTGTTGGACTCCTGCATGGGATAGTGGGCTGTGCCCCGCCCCACCCCACCCCTCAACTATTCATAGATTGAAAGTGGTGACTGGACTTGGAACTGAGCTTGCACCCTCCACAACTAGGATTGAAGGACAACAACTTGACTTGGAGCTGATAGGTCTGGGAAAAACACAATGTTCCCCTTCCCAATTCCCCAATAAAATCTTTAAAAACACACACCCCAAAGTATATCTCCCCTGGGCTTTGGTGACAAAGGCATTCACCAAGTATATTTAACAGATGAGGGTTCTGAAAGAGGGAGGTGGAGCCATCAGACTGAGGAAAAGTACTGTCCTGGTGGGAGAAAAACCGGGTGGAAGCAGCTCTTATCTTTCTAGGCTGCTGCACTGGAGTAGGCAGCAAATTACCTACTAGCTCAAGGGGATGAAGTCAGAGGGAATAGCCAGTGTTGCACTCACATCTTGGATAAACTGCCTCACAGGCTACCAGCTGGAGATAAGGATCATGGTGATAGTCCAAATTTTATCATTGCTGATAGGGATGATATGCACATATAACACATTTTTATTTTGCAGTTCATTGGTCAGGTGGGGTCATTTGGGAAAGGCCAGTGAGTTGGGAAGTCAAGTGTCATCTCCGTATGTCCTTTACGTTTAGGTGATAGACACCAATTTTTTTAATGCTACCTCTTTTGTTCTGAATGATCACAGTTTGCACTGCAGGGGTTTTCATTTTCTATTCCCATATTGGATGTAGGCTTGTAGTTTCAGTCCATTCATGTGCTTTGCTGGCATCCCGTGGCTTGTTAGCCTGTAACAGATGTCTGTTCTGCCTCCAACCCCCCAACCCCCAACCCCAACCTCCTCAGATGGTATTTACTTGGGTCTGAACACTCATTCTCCCTTCTGGGGCTATGCTCTTCTTTTTTATTATTTTTTTAGCTGAGCCATCCTGCCACCTGTTGGCAGCTTAGCAGCAACTCAGCTCAGGCCGGAAATTGAACCGCTGTTGCTCGGAGCTCGCGCTCTTGAGCGAGCTCTTAACCAGCTGAGCCACTCGGCCAGCCCTCTGAGGCTATGCTCTTAAAGGTTCACATCCACGACTTCCTTCAGGATTGTCCTGAGCTGCTGGAGCCCTGCTTGTATAGACAACCTGACGAGCCTGCAGGGGGACACTCCACCAGGCAGCCTGAGCTTTGGACACACTGCTGTGAGACCGTGCAAGTCCAGTCACTTGCCTGAATCAGGACAAATTCTGAGGTAACCATTTATGCTCTAGGGCAGTGCTGTCTAATAGAACTTTCTGTGGTGATGGAAGTGTTCTAGATCTGTACTGTCTAACATGGTGGCCACCAGCCACGAGTGCTGAGTACTTAAAATATGGCTACCGCGACGGAGGAAGTGAAGTTTTAAACTCCTGAATGAATGAGTGGGGGCATGCACAGATGAGAAAGCAGCCTCCATCAGTCAGAATGCTCAGAAACTGTGAGGAGGATGCTATGTCTTAGGGTATGTTTTGTTGTCAAGTTGCCTGAGCGATACCTGGAAACTACCTTATTTAAACTTCTGTTCCTGAATGATTCCAAGAGGCATGAATCCAGTCTCTCTTCTCAGTAAATGCAGTGAATGTGGTCTGATCTTCCTTTGGTTGCAGTTGGGGGTATGTCTCAGTGCCCATGGATGAGGATTGCAATGTGAACTGTAGAAAGTGATGGATACTGGGCTGAATTTGAATGGACCCTGAGATATCGCCTGAGTCTTCATATGAACATTTTAGGATGCTTGTGTTCTGATTATTGAGGTTTTTATTGTAAACATCAAAAGTACTTTAATAGGTATCCTGCCAAAGATTTTGAGACTTAGGAGAGTCAAAAATTAAATTACTCATTTATATGATTTTATTTATGTTATTAATGTCTATGCAATCTAGGCCTGGTTCCTAGCCCCTAAAGGATTTCTCTATTCACCTCTGGGGCCAATAATTACCCTTGCTGGTCTCTATAATCAACCATGAGTGGAAGTAAGAGGAATTGTAAAGAGTTTCAGCTCCACTCATTACCACCATTTCAATTTTGTGTTACCCCTTGCTCTGTCACTGGGTCTCCTTCGCTGCCCTACACCACAGCCTTGACTATAACCTGTTTGGCACCTCAGTCTCTCCAGAACAGAATCTGTTTTGTTCTATCTTTTGCTTAGAACAGATGCCCCAGAACCTCAGTCCACTGTGCTCTGTCTGTTGGACCAAATTCCTTCCAGAGTCTGGCCCACATTGTTCAGTAATTCATTCAACAGACACTTCAGGGCCCAATATTACCAGGGCCTATGACAGAGAGGCCACAAACATTATGTTAGCATGCCTAGCTTCTAGGTAAAGAAACGGAGGTATGGGAGTAATGAAAATTGTGCCGGTTATCATACAGCATATATAGGAAAAGTTGGTGATAGAAGCCAGGTCTGGGAGTTGTCAGCTACTTGGAAGCAAGACTTGGGTTTGATGTGCTTTTGTGTTCAGGAAACAGGCCTTCAAAGAAGGGGGTGAGCATATGATGCATTAAGCTAATAAGTCACATAAACTATAAATGTGCACTGAAGGTCCTAAGAAACAGATAGACCCTGGCACCCCCACTTCCATAGGAAGCATCACACAGCTGAGGAAGAATGTGTTATGGGGTCTCTCATGCTGAACAAACTTTAAAAAGCCCAGTGTGACATTCCCGTGTGACATTCTTGATGCCACCAAGTGAAGACCTTTGAACGATCATTCTTTCCAACTGAACTTCAAGATTGTAAATACATGTGCATAGTTCATCTCAAAGGGGATAGGATGGAGTCCCAGGAAGGTGACTGGGCTGGGACCATCTTACAGATGTCTCTGTTCCTTCATGTTGGATAAGCAGTTTGTTTTTTGTCTCTGTGTAGGCCCATGTTTGGCCATAATTAATAATTCATCTACCTGGTAAAAACAGGTGGCTATATCTGGGAGGAACTCCCAGCTCCTGTTGCAACAGTAAGCAGTAATAGAAGGTGTTGAAATAACTGTAATTGATTAAAATAGGTTTGAACTGCAAACGCGTCATCCCCAACCACAAAGCCATGGCTACCTGGTGGCAAGCAGAGGGTACGTGTGAACTGGGCTGAACCAGGCTTCCTTCCTCCGTGGCATGCTGTCATAGATTAAAAGGTCCTTCTCAGTCAGTACAACCAGGGCTGGCTTCCACTGTTTCTCGCCCTCCCCAGGCACCTGAAACAGAAAGCAGAGGTCTGGTAAACAATGGCCTGAGAAAAGAGTGACGAGCAAGGAGAAGATGGCATCCCCCCAGCCAGAAGACCCAACCATCAGAGCATCTTTTGGTTCAGGTTGTGAAATGAAAATGAGGAGACACCATTCATGGTGACATGATTCTTAGTCTTTGAACATATCTTTCCTCAAGGCCCTGTTTTATGTACAGTCAGTGTAGCCAAGAAGCAGCCCAGCTGCCAAACAGCTGTCAGTGTTTCTCACCTGCCCGGCAGCACTGAGGTCTTTATTTCATAGTAGGACGTAGATGTTTGGGGCACTACGCATCCCCAGCTGACTCTCTGGTAGAAGGTGTTGTTTCTCTTATGAAATGGTAAGGGTTGAAAGCTTTGGAATAAACATCCAAAGCCTCTGAAAAGGCACTGTACAGGTGACTGTCTGTCTGAACAAGTATGACACACCCTAGCCTTTTTCCCTCGTCTTTTACTCTTAGATTGTTTTTTTGTTTGTTTGTTTTTTTGAGGGCAGTATCCCTGGCCCTCATATGTGGGATCCGAACCGGGGCTGCTGGTGTCGCAAGCCAGCACTTAACCACCGCACCACTTGGCCGGCCCACTCTTAGATTGTTTTTGTGATTCAGGTACCATCTTGAAATTCTCTTGTTCTAGTGAATGTTAAGTTCTATTCATCACAGATAATTCTTTTTTTTTAAATTAGTTTCAGGTATACAAAACAATGTAGTTAGACATTTCACCCCTCACAAACTGATAACCCCTCTCCCCCAATCTATTGGCCCTCTGACATTGTATATATCTGTTACAACTCCATTGACTCTTTAATTCAAGGGCTGAGATGACCTAGCAGGGATATGAGAGGATTCAGACATCAATTGGATGACTGGACTAGAGAGATGACCCTCGATGTCCCTTCCAATCCAGGGAGCCTGTGTAGCTCAGATCTTATCTCATGAGCCTTCCGCCTCTGTCCAGTGTTGATCGCCCACACTCCCGAAGCGTTCTTCCATCTATGAAAATGCTCTCAGTCCAACTTGAACTCTGACATAAATTTTGATGGTCAGTTTGGAAAAACTCAATGCTCTTAGCTTGCTACTCAAAGCACGGATCATATCATCCATATCATCACTGTGACCTGGGAGCTTGCTAGAAATGCAGACTCTAGGGCCCTTCTCAGATCTGTTGAATCACAATTTACATTTTAACAAGATCTTCAGGTGATTCATATGCTCATTAAAGATGAAGAAGCACTGCTCTAGATGAGGATAAAGTTGTCTTTGACACTGGCAATTAATTCAGGGTAAACCATTGTCCAAAATCTATTGGGTTGTCGGAAAAGTCATGATGCATTTTTGCAATGAGAAACAGAAAAAAATACGTCATGACTTTTCCGATAACCGAATATATTCAGAATTAAAGTAAATTAGCCAGTAAACTAAATAAATGATAAAGCTAATTTCTTTCCTTTCTGTTCTTTGTTGTTACCTTTTCTTAAGTGCGACAGTGAAATCTCTATTGAGGTGGAAGCGAGTGTGTCTGGCTTTAGAAATGAGTGATCCAAGTCAAGAAGATAGTATAAGTTTGAGCTCTGTCGGTTATGTGGTATTATAGGCTGCCTGAGTTTGATCCCTGCTCCATTATTTATTGCTTGTGTGACTTTGGGCAAGTTATTATTTGCTGCGCTTCTGTTTTCTCACTGATAAAGATAATATCATATCCAACAGTGGCTAAGAGTGCTGACTCTGGAGCTAGACTGCCTGAACATAAATCATAGCTCCACGATTTACTAGCTGTGGGATCTGAGGCAAGTCAGCGAATCTCTTTGTATCTTGGTTTCTGTATCTGTAAAATGGGGAAATAACAGTACTTATATCAGAGGGTTTTTGTGAAGATTGAGTTAAAATGTCTAGCCGGCCGAGTGGCGCGGTGGTTAAGCGCTGGTTTGGGAAGCCAGCGGCCCCGGTTTGGGTCCCACATATGAGGGCCAGTGTCACTTACCTCAAAAAAAAAAAAAAAGAAAAGAAAAGAAACCTATTTTGGGCCTGGTCAAGTGGTGCGTTGGCTTGGGAAGCCAGTGGCCCCGGTTCAGGTCCACATATGAGGGCCAGTGACACTGCCCTCAAAAAAAAAAAAAAAGTCTGAAATGCTTAGCATAGTGTCGAATAAGCACAATTTAGAGCCTACATAGCACATACATCCTAACGCTACAGTGGCGATAAACTGAGCCTGCAAGTAATGATGTGCTGAGCATGGCACCTGGCAGATGATAAGGCCCTCCCTCAGTGCAACTTAGGGTGGGAAAACTGTGGCCCACTCACTGATTTCTACACTGGTCAAAAAAGGTACTCTTTGAAAATGGTAACAATATAACAAAGTACTGACTTTCCTTGGAAAGAATTATAAGGCAAACCCAGAATATCTTTGGTGCTAACAATTTCAATTCATTCTCCTTGCATCTTTTCCAAAGTTCTCTCAGGAAGAATTCATTGCATAATGATCACCTTTATTTTTTTGATGCTATGCACCCCCCTTTAACAATTCCAAATAAAACCTCCCTTTTTAGAAGGAAGAAATCCCCCTGTGAAGCTATTTATACTAGAATGTGAATGACTGCCCAGTTTACTTGTCCCTTTGTGCATTTTGTGCATATTAAAAAATAAATCCTGCTTCAGCCTAGTGCTTTTTCCTACAGAAGAACCGCAACTTCAAGAGACCAAAATAAATGGTTATAGAAGGCAATACACTAGACCCTACAAGGTGAATAAGCTATGATCCCCAGGCATTAAGTGTTTGGGCGGGTGGGAATAAATTTTTTCCAGCCTCTACATTAAACCTAGTAAATTACTTTTCCAGCTCATTAAATAGGACTGGAGAAGCTAAAAACGATCCTCCCAAAGTCTCTATCTTACTTACCTAGTCAGATCTGACTCATTAACTTTGGAACCCGTCATTTCAATGCGAACACAGCTAAGCAACATTCCTCAAAAACAATATTAAGTTGGCAAAAGAAACCGCCCCCGTAAATACCAATCGTCCAATGCAGACCTCTCTAATAGTGGACTCATAAACTCACCCACCTGCCAAGTGGTATAGCTAGGTGTGAATAATTCCAAGGCCCTAAAAAAGTTTGCAGTTTATTAAAGAACACTGTGTCGGTATGTTAACTCTGCTGTGAGAGGACTCACCGTGGGCATTTTCCACCATTTCCGTGTGCACTTTTCATTTTAATACTGTGTGAATGCCCGAAGGTAGAAGTCTGCCCATGGGGACAACCGACTTCCAAGGAGAAAGTTTTCACATTGAAGAACAAAACCATACACTGGGTCACGTGAGCGTCCTATTGCAAAAAAAAGTCTTTTAAGAACACTTTTCTTCAGGCTTGAGTGTTTTTGCTATTGGTCAGCGATAGCTTCCATTTCATATCCAAACTCCCTGGCACCCACAAACTGTCCAGTGTTAACCCAACAGCTCTGGGGATGTGTCTATGTTTCATGAAAACATGACTCCTGAAACAGATGTGGGGTGACTTCCATGTCAATCCCAGCTTCCTGCCATCACATGCTATAGCTGTTTTTTAAAAGCTGACCACCTTGCTAATGAAAAAGAGGGAGGGGACAGAACTGGGGAAATAGACATTTAAGTCTGAAATCATTCTGAAGCCCAACTGAGAGCTGAATGCTGCTCCCCTCATCACTTCTGCAGATCACAAGAGGAAAAGTTCACTGGTCAAATTGAGGGAAGTAGATAGAAATGTATGAAATCAACATGCTGTACACCTTAAACTTACACACAGTTACACGTCAATTATATCTCAATTTTTTAAAAAAGAATTGAGGGGGCGGCCAGGTGGTTCAATTGGTTAGAGCTGTGTGCTCCGACAAACAAGGTTGCCGGTTTGATTCTCACATGGGCCAGTAAGCTGTGCCCTCTGCAACTAGATTGAAGACGACTTGAGCTGAGCTGCCAGTGGGCGGTCGGCTGACTCAGTTGGTTAGAGCTCATGCACTTATAACAAGGTTACTGGCTCGATTCCCGCATGGAATGGTGGGTTGTGCACCAATCGCCCCCCCCACACACACACACACACACATACACAACTAGATTGAATAATGGTGACTGGACTTGGAGCTGAGCTGCTCCCTCCACAACTAGATCAAAGGACAACGGCTTGACTTGGAGCTGATAGGTTCTGGAAGAAACACACTGTTACCCAATTTAAAAAAAAAAAAAGAGAATTGAGGGAAGTAGATTGAATCCTCAATTTCAGACAGGTCTCATAAGCCATCTAGTCTAGAGACTTTGCAAACTTTGAAAATTCATTGGACCTTCTGATCAGATTGAATCACAAGCCATAGAACAAAATGTAAAACAATTGAAAGAGGATTTCTGTGGGGTAGCAGCCTGGTTGGGATCCCAGACTTTATGTCTTTATCCTCCTACCACACACACCTCTGAGTGGGCTTCCTAGAACCATTGGAGTTCCCAGAACCATTGCAAACTGCTGACCTCATCTCCTCCAAAATACCTAGAATCTACAGATTATATTCAAAGAGACAGTTTTAGTCAGAACTTTTCAGTGCCTTCTTTTGGTTTTTCCAGTAAGAAGAATGATACTGTTGCCTCCTAGGCAGCATTGCAAGGATTAAATGAATTAATGCATAGAGAGGGCTTAGAAAAGTGCCGTACATTCAGTAAGCAAGCAAGTCTTTAAAAATGTTAGCTATTCTTACTATTGCATTAGAGTAAGGATAAGCGAATATTAAATTAAGAGCTGGGCAAGAATTATTTGCCTTTGTGGAACTAATGTCCTCATCTGCCAAAGGTAAGATGTGAGACTAAATTATTGCTAACAACGTCTCCAACTTCAAAATCAATCATATTTTTTAGGTTAAAATTCCCTGTTACTAGGTTGGGACTGCTTTAGTTACTGGGACTCTTGCTTTATATCTCTTCAGTGGACTCTGTTCAGAGGACAAAAAAACAATGTGTGGGACTGTTTTTTTTCCCCCTCATGTCAACTCTCTTCCCATCATACTTATTTTTTACCTTCTGCTTGAGCACAGGGTGGCAGGAAGAGCTCATAGTCTTTGGAGTCAAACAGCAAATGTCTCCAAAATCAAGTATCTTCAAAAGAATTGGCTTTGCAACCTCTTGGCTGAGGGATCGGAACAGATTAGAGTCATGTGTCACGTAATGACCTTGGGATCAACAATGGACCATACAAGGTCTGACAATTAAGTTCATGAATTTGTTGCAATGATGTTGCTAAACTTTTTTGATATCAGAGGGATTATTCATTATGAATTTGTACCAGCTGGACAAATAGTTAACCAAGTTTACTATTTGGAAGTGCTGAAAAGGCTGTGTGAAAAAGTTGGACGACCTGAACTTTTTGCCTACAATTCATGGCTCTTGCATCACGACAATGCACCAGCTCAAACGGCACTGTCTGTGAGGGAGTTTTTAGCCAATAAACAAATACCTTCCCTACTCATCCTCCCTACTCACCTGATCTGGCCCCCAATGACTTCTTTCTTTACCCAAAGATAAAGGAAATATTGAAAGGAAAACATTTTGATGACATTCAAGACATCAAGGATAATACGACCATAGCTCTGATGGCCAGTCCAAAAAAAGAATTCCAAAATTGCTTTAAAGAGTGGACTAGGCGCTGGCATCAATGCATAGCTTCCCAAGGTGAGTACTTCGAAAGTGACCATAGTGATATTCAGCAATGTAAGGGGCACTTTTTCTAGGATGAGTTCTCGAGCTTAATTGTCTGACCTCATATACACAACAGTGGACCCATAAGACTATAATTGATCTGAAAAATTCCTATCACCTAGTGACATAGTAATCATCATTACACTGTAACGCAAATCACAATTGCCTACAGTATTCAGAAAGGTAACATGTTGTACAGGCTTGTAGCCTAGGAGCAATAGGCTTTACCCTACAGCCTAGGTGTGGAGGAGGCTGTACCATCTAGGTTTGTGTAAGTGCATTCTTATGTTTGCACAATGATGAAAGTGCCAAATGCCACCTTTCTCAGAGCATAGCCCCATCATTAAGCAACACATGACCACTTAACTGCTATAAGCCCTTGTTCACGGATGTACAACATGCTAATAATGGCCTCCTATGCATATTTTAGGAGGATTAAATGAGACAACATATATAAGGTGCTTCCCCTTTGTCAGATCCTGGAAATGTAAAACTATCCCTATCACACACCACAGGTACCTTTTTTTCCAGCTATTCTGCACAGAAAGAAAGGTCTAGATATATGGGGAGTGACTAATAGTGGAGTGAAAAACTCATCAAGAAAGTCCAATCACAATATTTGTGTTGGAGATCATGGTTATCTGGATAACTTTTTAATTGAAACCTGTTCACTTCAGGTTTTGAGGTATTTAGAACAAAGGACAAGATACCAGAGTACTAATTTAATCAGCAATTATCAACTTTCACATGCTGGACACATATCAGATAATGAATCCCTGCACCAACTCTCAGAGAGACAGATAAAGATCATCTTCACTTTACCAAAAGAAGAGGAACAAGTTTAAATGTGGCCACAGGGAACATGCCAAATGAGTCCCGCTCAACCTACAACTTCCTTCTAGCCGGCGCTGAGAACCCCAGGGACATCTACATCTGGATGCAAAGGAAGAGAAGGCAGAGGAGGATGTGAGAGAAGCCTTGAAAAAGAAAAGGTTCAGAACGAGGCTCTGTGGGAGCCTCAGTTTCTGAGGACTAATCAGTCTCTCTCCTCTCACACAATTCCCAAATTGTTTGGCACCTGAATCACACATTGAACCCAAGGGTGGCTTAAAGTGGGGAGCAGACTTGATTGATGGATGTCAAGACGATGATGAAAAACATTAAAAGAAAGCAGAGTGAAAAATACAGAATGGAGTCTGACGGGGGGAACACTTAAAGTAGGTAACATTTTTTATATGCCAATGCTCCCATCAACCAACAGTGACAGTCCCCAATGTCAGGCTTGCTCCCTCCTGCTAAATTCTACAACTGGTTCTGGACTTCTATAAGCTCTATATAATAAAACCCCAGATTCACTGGTCAGCATACAAGTTAGCATGGTGAGACTTTGGTACCTGGGTTATAGATAAATCACCTCAGGCATTAGCAGGACCTGCTCCCTCTAAATGCTCTAGGGGACAATCCTTCCTTGCCTCTTCCTAGCTTCCGGTAGCTACCGATGTCCCTTGATGTTCTGTGGCTTCAGCTGCATCACTGCAATCTCTGCGTCCATTGTTCCATGAACTTCTGTGTGTCTTCATATGGCCTTCTTATAAAGACACCCATCACTGGATTTAGAGCCCACCCTATTCCAGTATGAACTCAGCTAATTATATCCACAAAGACCCTATTTCCTAATCACATCACATTCTGAGGTCCAGGGTGGACATAAATTTTGAGTGGGCTCAGGGGTCAAGACAAGGAATCAATCTTAAGAAAGCAGTCAGAACAAACTAGATTTTTATTTTTCAGTTGTTTTGTCACTGAACACTTGTGGACATGGAGTTGATTTTTGAAAGTTATTTACTGAGTATGGAAAAGGTCAGATGCTAATGTGCTCTAGCAGAAGGCTTGGATGGCTCTATTAAAAGTGATACGTTGGTTCCCCAGGATTTCATAATAAAACCAACCGTAGGGCAGATCACACATACCCAAGTAGGTAACTGCACAGCCAGGGCTTCAAATCTTCTCTCGTCATATGGCATCACAGAAAGAGGAGGCGGGAGGCACGACAAGGTCAAGTCCCCATCACGATGTACTGCATTTCACACACATGGACCTGGCCTTTCAATTATTTTGCCTCATTTGCTTCCTGCTAATGAGGCAGCTCTTCCAATTGACAACATTGTAAGACACATTCCGGGCAGGGATTCCAAGGTCTCCTCTTGCTTTAAAAAGCTTGCTGGATTCTACTTGGGTTACTCTGTTTTACTGCAAGTGCAGGCTAAAAACAGTCAAGTTGGGCTAATAAATTGGAAGAACAGACCCATCCGCAGGAGCCTATGCCTCGTTAAACTTGGCATGATTTTCCAGCCTACGCCCTTCTCTTTTGAAGAGCAGAGTGACAGCCTTGCTGGAGCAGCCTACTCCCTACCACAGGGAGGAGGAGCCCCCCCCCCTTTCTGCCCTTTTGTCCACCTCAATCTAGTAACACCCCCTCCAAGAAAAGAGGTGCTGTTACTCTAATTGTCCAGATCCAGGAACTGTCATTGGGCCTCTTTTAATACCAGGCATTGTCCTGTGTGTCAAGGGTGGGTGACTGTGGTCACTGCCCAAATCCTCATCTGCATGAGGAGCATGTATGTTCCAGACCCACGTTGGTGGCAGAATGGTTATTTTGGTCCACCTGATGGACTGGCTTCCATACCCAAGCATCCTGGCTTCAAGTGAGGCCACAGAAGGCACGGTGGTGCATTACTTTGGTCGTGTTCTATATAATTTGACATTTATCAGAGTTTGGCATGAGGGCTTATTAGGCACTTGTTCCGCTATTAAAAATATGCTCTTTTTCTTGTTTCCCTCTAGTACATCATTCACTCTCGCTCTTGGTTGGGGAACCTCAGAAAAGAGAAAAGGTGAGTATTATCATTATCCAAATCCTACTCTGAACCCTGCAGCGCTCAGCATTCTGGGAGAAATCCTGGGCCCCAAACAAAGGGATTCTGTTTGACTCCCTTGTCATGCCCACTTCAAATAACTGTGCCAGCTCATTTCCCTTCCTACATTCGTTTTTATAGCTTACTTTTTCTCCTTCCCTCCAGAGAGGCCTTAGTCCCATGACCATTAAACTCTTTCCCTTGCTCATCTTTCTGGATCTGGACCAGCCAACCCTGTCAGTCCCTCTCTCATTAGTGGGCCTCGGCCCCTACACGGCTGTCTCACCAACCACTCTGTTCAGACTCGAAAGATTTTATTTGTCACCCACTTCGTGACTTGGCTCAACTTGGAATGTCCTGGTTCCCATCCACCCCCACCCTGCCCAGGACATGGCCACTTCCTTTGGGCCACTTCAACACACCAGCTGTTTGAAATGGAGACCTGCTGTTTGTATGAAAATGAATTTCTTAGAGTGCTTCAGAGCGGTTTGTTCTTGTAAACCTGTAAAACATTCCCTTTTCATCTTATTGTTTTTTTGCTCAGCTCAATCTTTTCTGAGAAAAGTAAATTTCAAATCGGTGACCTGCCTGAATTATACAATATTATAATTGAGTAAGGTCAGGATAAGTTGGGGTGTACTCTATCTTTGGGTCTCTTAAAAATAGTAGTAAGTTGGAAGGAGCAGCTAGAAGAGAAAGGTTTACAGAGAACGTGACATATTAAAGTTGGAATCATTTAAATCTGACGGTTTGAACATCTACATGACAGGAAAAGAATTCTCTTTGTCAGGGGAGGGTAAGTCTGGGGGAGTAAACATGTTTGGAGTGCCTACACTGTGGTGAGCCTGGTTAAGGGTATGTTGATTAATGTGTTGCAGTCCTAACCCCAGAATATGACCATATTTGGAAATATGGTCATTGCAGATATAGTTAGCTAAGATGAGGTTGCACTGGAATACAGTGTGCCCTAATCCAATATGACAGATGTGCTTATAAAATGGGAAATTTGGACACAGACACACACAATGAAGGCAGACATCCGGGTGATGCATCTACAAGGCTCGTGATGCCTAAGATTGACAGCAAGCCACCTAGGAGACAAGCGCAGTGCGCCTTCTTTCTCACAGAGGTCAGAAGTAACTCCCTGCTGACACCTGCATCTTGGGCTCCTAGCACCCAGAACTGTGAGACAATACATTGGTAGTAGTTTGTCACGGCAGCCCTAAGAAGTAGTACAAACACCGTGCTAGGTTTCCTCTCCCTTCATCCTTTTCACACTTTGAGGCATTTATTATTATCATCACTATTTTACAGAAGAAGAGACTGTGGTTCAGAGAGGTCATGTACTGGGTAAGGTTACATAATTAGAGTACCAGAGTCACTTACGTGCCTTTTGACTTCAAAGCTGTGCTATTTTCAGATCACAAAGCTGCCTCCCCTAAGAAAGGAAAAGGGGGATCATGTCGGGGGAAATGAGGAGAAAAGTAGGAGGGGGGGACAGCTGGGAACTCAGCGGTAATGTTTCTGCCTGGCTGGAGTGCCCGGGGCCCAGCCCTGGGCAGCTGTGCAGCAGGCTATGTTTTCCCCTTGGGGTGCTTCATGTTTGCCCTTCTTTCCTACCTCCTGGCACTTGGGGCTTCACTCAGGCCAGACAGTGGTTTAATCCAACTTCCTAAATTCCCCTCTGAATAATCAAAGCTCGTTATTCCCCAAGTCTCACATCTGATTAAAGTAATTCAAGACTAAGGTGTAAATGACTCATAACCCTTAGTCGGCTGTTCACTAAGGGATATTTCTATTTATAACGAGTAGCTAGGGCAAAATTAGTCTGTTATATTTACTCTTCATTGCACAACTGAAGAGCTAGTAAATGAAGCATAGTTTGTCCTCTAAAGGTGATGAAACATTCCATTATACTATAAATTTAGTTTGCATGTTTTTGTTACCTTAGAAAACCCTATTTTTTGTGGGTGGTGTTCACCCCAGTACAAGTATTTGCAAATTGTAAGGTAGTGAATGAAGTCCAACTTAATGTGCTATGTATGCAGTTTTAAATCCACCATATATGTTTAGCATCATATATCAGATGACTGCTGTTGGTTATGAAAATGTGTTTGGATATTTGTAATTACCAAACTTTTCTAGATATTTGCACAGCTAGAGAGTTAAATGGCTCCTAAACCCTTCCAGTTCATGGCTTAGAAACCACTGGATTCAAAACACATGCTTTCGGCAATGCTATAGTGGCTGTATTAACCACAGAATCTTCTAGATAAGGAGTCACAAATTCAGACACGACAGAGGACGAGATATAAGGAAAAACAAAAATTCCCACTTTTGAGGTGGATCCTTTTCAACATTAGTTTATCATCACCCTACTTTATCAGGAAAGATTGTAGGCACAGCATCACAATCTCCAATCTTTGAAAAGATGCCATAAATCTGCATTTTTAATGTAAATTCTCCCTATTTTTAAAAGGGTGTATTAGTTTCCTGTTGCTGCTCCAAGAAAACACCACAAACAGTGGTACTTATTGTCTTATAGTTTCAGAGGTCAGGAGTGTGACAATCAAGTCAGCAGGGCAGCTTCCTTCTAGAGGCCCAAGGGCAGAGTCCATTTCCTTGGCTTTTCCAGCTTCTAGAGGCTACCTACATCCCTTAGCTCATGGCCCCACATCACACTGCCTGCTCTCCCTCTGTTTCTGTCACTGAATCACCTTCTCTTGAGTCTGACCTTTCTGCCTCCCTATTATCAGGGCCACCAAAATATGACTGAGATTAAACTGGGCCCACCCAGATAATCCAGGGTAATCTCACCAACTCAAGATCCTTAACGTAATTACAACTGTAAAGTTCCTTTTATCCTAAAAGCCAACATATCCCCCAGATTCTGAGGATTAAGATGTGAATGTCTTTGGGGGAGGGGCATTATTGTGCCCACCTTAGTTGGCAACTAATTCAAATTAAAAAAAAAATAAATAATAAAGTATGGAATGAGGTGATGAAGTTTGATATTTGTTTTAAAAGCTCAAGCATGCTCTCTCCCACCCTCTCCCCCCAAAATGGTAGGCAGTGAAAACAAGATGGACGAAATAGTGTTAAAACTGGGTTAGGGGACCCTGGAGTTTCATTATTGTTTTGTTTTGTTTTTTATGTAAATTTAAATTTTTTTATGTAATAAAACGTAAAAAAGTAAAAAGTAAACAATATGGAGATCAAGGACAATATACTTGCAAGCCAGACATCTGGCCCACCGTTTGCCAGATTGCTATTAAATAATGAGCACTTACCTGTTGAGAAATACACAACACACACAAACACAATTTCTGCAAAGGCATTCACAGGTGTACCATAAAAGGTTTCCATGAGTCCCTAGTGTTCCTCAAAGACTCCAACATTCTGCTAAAGTGCAAGTGTGACCTAAATTAACTGAAGGCTGAGGTATGAGGTGGGTATTAGCTATTGAGAGAGACTGGCTAAGAGCAGCCTCCATCCTCAAAACTCTGTGTGTGTGTGTGTGTGTGTGTGTGTGTGTGTGTGTCCCATAGTGGCCTAGTTAGTGGCTCTCTTGAAGAAAAACCATCTCTGTTTCTATACAAAATGTGGATACCAAAAAAAAGTGACTTCTAGTGCAGGTGATACAAGTGAAGGGACAGGGAAAGATATAATTAGTAATCTTTCTTAATAAACTGGTTTATTGAAGAAAATTTATACACAGTGGCTTTAAGAATTAGGGACTCTCACAGTTATTGAAACACAGCTCTCACA
The DNA here is from genome assembly GCA_033961575.1 of Aselliscus stoliczkanus. NCBI lineage: Eukaryota > Metazoa > Chordata > Mammalia > Chiroptera > Hipposideridae > Aselliscus > Aselliscus stoliczkanus. The sequence continues at coordinate 15,024,734 of CM066731.1, read as the reverse complement.
AATGACAAAAGTCTCCATAATAATTCTCTGCCCCTAACATGTTACCTATTCCTACGCCCTTACTTATTCCCTCTGTTGATATTAAACAAATAGACAGCCAGATATTTCTTCAGCAAAATGGGTTTATTTGAGAACATCAAAGAATTGCAATTCAGGATATGCCATCTAAAGACGAGCAACACACAAATCCAGAAAAACAAAGGAGAGGAACACTCTTTTATGGATTTGGGAGGGACTGTTGTAAATGAGGAGCCCTTCGGAGGAAACTGAAATTTCGAAGTGTAGTGACTTTTCATTGGCCAAGTTCTGGCAGTCTCCCATTGGCTGGGCTATTACCCAGCAAGAAGGAAATCCTTGCTTCCATCTGCTGAGGTAGTAAAATAGTGTCACTTCCTGTGGGAGATGGAAGAGACCTCTCTTCCTGGTGGGGTCAGTAGTGTAGCATTTGAGTGACATGTGCATGACAGTTCTCTCTACTAGCCTCCAGATTCCATTTTACATGAGGTTTCTGTTTATTAATTTTCATACTTTTAACTTTAGAAAAGTTAACTTTAGAAAAGTTTAGAAAAATCAGCCTCTGGAAATTCTCATCTTATGTGGGACGCTGGTCCCTCATGGTTCCATATTTTATCTAGGTATGTATGGTACCTTCCTAAGGACTGGGGTACAGGGGCTTTCAGTGGATTCTGACTGACTCTGAAGGACAGAAGTATATGGAGGTGTCCAAGCCCCCCAATAAACCCTGGAAACTTTATCTAACCAGTGAGTGCTGCTTGAAGGTCCCAGAAGCCTGTGGGGATCTGTTTGCTCTCTTGTGGATATTCTTCTCCCACCCATGGCTCCAATTTCCTGTTTCCTTTGCTAGGTGTGAGTGTGAGTTGTCCATATTCAGCTTCAAGAAACAGATGAAAAGCTGCTTCTAATCTGTGAGACGCACAGGTAATTAAATTCACCTCCTCTCAGTCTGGTGGGGAAAGCTATTCTGTATTTTCATTAACTCCAAAGGGCCATTTCAATTACAGTCCCTGTTTGGTAAACAAGTTATCTGTGACTTACAGGCTTTCCTTCTCCAACACCCAGGAAACATGGCCTTTCAAGGGATACCAATATGAAGCAGAAATTCCTAATTTTGTGCACAGTTATCTTTTGAAAGGCAGCTGTCATTATCACTGAATCCAAAAGCAAGTTCTTCCCCAAAGAAGTCTCTGCTTCAGTATCCAGTTTTATTTTCACTGGGTGTGCCTGTGGGCTTCCTTGTTGATGTCCTCCTCATTTTATTTATGCTTCAAAGGGGAAAGCCAACAGTTCTTTGAAGGAAGAGACCGTTAGAATATAGGGAGTATCTGGCCTCAATGCCACATCAGCATTTTCTAAAGTCATGGCCTGGTTGAACAGCTATTCAATTATGTCCGACATCATAACACTACTGTAGGAAAGAAATATCAGCATGTTTGCTTTCAGTTGAACCTATTAAAGTTTTATAACTAAACAAACAAAAGCAAAACAATTTCATGTTAGAAAAATCTCAAAATTTGTGTGTCTAAGGACCAAGTGATAAATCACAAATCCCCAAGTCCACTAATCTTACTTTAAATGCCTTCATAAAGCCTGCCCCAACCAGGAAGATTCTTCTCTCTCTTTCTCACTCTCCCCTCTTCCCTCTTCCTTCTCCCTCCCTCCCTCCCTCTCTCCCTTTTCCCTCCTGGAAGCAAGGAGGCAATCTAGTATGAAGAATATAAATCTTGCTGTCAGACAGTTCTAGTCTGCAAGCTGCAAGTCAGCTCAGCTATTTGCAGTGTGATCTTGAATGAGTTCCTTATCTTCTCCATGCTTCACTTTCCTCATCTGTAAAGTGGGGGTGATAAAAGTTCCTCTTTCATATGACTGGTAGGAGGATGGAATCAGATAATGTATATAAATGGCTTACAGCACAGTGCCTAGCAAAGAATAAGTTCTCAAAAATCAGCCTTTCTCAAAATGTTGTCTAGAGATCACACATTTCTACAACTTGGTCTGCTTCAAAATCAGCTGGGCTACTAGTTACAAATTCAGTTGTCTGTCCCTTTTAGAATCAAATTATCCAAAAGGGCTGCGGACGGCACCAGGAATCTGCATTTATAACCAGAGCTCTGGGTAAGTCTTGTTCTTACTATTGTTTGAGAATATCTGTCAATGACCATTACCACAGTCATAATTTACATAGCACTCATTTTCTCTCCATGATTTCCAAACACCAGGCCCTTGGATTTCCTGCCTCAGTATCACCGGGGCACTCATTAAAGCTATAGGTTCTTGAATTCCAAATCCACTGAATTCTGGTATCTAGTGATTGAGACTCTCCATCCCTATTTTTGTAACTTCTTCCGGAGCCTTTGATGCACAGCCATCTTTGGGATCCCCGGGCCCACATAACTCATTCTGACACTGGATCACAGCCCTTTATTTTTTAACCATTTTTGTCAGAGTCTACGATACTATGATGAATGCTTGTTGTTGAAAAGAGGTGTGTCTGCCCAAGCGAACCTCTAAGCTAATAGACTCTGCTCAGGGATTTCCCCCTTTTCATTTCTTCCTCATGTTATATCCACGAACATTTGATTCCTGCATAGTAGTTTTTCCAAACTCTAGTCATTCATGTAGCATTTCCATGAATTTTTTTTTTGTGTGTGTGTGTCCACTTGTACTATTATGAGAACAACTGCGAGCTGCCCACCTACTATCTATTCTCTTTCTTTACTAAAAGAACACAACATTACTTGGAGTGACAATATGACCAGTAAGAAATTCTATTTCCTAGCTGCAGCTTATCTTCATAGTCCCCGTCCTCCAACAATTCCAATCCAGACATGTCTTCCACCTCTACCCCATTAGGCTTGTTTAAATATCCAAATTCACACTCATCTGGTTGGGTCATCTGTACAGGCACCTCCTACACTGCAGAGAGGTCTCTTTCATGTCTGCTGGTGCCCTCCTCGTAGTTATCAAACAGGGAACACCATCAATGTTAGTTCTAAATAGAAAAGTGGCTGTGCAAACATAGGATGACATGTGTTTTTCCTCCTTTCTTTAATCTTATGTTCTCTCCCTCAGATGTTTCTTATGCAATGAACACATTTGCAGCCAACATGCTCTTTTTGTGATCCTTAAGAGTCATGAGGAAAATTCCAACGGCATTTGAACATTCTACAGAAGCCCAGCAGCATTCAACGGGGCATAAGAAGGTAATGTGTGCATGTAGTGCCCGTCAGACTTGAAATCTTTCCACCTATGAATGTTTTCTGCATGATCTTGGACCTCTGCGGGGGCTTTGAATAACAGGTTTTATATAATATTACCCTCATACTAATTAAGTATACGATCTTACTTCAGATTTATAAAACTGGTAATGTCATACACTAACTATGACGAACCCAGCTGCAGAGAGGGGAAGAAATACCTTGGATTGGCCCTGCCTCTGTCCTCCAGTTTCTATCAGTGCCTCCCTTAAGTGGATAACAGTATCTACTTCACAGGATAACTGAGAATCAAATGAGGTAACATACGAAAAGCAGGGAACACAGGGAGCAGGATACAGAATGTTAATAGGAGCACGTATTTTCAAATTGAGCACTTTATTAACAATGGTTCCTGGAATCCCCACACTCCCGGCTGGCTTTGCAGGGCTTATCAGACATGAAATGACTTCTACCGTCATATCAGCACATGCTTAACCAAGTCTGATCCCTGCTCCCCTGTCTCATCATGGGTTTCAATTGAACACGGCAACAGCGCCTTTGAGTCTGTGAAATGGGTTGTCTGAGGGGTGTTGTCCTTCCCTTAAAGAAAGCATCTGCTGGGGTGGGCAGGTCACTCACAAAACATGCATCACAGATCCTCAGAAACTTTTCTCTGGGACTTCCCTCAGTCCTTGGACCATGAGTAAGTTCTAAAAGTCAGCCATTCCAAAGTCCTCAAGAACATGCTTCTTGTCTTTTCATCTTTTGCTTCCAATAATTGACTTCTTCCTGTAGCATCTTCTTACCTGCTTTTCATTTGCCGAACTCTGTTAGATTGCATCGACTTCATCTCCACCTTTTGACCCTTAGCGAATTGGTGACCTTTTTCATGATAGTCCCCTTTTCCCCTCTATCCATGTTAAGACCTGAGGATCAAAGGTGTACACGCTATTTCCAGATAGATTTGCCAGAGATGCATGGCTACCGTGGGAGCTCCTTACTCTGCCAGGAAGGGATGTCTAAGAATAACTCTGGCTTTAGACTCACGATGTGGGGAGTGCAAGGTTTGGGATAGAAAACACACTAACCATGACAACGCGATGGGTTGTAGCTGGTACCAACAACTGCCCTGTGTCAGGAGTCTGTAAATGCATTCATTCTGGCCTCTTCTTTTGCCTCATACTAACTTTGCTTCCAAGACATTTTGGGGTCTTTTCTAGCCTTGTCCCCCTGCATGTCCTGCAAAGTCTTATTCACAGCATTTTCTTTCCCCTCCCCACAAACTCAGTTCTTCTTTTGTTGTCATTGTGTGCAAAGGGGTGTGACTTAGGTTCAAGGAAATGATTTCCTTAATATGCAAGCATTTTGGTCTCAGCATTTTGGCTGGAAACACGCATTCTCATTAACTTAAATTGAAAAAGGGATTGTTCAGTGGAAGACGATGCTGATGATGAAACAAGTGAACAAAACAAAGCAAAACAACATAGACCACTTGAGTTTAATTTTACTACTTTCTCATAAAGAGAATATTAGGAGACAGTCTCTTTTTACTGCTTGTATTAAGAGTCACTAATCACCTACAGTTGACCCCATTCATGAGAAAAGCTAAGTCATCGACGAACATAGATTTTCTTTAAGTGTGTAAAACAAGCTGAAAGCTTTGCTAGCAAACTACTCAGACAAAATAATAATAATAATAATAATAATAATAATAATAACAATTAATTAACTAACAGACCTATGGCAAACTAAGAAGCCAAGCAATTTTTAAAAATCCATTTACAACACTAGAACAGGACTTCCCAACTAAATGAGGTCATATGTATCCTTTCCTGTGACAAATATGTTTTGAGCAGGGGCTCTATGCTAAGCCCTGTGCTAGAAGCCGGGCGTGTTGTAAGAAGCAGGACCAGACAACACCCCCCAGGTGTGACTTATAGGCTGGAAGAGGGGACAGATGTTACATAAATCATCAAACAAACCATAAATATACAGTTATAAACCGTGGTAGCTGCTGACACCAGGAGGCTTATCCAAATGCTCTACTCAGTCAAGTCCACGTTCTCTGACTCTGGAAGCTTTGCTCTTCTGAATCCTGAAATTTTCTTTGCATGAAATGCCCCTGAAGGCAAGTGTTAACATGGTCAGTGAATTTGATGCACACACCTGGAATAACAGGTGCATCGATGTTGCTGGCTTTCTCTGAATATTTCTGCAAACTGCAGATTCCTGTGCATATGATTCTTCACCCACACCCTGTTCCCATGGCTTTTTTTTGGGTAAATGTTTATACAGCTGTTAAAAGGAAAAAAGAGGGGAAAAAACAATTTTTGGGACCAAAAAAAAAAAATATCTACCCACAAACAGATCCTTCTCTCTTGCTTTAAAAAATCAGTTGCAGAGAGTTTTGATTCACGGCGGGGGGGGGGGGGAGTTATTAAGAAATGTGTGAGGTCAGCAAAGTTTCACTGTGGCCACCAGGAGTGACATGCAAAATAGGTCACAACCAGCACAGTCACCAACTGAAGCAGAGGCCTTCAGGAAGCTAGCCCTGCATCCTCAGCAGTGGGAGGCAGCCTTGGCTTCTTATACCACATTTCTTTTGCCTTTTGTTATATTCCAGCCCCTTTGGGTCTCACGTCTGATTCCAGGTTTTCAAGGTCTTTCATCCAGTCAAATATTTATTGACACATCCTGTGTCTTTTGTATCCCAGGAACTGATAGTGAAAAGGGCTCAAGTTTTCCCTATCCTCGTGGAATTTAGGGTCTATGGTGGTGAAAGATCATAAAAGCAAGGAAACAAACAAACGGGTACAAAATTGTGATAACAAAACAAAGCAGGAGATGAGATAAGGGAGCAGGGAGAGCCAATGATTTAATTTAAATAAACTCATTCTTGTAAGGACTGTTAGGGCTTAAAGGGCTTGTCTTGCATGAGGTATTTGCATCTTAAGAAGGGACAAGCCATTAAGCCAAAGAAATGAATTGTTGGAATTTCAGCCATAAAATGGCATAAGAAAATTATTACTTGGGGAGATGGCACATGGGGCAGGGGTTTTTCCTAATCCTGTAAATCACCTCATCTAGGAAGCCATCTGAGGAGTCCGTTTTTAAAGCTGGCCCAAATTCACAAATATTAAGAAGTCCTGGTCTGGGGGCCAGATAAGCCCTGAATTCCCATTGAGAATCAAGGAGAGTCTCTCCTGGTGAGATACCAGGAGGCCAGATTGGAAGTTCCCAAAGTGTTCAGGTGGTTCCTTCCTAGGATGAGATCAGGCAGGAAGGAGGGCCTTTCACTATTTATTTTATCCCATTCTCTATTGTTTGAGTGTTTAATGTGCTTTTATTACTTTTGTCACTTACAAAGTGTATGTCTGTGTGTGTTGGGGCGGGAGTCTCTGCTACAGACCTCATGCTTTGCATTTGAAGCTTGTGGTGACTTGTTACAGCAGCTATTGGAAAGTGGTACCACACAGTAGGGGCTTTGGGGGAGGTAGTTACTTGCCTCCCACAAGTAGTGTGATGGGTATTTATATAAGAACGTGTGACCGGCACATGCCTGTTTCACAGCCAGGGTTCTTGCCAAATGGGCATTTTTACAGAATGCCAATTTTCAGGCACACCAGTGAAAAAAATGAGCAACCCTCGCAACAAAACCACAAAGGAGCATCCCAATTAAGGAGTTTGCTGATTGATCATTTGGACTGGTAAGCCCTTAATGAGGACATAAGTCATCAGGTAATTATATGCAGCGCGAGGCTGGGGGCACCACCATCGGAGGAGGCGGGGCCTGCTAATTTGCTGTTGTCTGCAGTCTGGAAAAGGCCCACCCCTTGCTGAGCCCCCTGCCAGGCAGGAACCTGCCCATCCTGCAGCCCCAAAGCCTGAAGACCTGAAGAACCCGGAGGTCCTGAAAAGGCTGCCGTTCTACTTATTTACATGTTCAAACTAAAATCAAACCTTAAGTTTCAAACGAATATGAGGTTGGACAATTAAGTTTACGAACTCATCCTAGAAAAAGTGCTACATACCTCATTGCTGAATATCACTATGGTCACCTTCAAAGTGCTCCCCTTGGGAAGCTATGCACTGACACCAGCGCCTAGTCCACCCTTCAGAGCAATTTTGGAACTCTTTCTCTGGAATGCCCATCAGAGCTGTTGTATTACCCTTGATGTCTCAATGTCATCAAAATGTCTTCCTTTCAATATTTCCTTTATCTTTGGGTAAAGAAAGAAGTCATCAGGAGCCAGATCAGGTGAGTAGGGAGGGTGTTCCAATACAGTTACTTGTTTACTGGCTAAAAGCTCCCTCACAGACAGTGCCGTGTGAGCTGGTGCATTGTCGTGATGCAAAAGCCAGGAATTGTTGGTGAAAAATTCAGGTCGTCTAACTTTTTCATGCAGCCTTTTCAGCACTTCTAAGTAGTAAACTTGGTTAATTGTTGTCCAATTGACACAAATTCATAATGAATAATCCCTCTGATATCAAAAAAGATTAGCAACATCGTAGCAACAAGTTCGCGAATATAATTGTCAGACCTTGTATGCATTGTATGCTGAAATTAAGAACTTCCAATTGGAAAATTTTGCATTAGTTCCTCAAAGCTAAATCTTTCTCCTTTTGGAGGGGTGTTCCTTCGCTGGTGTTTATAACTGCCCATTGAGTGAGCCATCTGCACACCAGTCCAAAGCCTTTCTACTCCCAGCAGCTTCTCCTCATGGCTTTCCACTCCTCTCTAAACTGGCCTTGTGTCATCTCACCAGGGGAGAGTCTCCCTGATTCTCAATGGGAACTCAGGGCTTTTGTGGCCATTTTGTTCCATTGGGTCCCCCAAACTCCATGTTAATCCTTCCTTCTCACCTTAGCACCTTTACTTCTAACAGCACCCCTATCTGTAATGCTGTCCCCTATTTCATGCCACAACAAGTTTTACCCATCCTTTCACATCCATGAACCTCCTTCAAAAATCCTTCTCCACTGTGGCACTAGCTGCAGAATTACTTAGTATACATTTACTCTGGGCCAAGCACCCAACTGGGTGCAGTGAATACAGTAGTAAAGACAAACGAGGTCCCCACCACCAGGAGATTTGCCTTACTGCATCTCCCAGGAAGACTGCAAATACTCAGGAAGTAGCTACAAGTCTCCAAGATGGGAGTGTACGCTTTCCAGTGACCCTCCCTCATCTGACTGTGCTTCCAAAATTTCATTTCAGGTAAGAGTAACGTACAGTCACCAGACAACCCATGACACATGACCTTGGCTAGTGCATCTTCAGTAGCCATGCTAAATGATGCCTGCTCATTAGTGATCCCTGCTTTGTAGATGCCCCGTAGATGCTTGTTGTTAATAGTGATGAAAATGGGCATCATGTGTCAAAACTGAGAGTTATAAAAGGGAATCTTCTGTAAAGATTATCTCACATTTGTTAAGGTCCAGAGGAGCAAACCACCTCTCCCCCATATGACACGAGTATATGGCTGCACTGTAGTTCCCATGAACTGTGTATGGAATTATGCTTTTAAGGGAGTGAGTTTTATCCATGGCTTGTGATATCAGCCATATGGATGCTTTAAGAGAATTAGAAAAAGGCGCCCTCTTCTGGGAAGACACAGCTCTGCAGGTGCAACATTTAGCTACAAGGTGGAAGAAAATGGGCCCCTTTCTATGGTGGGGTCAGGCCCCTGCCACCATCAACATGAGACTTGGCAAGTGGGATGTCACTTGGATTTTGCCCCTATTAGGCCCCACTGCTGAGCACCTTTGTGGAGAGCACAAACTTTACAGCCTTACACAGCAGCCCTAAGTGAATAGCATCAACTGTATAAATGCAAACCTATCAGACCAGAGCATTGCACTGCTTTATACAAGCATCTGAAAGCAACAGCTATTACCCTAAAAGTTTATACTACGACACATGTATTCCAGTCCAATACCTTACACTGCTTTCTTTTTATTTTTCTCACTTTTTTAGCTAAAGAGAAGAAGACGAGATTTGGGTTTTTAGTAAGAAATAGACAAGAGGAAATCTATGAATAGGTAGATTTTATCACTCCATCTGGTAACCAAAAATGGATAAAACGTCCACCTGCAGGTACAGCTGAAAGCTATTGGCCCCTCAGGTGAATTTTTCAATAACTTGTCTATAAACGCAAATTGAACAACATGTCTCACAAAATCAGGTGCTGGTGAGAATTCAACATGACAGAGTACAGGAAAGTGCTTTAAATTCTGAGACCTACAGAAATGTCAGTCACTTTAAACTACAAGTTATCCAGTGTCAAGTTCAAAAAGAAACCATCTGTACATTCCTGTTTAAATTAGGGAAAATATAAGAAAGCTCTGTATCCTCACTATTACACAACATTGTGAAGAAAGTATTACAAATCCAGCAAAAGAAATAAAATAGAGGCATAAAAATTAGAAGATAGAGTTAAAAGTACCATATTTGGGGGTTGAGATGGAAAACCTGGAAAAGCCAAAAAAGGCAACTGGAAAACTGTTCTAACCAACAGAAGAATTCAAGAAGTAGGCTAGGTAAAAAGTTAATATAGAGAAATCATAGCCTTCATGTATGCAAATTCAGTGAAAGTTAAAATGGAAAAGACCCTATATATGATAGCTACAAGTAAACAAAAAAATAAAAATAAGTACAAATCCCCATAAAGAAAATTTAAAACCTCTCATGGAGGGACACAGAGAAAATCTAACCAAACACCCAGTTCTTGGAAGGGAATATTCATCATCTAAAGATGTCACTCCTCCCTGAATCAATCTATAAATTTAAAGCAATAGCAATGAGCCCACCATGTAGCTTTTCATTCTGGCAATGGAGGACTAGATAGCTGGTATGTATTTTTTTTTTTTTTGAGGGCAGTGTCACTGGCACTTGTATGTGGGACCCGAACCAGGGCCGCTGGCTTCCCAAGCCAGTGCTTAACCACCGCGCCACTCGGCCGGCCCAAGATAGCTGGTAAACCTGTGTGCTGCAAATGCCTACGAATACTGGATACAATCTAACATATATCCTATTAAGTGAATACCTGAAAGCCTCAGGTGCAAGGAAAAAAGAGGAAACTTTTTTCCTCTTTTTGTGAGACAATGAGCTGATGCTATGGCTAAGCTGGAGTAGGAAGGAAGGAAAGGTTATTGGTCTCCATAACTCAAAACAGACTTTAGGACCACTTGAGAATAGCCAGGTGCTGCACAACTCAATGGGTGGCTGTGCCTACAAAGCGAGATATTGGAATTGACGTCCACGCATAAATCTGCACCCTGAAGGGCTTCACAGTTACTCAAAGAGTAGACAGAAAAATTTTTCTTGATGAAACTCTGTGATTTGATCAGGACAAAAGGTCTCCTCTGATACTTATAACCACAGGCTTATGCCTCATGGTGGTCTATGGTTGGCATTTATACTGCCTACCTGGCCCAGGAAACCCCAAGCTGGGTAACTATCATAAACATTAGCCTGAGCCATTGAAATGCTGGCAGCACCTGGCAGATGGTTCAGGATAAAGCTGCAAGGACACACCTTTAACCCAGGCACATAGTATTCCCACAATTAAACACCCACTAGAGATGAGCTCACAGTCCAAAATTTCAAAACACATGTGATAAAAATCTTCCATGAGAACGAGTTAACAGACACATCACCTAGAATTATTATAACACTAAGAACTTGTTATGGGCTGAATTGTTTTTCCCCTTGTCCCCAAATTCATATGTTGAAGTTCTAACCCCCAGTATCTAAGAATGTGACTGTATTTGGAGACAAGTTTTTTAAAGAGGTAACTAAGTTAAAATGATAATGCTGTGCCTTGAGCCAGTGTGGCTTTTGTTTTTCTAAGCGGAGATTAGGGCACAGACACACAGCAAAGACCACATGAACACACAGGGAGAAGGCAGCCATCTACAAGCCAAGGAGAGAGGCCTCAGAAGAAACCAACACTGCAACACCTTGATCTTGAACTTCTAGCCTCTAGAACTCTGAGAAAATACATTTCTGTTGCTTAAGCCGCTCAGTCCATGGTACTTTGTTACGGCAGCCCTAGTAAACTAATACAATTGACCATAATACAATGAAAGGACGGATACCATCGTGGAAGTCTGTTTAAAATATTAGACACCATAAACACAGAAATAACAAGAGTGACTCGGTAATTTCCAAAGTCAGCAGAAAGGGGGGAAAAAAATAAAGCAAAAGAAAAGAACAAAATTAAAAACAATAAATCCAGAGGCAGGCAAGAACCAAAAGAAATAAAAAAGAAAGATAAAACTGGGCTGGTCGAGTGGCGCGGTGGTTAAGTGCTGGTTTGGGAAACCAGCGGCCTGGGTTCGGGTCCCACATATGAGGGCCAGTGACACTGCCCTCAAAAAAAAAAAAAGAAAAAAAAAAGAAAGATAAAACAAAGATCCTAACACAGGAAGAGTTTGGTGTCGAACTGCCTGCTTCCCTCTGGTGTTGCTCATGTTGGGTGTTACCTAAACTGAGGGAAATAATAGAGCAGGCCACGTGCACAGCTCCAGGCTGGAGCATTTTCTCACTAATGACCTGTGTGGGTGATCAAATGACCGCCTACCAGCAACAGTCCTGCCCCGAGGCATCAGAAGAGACAGCAGCTGGTAAGGTTGTGGAGCTCCGGCCCAATCTGCCTCCCATCAGGGGAGTGTCTTTGGGAAGAGCTACCAGGGACACAGAGCCACAAGCAGAATCCATAATCACATTGAAAAAAATGAATGAAAGACAGTGCTTACAATTAGCACACATTCATGTCAAAAAAGAAAATATATTAAAAACAAAAAACAAACAAAAAACCCTTCAAAATGAATGAAAAACAAAGCATATCAGTCCACTTGTGTATTCTCCCTCCTTTTTTGGCTTGGGAGGGAGGGAAGAGAGATATGTCTCACTTTATCTAGTATTACATGTCTACACACACAGATATTCCATCAACACTGGGCCACTGTGCTGCCTGATGTTTTCCAGGCTTTGTAGACAATGCTTGAAAAATTGGCTCGATACTTTCTGGAATCACAGCACAGACCGGCTACGCATGTGAAAATATGTCATCCCATGGGTACTAGAGATGAGACTTATTAAATTCATATTTCCACCCAAATCTTTCCTTTTGGGATTCCCCAAGAGGCTGGACCAATGTTCTTGGCCCACCTGATCTGATAGGTCTCTAATTAAACACAGGAAGACGTGTACAGTTATTTAATGTAATAGGATTGTGTTTTGCCTTGCACATTTTCTCTGTTGATCACTCTTTGATTTTGAAATTGTCTCCTTCATTAATCAGCTTATAATCTACTCAGGACGAACTATGTTTTGCATTTGTAGCACCTTAGCTCTCTCAATCAGGGCTGACCCTACAGCAGGCTATTAACCTAAATGTGCTGAATTTTCTCGATAATGCTAAACTGAGCTCTCATAAAATTAATGGTGGTTGTTATTTGTCTTATCCGTTACTAAGCTTGGGATTAATTAGATCTTTGTTCACTTTGGTCACTTGAAGCTACCGGTTGGCCAGGTATCAAAGAATGAAGAAAAGAGAGAAGTAGCAAAATCAGAAGTTACCAAACAACAATTGGCAGCTCTAGGAAAAAAAAAAAAGTCAATAAAGAAACTAGAACTATTATTTAAAATTATTTTTTAATATGTATGGAATTTTTTTTCATGTTCCCTATGATAGTCTTAAGAAGATTAAATCATAGAAAGAATGATTACTTCTAAGACACAAGGTGAAAAGGAAGCCAACTCACAAAGCTACCAATGAGGTAGTGTCAGATATGTGACAGATTTCTTTTGGGTTTGCTGAAAGTACTCTTAGGATTTTTTTTTCTGTTTATTAGTAGGGTTGGTTCTTACCTAGAAGACATCTGCTTCAAGGCTAACTCAAATATCTTCTTTGTACAGCCTTCCGTGAGTCTCTCTGAGTTTCCGTTTGATTACACTCATACAAGTATATATATCCCCTTAGCACATATCGTGGCTAAAATTTAACTTTAGCCCTGGATAGTGAGCCCTCAAGAAAAGTGATCACGTTTATTTTGTTTCCATCTTGTGTAGTGGTCTCAAGAACAATAAAAATAATAACAGCAGTTATTATTACTATTAATGAGATCTCATTATATGAGACGGTGCTATGGCCTGAATGTTCTTGTCCCTCCAGATGTGAGAAATAATTTCCGTTGTTTATAAGTCACCAAGTCTTTGGTATTCTGTTACAGCAGCCTGAATGGACTCAAACAGATGTGGTGGTAAGTATTTTGCATATATTAGATCAGTTAATCTTTACAAAACCTTTACAAAACATTCATACCCCTTTCACAGATAAGAAAATGAGCTTAGATACTAAATTAAAGTAGCTTGCTCAGGTCACAAAGCTGGGAAGTAGTAAAACCAGGCTAACTCCATAATCTACACTTTTCTGTACCACAGTATACAGTGGTGGCAATTAAACTTCAGCGTGTTTCAGAATCTCCCGGGAGTTTGCTGAAAATGCAGATTTCTAGGCTCCACCTCCCAGGGTGATCCTGATTCAATAGGTTTAGGGCAGGGCCCCGGAACCTGCATTTTTAACTCGCACCATCTACCTACAGGCAATTCTGATGGAGTTCCATACAACATCCCTGTGAAACCCTACAATACCCCTGCCTGCTCCGCCGATGCCCAATCATTGATGATGCATGAGTGAATATAACATTTATTAACATTTATATTAGGTTGGTGCAAAGGTAATTGCAGTTTTTACCATTACGAATGATGGCAAAAAGCGCAATTACGTTTGCACTAATTAGTACAAAACAAGTAGTACATGCTATTCTTTGGTCTTTCTCTACAAGGGTAAAGATGGAGAATTAACAATGGTGAAGACTGATTTAGGAAGCACAATATTTAACAAATTCAAATGGGCTTCTTTATATCAGGACATCTGAGAGCCTTTAATGTCAGCAAAATAGTAAAGGCAAAATAATACAGTGGTTGTTTGTTTGTTTGTTTGTTTGTTTGTTTTCAGAGTCATTTGATCATGGATTCCGAGGGCCAGCCGAGTGGCTCAGTTGGTTAAGAGCTCACTCAAGAGTGCGAGCTCTGAGCAACAGGGTTGCCACTTGGATGCCCGAGGTGAGCTGCCAGGTGGCAGGATGGCTCAGCTAAAAAAAAAAATCAAAAAAAAAAAAATCATGGATTCCATTCCTTCTTTTTCTCTTACATCACCCTTTTACACTGTAGTAACAGAGCCTGAAAAGCAGTGTCTTGGCTAATAATAATAGTAGTCTCCATTTGTATGGGGCTCTCCAGTTTACAAAGTGCTTTCACATGCATAACTGTTAGCATTTCTAGGGGTGGATGCAGGAGCTCAGAGGGGCTATCAGTGGTTCACCCAAGAAGAAAGTGCTCATAAGAGCAGAGTGAGGATCAGAACCGAGTCCTGTGGGCTCGGTGTCTGCTGCTTATCAATGGGCGTCACGCGGGTCCTCTTCTCTCCCATATAACCTCAGTGCTTAGCGGGAACAGTGCAATATAGTGCAAAGCCATTTATTCCTTTCTTTGCCTCAGTTTCTTCATTGTAAAATGAGGCATTTGCCACAAATGTAAGATTAGAATCTTGTCCAAAGTCAAATCGCTATCTTTAGTAGCACGGCTGAGTTGATAGTTAATGTTCCTAACTCCTTAACCAGTTCAGTCAATCTGCCTTGAATTAGGAACCAGTGACAGTGCTAGGCACTCCAGGCGCAGGAAAAATGGAGGCCCCGTTTCCTCTCTGGCAATTACACCTCCCAGAATGTGCTGGTAGAAATTCTTGCGTGCCACTGTCTTTTGAAAAATGGCTTCCAAGGCCAGAGCAGCTTGCCCTTGTGTACCCTGGCTCTGGCCTGCCATCTGCTGAAAAAAAAAAAACCAACAACAACAAGAAAAAAGAAAAACAGATGGACAGTACCATGCTGTCTTGAAAAGTCGTTGTGGTCAGTGCCACATGGCCACGTCCAAAGGTCTTAAATCTACAGTTACTCAACAGCAGGGCTTGAACTCAGCTTCTTTTTGATAATAAAAGCTATTACCTGACTCTTCAAACATTTCAACTTTCCTCCCTATTTCACAGTTCATAAAGCACCTCTCTGATGTTGAGGTTTTTTTTTTTTTTTTTTTATTTAAGAGGAGATAAAAGACAGCATGTTTTTTCCCACCCCTTGATGGCTTATTCCTTCCCATGAACTACGACATGGTGATTCTGCAACACAGCTTTTCTAATTGCTCACGTCTGTTAAGACACCAGAGCATTGGGCAGCTCGCTGCCCTCCTCCCAACTCCAGCTCATTGTGTGTCTGGCATTAGCACTGCCAGGGCCTGAGTGAATATGTACACCGTGCAACTCATTAGCTGCACATTAGCATCAGAGACAAGAACCAACATGATGGATCCAACAATATGTTGGAGCTTGGGTCACAGTCTCAGCTGAGCCTCACCAAACGCAGAGGTCAGCAGCCTGGCAGCAGCCCTATGACACACACACAGCACATGGCACTCAAAGTGGCCACTGGGGAGGATGACAAATATGGGGTCTCATTAAAAATTGAGGGGAGGAAACATCCCTTGGCAGGACCCACTGGTTTCATGGTTATCAATTTGCCTTTCTGCTCATGTGAAAAATTCATTGGGCTTATCACCAAACTAAGAGAAAGCTGAACATTCAAGTGGCATTATCATATTTACAGGAATCAAACAGTACCATGCATGAGGGATCCAAGCAGAAGTTTTCAAGTGTGTCTTGTTAAATCCAAATGTTATTTTTATCCTCCAAATAACATAAGCTGGTTTAAATCTAATGGAAGTAAAGTGATTACAGCATGTGTTTTTCCTTCCTCCCTCTCTCCCTTCTTTCCTTCCTTCCTGTTTTTTACTCCCCATCCTACCAATTTCTTCCTTAACTAGATGTAGTAATAAATAGCCCTTTAAAAACTTCCCATAGTGGAACCTCTGAAATCATCCCCTATAATGTACCATTTGGCACACAGACACTGCTCACATACCTCCCATCTCCTTTTCTTGGAGGCCAACAAACTCTAGTTAGGAGTGGAAAGATTATATCAGGAAAGAAAAGCTTCCTCGGATCTCCAGCTTTGTCATGTTTCAACGTAATTACTTAATAGGACATTTTGGGTAGGGCTGTCATGCTATTACTAACAGTTTCCCTTTTCTTTAAGGATGGAACAATGAGATAAGATGCTGACTATCAGCAGTTGGTGATTTTAGAGATGATTACCTGATCTATCATGGAGGCTTAAAATTAGCTTGATTTTTTTGAAGGACTGATTTGAAAAAGAAAAACAAACAAACAAAAAAAAACCCCTCCCTGTTTAAAATTACACAGCACGCAGTGCTCACATTTTCATAAACCACTTAAAAATGAAAGGTCATACTAATCATTCCAACAATGAGAATCAGCTTTCTTTTCAGCCCTATTCAAAAAGTAGCTTTTATTCTCATTGATCGCACCTCTTGAGCAGAATCCTAATAAGCACTTTGCGCCGTGACAATCATGAGGCATGCACCACCTGTCCGATGGTGCCTGGGTTCTTCTCCAATGAGGATGCCGCTGTCGCACAGCAGGCAGCCCACACCTCTGAACTGGGCACACAAACCGTGGGGGAGTAGGTGCTCACTCCTCGAAAGACTAGAACTCAGCGGAGCTCTGGTAAGTGAAGGGTGTAGCATCTGTGGGTTCTCAGGAGAGTTAAAATCAGTAATTACTATAAGAAGACTCTATAAAGCACTATACTTAATTTTGCTATGGTTTGAATGTTTGTGTCCGCCCCCGCCCCCCCCGCTCCCCGCCCCAGAATTCATATGTGGATGACCTAATGCCCAAGGTGATGGTGTTGGGGGGAAGGGACTTTGGGAGGTGATTAAGCCATGAGGGCAGAACCCACATGAATGGAATCAGCGTCCTTATTAAAGGAGATCCCACAAAGATCCCTCGCCCCTTCTACCAGGTGAGGACAAAACGAGAAGTCTGCAGTCAGACAGAAAGCCCTCCCCTGAGCATGCTGGCACCCTGATCTTGATCTTTCAGCCTTCAGAACTGTGAGAAATAACATTTCTGTTGTTTATTAAGCTATCCAGTCTGTGGTATTTTGTTGTAGCAGCTCAAACTGGTCAAGACAATTGTTTATTAAAACTTGCATTGTTCTTAGAATTGGGATATCAAGGAAGAACTTTCCTATAGGAGAGACACTGGACTGTCCACTTCTAAAACTATTTCCATACCATACATAAAGCCCTTGAGTATATTTTGTAAAAAGCAATATGCTACAGTTCTTTAATTTTTTAAAAGAAAGATAGTCTTAAGCTTACAGATTTGTATATACTGGGTGGATTAAGAATTAATATGTAAAACTCACTAGAACTAGTAGTAAAGTAGAATCGAACACCTGGACCAGTGGTAAGCACTCAAAAAATGTTGAATTATTTTCCACCGAGAATTTACAGCTTTCAGCTTTCTTATGTTGGATATGGCACCCCTGGTGGTTGGCCTTAGTTTTCACAAAAGCATTCCCAACCACATTCAAAACTTACCTCCAGGTGCCTATAAAGAGGCTGGAGCTATGGTCTACAGGGGCGGAGGGTGCTGAGCTGAGCCAAGCAGGGTGAAAGTGAAAAATAGAAAGAACACATGTAGGCCCCTGGGACTCTAAAGTAGATTTTCATACATTGCTAAGAAATTATCTTTGAAGACAATTCTGAAGAACAATTTTCAAAATGCAATATAGCAGCATCTGAGTCAAGTTCCAACTACCTAAGGGTGTTGCTAAGAAAGGGGCTACCACCTGAATGCATATATTCTGCGCTCCAGCTAACCAAGATGAATGGCTATTCTTAAACGAGAGCATGCATTTTGTGCCTTTTAGCCTATTTCTGCTACCTGGAAAGTCTTTCTCTACCTGATTTTAATATTCAGCTCAATAGCTTTCTTACCCTTCTAGGCCAAGTTGCTGATTCCTTCCTATGAGCCCTTACAGGATTTAATACAGAAATAACAGCATACATGGTTCTATATTTGGAATTCTTAGTTTCCATGTCTATCTAGTGAGTTCGTTGGAACATCTTGGTATCTCTAACCCACTGCCGTGCCCATTATAAATAATGACCTAAAATCACTTCCCTAGTCGCTTACAGTCACATCGCTCATTCCCTTTGTAGCACTTATTACTACTGTCTGAGTTGTTTGTTTTTTAGTATGTTATCCATCTCCCTGATGAAATTAAGCTCCAATGCAGCAAGGAACTTGTCTGACTTGTTTAATGTTGTATTCCCAGCACTTAAACCTGCCTAGCGTATTGTATGTGCTCAATCGTTATTTACCGAATAAATGAATTATAGGTGCTAGATTATGTTTACCAAGTGGATGAGCAAATAACTAATCTTACATTTGTTTTAAAAAAACCATTTGATTGTTTATCATCAAAAATACGTTCAACCCCTAAAAGATGACAGAGAAGTAAAAAAACAGAACCCTGTGACAATTCCATTCTGAATTTATGGTTGTTGAATTCTGGATAAAATTACCTTTCAATCCAGTTATTCAAGCTAGAGCCTTGGAGCTTGAAATGGAGGAAAAACAATGTGTGGCCAAAAGGTCAAATGTTGGAAAACCCAGTGCCAGGAAAAGGTGGCTCCTAGAATTCTAAGGTCAACTTTCTCAGAATAACATAAGGGTGTAGGGTGAAGTTTCCAGAAACCTGAATGACTAACAATTAGGTTTAAGGTCTTTATATGCTACAATACATGTTTAAATATAAACTGGAGAAAACAGCACAAATACAAATCTATGGGCTGCTTTCTAAAACAGTCATCAAGAACCCTAAACTTCCTACAAATATTTGTCCCTTCAACTTTTGATTTTGTCCATGTAAAGAAAAACAGGAATTATGGATACATTATCTTAAACCTTTGCTTGAAATTCACTTTTATACATTTAATTGATTGCTTTATTTATTTATATAAATTTTAAAAAGGTGTTTTTATAGTTTATTGCTGATTAAATATAACAATAAGTTTTTAATTAAAATTATACCCATATACATGAATTTCACATTCTGTTTATAGGGACATTGAGATTGATTTACATAATTTCAACTTATGACATCTTTTCCAGGCATCACATAATATGCTCCTTTTAAAAAATTAATTAATTATTATTTCTATTTATTTATTTTAGCTGAGCCATCCTGCCACCTGTTGGCAGCTTAGTGGCAACTCAGCTCGGGCCAGAAATCGAACCACTGTTGCTCAGAGCTTGCACTCTTAGCAAGCTCTTAACCAAGGAGCCACTCAGCCGGCCCCCTATAATATGCTCCTTTACTTGAGAGCTTTCTCTGTAAAATTAAGCAATGGACCAAATATGACCCATTAAAATCTTTCAAAGTTTTCCACTGTTTTTAATTGAAGCATAGCTGACATACAATAATTCGACATTCATATATGATCACTATGATAAGTCTAGTAATTACCTGTCACCATGTAAAGCTATATTATTGATTATATTCCCTGTGATGTACATTACATTCCCATGACTTATTTATTTTATAACTGGAAGTTTGTACCTCTTACTCTGCTTCACCTTTCTGCCCATTTCCCTACCCCTCCTCTAGCAACCATCAGTTTTTTCTCTGTGTCTGTGAGTATGTTTCTGGTTTTGTTGTTGTTGGTCACTTGTTTTCTTTTTTTATATTCCACATACAAGTATTTGTCTTTCTCTGTCTCACTTATTTCACTTAGCATAATACTATATTCACATCTTCTTTATCCATTCATTAATCGATGGACACTTGTATCTTGGCTATTGTAAATAGTGCTGCAGTGAACATAGGGATGCATATATCTTTTGAAATTAGTGTTTTCAATTTCTTCAGATAAATACCCAGAAGTAGAATTGCTAGATCATATATGGTAGTTCTATTTTTAATTTGTTGAGGAACCTCCATACTGTTTTCCATAGTGACTGCACCAATTTACAATTCCACCAACAGTGCACGAGGGTTCCCTTTTTTTCACATCCTCACCAGCCCTTGTTATTTGTTGTCTTTTTGATAATAGCCATTCTGACAGGTGTGAGGTGCTATCTCATTGTGGTTCTGATTCGCATTTATTTCCCTGATGGTTAGTGATGTTGAGCATCTTTTCATATGTCTATTGGCCATCTGTATATCTTCTTTAGAGAAATGTCTATTCATGTCCTCTGCCCATTTTTTAATTGGATTGTTCATTTTTTTGATATTGAGTTGTATGAGTTCTTTAAATATTTTGAACATTAGCCCTTAGATGAATGAATTGGAAACACAACATTTCAAAATTTATGGAACACAGCAAAGGTCATAATATGGAAGTTTATAGTGATACTTGAGGCTGCCCTCAAGAAACAAACGAACAAAAAACTTCAAATAAACAATCTAACCTTACTAAGCTGAAAGAGCTAGAAAAGAAAGAACAAAGAAAGCCCCAAATTAGTAGAAGGAAGGAAATAATAAAGATGGGAATAAAAATACATGAAACAGACACTAATATATATATATATATATATATATATATATATATATATATATATATATATATATATATATATAAAATCAATGGGACTAAAAGCTGGTTTTTTTAAAAGATAAAAAAAATTGGTAAACCTTTAGCAAGACTCATTAAGGAAAAAAGAGAGTAGTTACAAATAAAATCAGAAATAAAAGAGAAGTTACAAATGAGACCACAGAAACACAAAGAACCCTAAGATAGTACTATGAATAATTATGTGCCAACCAAATGGACAACCTAGAAGAAATGGATAAATTCCCCAAACAAACAAACTTCCAAGACTAACTCAGGAAGAAATAGAAAACCTGAACAGGCTGATTACTAGTAATGAAATTAAACCAGTAATTTAAAAACTCCCAACCAACAAAAATATAGGACCAGACGCTTTCACAGGTGAATTCTACCAAACATCGAAAGATGAGTTCATGCCTATCCATCTCAAACTATCAAAAAACTGAAGAGGAGGGAAAGCTTACAAACTCATTCTATCAGGTCAGCATTAGCCTGGTGCCAAAACATCGACTGACCACCTCCTATTGCCTAGACACTGCTCAGGTACCGGAGTTACAGACCTAAGTAAGAAATTACCTCTTTTCTCTGCAAGGTTATAACCTGGTGGGCAAAAACAGATCAAGGAACATATTAGGGCCTTCCCCTGACACATGATGAGAGGGAAGTGAGGAGGGGTAGTTCTGAGAGTCCTGCTTAACCTCTGAGGCTCCACAAAGATCCTCACTTTCATCTTGACAGAGGTATTCTAAAATCAGATTCCAAATGCACTTATTTCTAGCCCTAATTTTAAATAAAAGCAGTGTAAAGAAGTTCAGATTTATTCACTTGATGAACCAAGGGACTGATTCGGCATCCCAAGCCCTGAAAATACCACCTTGAAGAAGTTTCAAGATGGAAAATGCAACGTGTTAATTTGCATGACATTTGTAATATTGCCGCCTAGTCCTATTAGAAGCAATAACAAACCCAAGCCAAAGATGTGAAGACACAAAGGGATTCTGAACGTGACATTTGGGAATTTCAAAGCATTAAAAAATAATTGGTCCATGGTGTGAGGAAGGAAGGAGTGGGTAAATGCCAGGGTGAGTTACTACAGTTTGAATACCATTGTAAATAAAAGTAAGGTTTTAGGTAGTGGCTGTCATCACCTCATGGAGCTGGCTCCTATCTTTATGCCACCTAAAGGTCCCTTTTATATCTGCTGGAATTTTTTTTTTTTTTTGTCCATGGGAACACACCAGTGATTTTAGTGAATATTGTTGGTCCTCTGCCAAAATTCCATTTACTAGGTTGGTGCAGCCAACACTGACCTGGTGTGGATATTGACTGCTCACAGCTTAATTCTTCTCATTCTTTAGAGAACTGCCCCTTGGCTGATAGGAGTGATTCACAGCTAATGGCTGACTTATACGAGGGTACCAGCTTTTGACTTCCTTGGCTTCAAATGGGAGAGATCTGTGCTGCCATTTATGCTTCAGAGTTCCCTGTGGGATTGGGCTGAGCTAGATTTTAGCTGGTACCATGTCTGTGCTTAGCTTCCTCCCTGTCTATACTGCGTCACTGACTTTCATACAGGTTTCTCCTAAGAGGTGTTAAATTAATTAAACAAGGAAGCCATTAGACTGAAGTGGCTCTAATGCTGTGGCAGACTATGAAAGCAAACCAAAATCCAAGCCTGTCAGTTGTCTCAAGTTTATAAAATTGAAACCCAGAGACAACCAATCACAAACAGCCAGTGAGGCCTTAAGCCAATCAAGGTTATAAAATTGAAACCCAGAGACAACCAATCACAAACAGCCAGTGAGGCCTTAAGCCAATTAATAGCTTCCTTACTTTGCTCCTACACTTTCTCTATATGAGTCTTTCCCCGATCGCCTATCAGTGAAGTGCTTATAATCACTTCTGGTTTGGCACGGCCCATTTGGAATTATTTTTTGCTCAAATAAATGCCTAACAGTTTTAATATGCCTCAGTTTATCTTTTAAAGGAGACTTCCCTCAGTCATCACTCCCCAAGATTCTCCCTCTCAGACTTGGCTCCTAAAAAATCTTACATTGATCAACGTATTGTAAGGCCGACAATTGTGCATGCTGCCTGGATATCTTTGAGCTTCGCAGGGTCCCAAAGCTCCTGCTCTCATCTGATATACTCACCACCCAGTGAGAAAGATTTCCCATCCATCTAGCTAGCTCTTTCATCAGCTTGACCAGCTGCACTCAACCTAGTCCTCAACCTAATGGGTTTTACTTCCCTAGTAGCCTGCAAAATTATTCAGGGGAACCAATCATGTCCTCCCATGCCAATCAGGGTGCACCTTGCCCTCTTATTACAACAAAGCCTGCCTCCCACAGCCTCTCCCATTTCACCCTGCTCCCTATGCAACCCCCAAGTGATGTCTTCCTTCCCAGGCTCTGACTACATGTGACTAATAAACTATTGCCAGTCTCATCTGCCCAGTGCTGGGTGTCATGTGTTTGGCCATCTCATACTATTTAGGGTAGGGATCCTTCCCTTCCCAAAGGGGTGAATAGGAGATGATCAGAACAATTAAATAACGCAAATCAACAGGAAAATCTTTTTTTTTTTCTTTACTAAAGCCAGGGAGTTTACTGGAAGGGATCTATTTCATAAAAGAAGGGCAATCTGTAAAGACCAGTGAGATAAAATAAAGTGTAGCAGAGTCTGCTAGGCACGCAACCAAACACAGGGAGCTGTCTATTTTGAGTCCTAAAGTCTTCTCCATAGGGACTGAATTGGGCCCATATGAATTGTGGGAATCAGCCTACAAGGACGAAACTCCCATCTCTCGTGCTCCCATCTCTCCTCCATGGGCAGCTCTGACGTTTCCACCTTGGTGACAATGAGTCACATAACTAAATTGCACTGTGAAGTCATGTAGAAAAATGGGCATATTTTTCATGCTTTCATTATGGCTGCCCCTGCCACTCACCCACCTACCCGTCCATCCCAATTTCAAATCTCTGATTTTTATTTGACAGAATGCAAGATTGAGGAAATCTGAATTACACTCACAGGGGCACATTTCCTTTAAACATTTGTAGTAAAAGACTAGCAGGAAGATAACCAGTCTGTGGCCAGGTTTTCCTCAGTCTTGTTCCATCTCAGAGATGACTCACTCAGGACCTTGATGACTGCCTTTTAAAACAACACACCAGGCCCAGTAACACATAATAATATTAACAGTCTGTGTTTCCCAGCATAACAAACAGTCTTGGTTTAGGGATGATGCGAGTCAGGGCAGCCTGGACAGTGGCTCTATTTCCATTTATCAGATGGGAGTTCCTCAGGTCAGAGACTGTTTTCTCCCTGGAAGTAGTGGTGGGGAATTCCTACTTAGGTGATGTGTAGGCAGATGGCAGAGATGGTATATTTAGAGGCTCCAGAAATATCATTCCATTAATTATACTGCCAAGATCTTGATACCAGCAGCTTGTTTTACTCAGGTTAGGGCTATTTTAATGTATACTTGAGAGTCTTGTAATATAGGTGGACAATGTAGCTAGAAAATGAAATTGCTGGGTCGGTAAGATAGATGAATGGATAGATAGATATAGGGATAGATGGGAGAGCGTGGGGGAGAGAGATGTGGGGAGCAGTCCTGCTTTTGCAAGTAGTTCTAGACAATAAAAAAAAGACTATGCAAGCTGAAACCATACTACAAAATCTTAATAATCAATTGGAAAACATAACATTGTTCTGTAGTCTTTGAAAAACTATATTAAAACGTTAAAAATTGTTTTACTGTCAGTTATAAAAGTGTAGGAAAATGCAAAAGTAAAAGCAATGTTTATTTAGTAATCTATAATTTAAAACATTAGAAGGACTGGGAATTAAAGTGTTTTATTTCCTTGTCAAAAACTGATCAAGAGTAGTTTGAACAGGGCTGTTGCTTTTTCCTCATTGTATAACTTATGATAGAGAGTGAGCAGCTTTTCTAGGCCTTGGCAAGTTGTCATACTCCTTTCTAAGTCTGGATCAGCAAGCAGCGGTTTATACTTTGCACTTTCAGCAATGTGAAATTACCTCTGAGAGTTTCTCGAATGTGAAGTTTTCCACTGGCGTCCCTTCTTTTGGGGCGTCTTTCTTCCCAGCTACTCTCTTCATCTACATTTATAAGTTTACCTTCACTAAGTTCTTCCGACTGTATATCAATCAAGAGTCTCTTGAACTGTGTCTGTGTCAACATTCCTACGGTCAGCTGTTTCTTTTATAATTCCATTTACATTTGATCTGAATTTTGCTTCCAGAGTTATCACTTTTTATTTTGCTGCACTTTCATCTTTTTTGGGGGCCAGTTCCCCTTTTCTATTATCCATTCCTGTAAAATGTCACCTGGAGACGAAGAGGAGACACAACTGCTCACTTTGCTGTGTGTGAACTAACGGACGCCCAGTGACCAATCACTGAGGGACTTTAAAGAAGTTGCGCAACTGGTCGGTCACCGGTCCGGATGCACATCTTCTATTTACACAGTGATTTGTGGATTGAGGAGCTCACAGCAAAGTTTTTACTTTATGAAGCTACTCACAGTGAATACCTTGGTAACTGACATTTGAGCCATGTTGTTGAGAGACCGGTGCTATTAATTAAACCATGGAAACGTGCAAAACAAGGGCAACTGTGTATGTGGGATTTGTGTGTTGGGCGTGTGTGCGTTTCCGAGCCATGCATCTACTATTCCCCTAGCCTATCTTACCGAGATGATTTCAGTCTTTGTAGGACCTGTTCTTTACGCTTCTGCGGTACAAAACAAAAGGGTAGGATTATTGTGTGGAATATCAAGGAAGGTATCTGGCTAGAACGGTTCAGTTCATTGACATAGTCAAGAACGAATGCAAGAACAGAGAGGAAGTATCTCCTTAACTTGTTTCTTTTTAACTTGTCATGGGAGGAAGGAAAGCAGATGAAGATTGGAATGGATGTGGATAAAAGGTTTTTGTAAAGGATTTTAGATGATTTTAGTCCGGGTATATAAATACCACCCTCTGTGGGCAGAATGCTTGTGTACCCCAAATTTCATATGTTGAAGCCCTAAAGTGATGGCATTTAGAGGTGGGGCATTTGGGAAGTACTGAGGTTATGTAGGCAGAGCCCTCCACCCCCATGATGGGATTCATGTCGTCATAAAAAGAGGAAGAAAGCTGGCCCTTTCTCTCCCTCATCATGCGAGGATACAATGCAAAGAGGGCTGTCTATAAATCAGGAAGAGAACTTCTGCCAGAACTCGACCATGTCAGTACCTTGATCTCAGGCTCTGAGCCTTCAGAACTGTGAGAAATACATTTCTGTTGTTTAAGCCACTCACGCAGTCCATAGTACTTTGTTACAGTAGCCTGAACTGGAGACACCTGTTATTTTCATAAAGGCAAATAAAGGATCTTGAATGTTTTTGATATGTTTCTTAGTCCTGAAGCTGTGCTGTTGGTATGTGACACTGCTCTGACACTGGATTCTCGGGGGGCTCACTCATATGGACACATATTCTTTGGGCCCCTTTATTAGCTCAGTGTAGTGGGAAGTTCTGGGCTTGGGAATTCGAAAGAAGGGCTCAAACTCTGGCTCTGCCACTTATAGAGGAGTGATCATAGGAAAGTTACTCACTTTCTCCAAGCTTGCCTCATCGGATAGAGATTATTTAAAGCACATTGTCTGAAACAGACCAGGCCCATTATAAATACTAATTACCAACTTCCCTTCCTCCAATAACACCCAAGAGAGGTACAAGGATAAAAATGCTCCCATTTGAAAGAATCTGAAATGGATATGAGGAAAACTGAGGATTGAACTTGGGTCTCAGAGCTTCCAGCTGGGTGTTATTGTTTTGTTGTGGTGTGTGTGTTCTTTTTTTTTTTTTTAGAGGGCAGTGTCACTGGCCCTCATATGTGGGATCCGAACCGGGGCCGCTGGCATCCCAAGCCAGCTCTTCTTACCAGCCCTGTTGTGTTGTGTTTTTAATTTGACAACAAATAATTTACAAATTGAAATAACAAGGTGAAGCAAAGGCAATGCCTGATGAACTGAGAACAAAACAAGTCAACAATTCTGCCATGTGCCTGTTTATTACTGTTTTGCTAAGTATAATAGCAAGTGACTCACAATTCAGTTTATTTTTCTCTTGTCTGAAATCAGACTTTTGAAAACACCTCCAAGATAACTGTAAAAAGATTAACTAAAGAACAATGATTGAAAACAATGTGTTTGGGGCATGATTCATTTTATGATTCAGGGTAGGGATTAGCATTCATGGGCTCTTTTGGGACAGACTAGGGCCTGCAAGGAGTGAAACATTATGCAACTAATAGGATCATGGGAAAGACTTTATATTGTGCACCTGGCCCATCTTCAGTTGAGGGCGCTCACAGGGCAAAGCAGTACAGGACCTGTCACTGTGGTGTCGTTGATAGAACCAGGAAGTTAAGGAGACAAAGGATATGGTCCCAGTTCAAAGGCTATTGGCCCAGTGCTGACATTGACACTGTAGAGAGTCCAGAAAATGGCTACTAGAGTCCAAGGAAAGAGTAAAATTGATTGCAGAGGATGAGCTGTAGAAGTTAAGTAAAAGGAATCATGATATCACCGCATTGTCCCACTCTCATAATTATTTCTGTATCATTATGTAGAGCGTGACTATAGATAAAACACCTTCTATTCCCTGGGTCTCAGATAAAAAGAAGAGGTTGGGTTAGATCACTGTTGGTTCAGGCTGCTATAATAGAATACTTCAGACTAAGTGGCTTAAGCAGCAAACATTTATTTCTCACCATTTTGGAGGCTGGACGTCCAAGATTAGAGTGCCAACACGGGGTTCTGGCAAGGGCCCCTTTCCTGGCTTGTAGAAGGCTACCCTCTTGCTGTATCCTTACATGGTGGAGAAAGAGAAAGCTCTGATCTTTTCATCCCCATAAGGGCACTAATCCCATTTATGAGTACTCCACCCTCATGGCCTCATCTAAGCTTAATTACCTCCAAAAGGCGCCACCTACCGATACTATCACATTAAGGATTAGGACTTGAACACATGGATTTGGGGGTGATGCAAACATCCAGTCCATAGCAATCATACTTAAATTCCCTTCTCTCTGATTTTGCATGTGAAGATTCCCTACTAGCTACAAAGTCAAAATCAAACCTTCTTTCCGTTTTCAAGATCTCCTATAATTGGTTGTACTCTAAGGTACCCGATTCGCTTTGAAGCTTCACCTCCCTTTAGACCTGTCCTCCCTATAAGTTGTATTAATCCATTACCTCCATGTTTTTCTCCTGCTCATTCTCCTCTTAGAGAGCACTGAACTCTCCCCATTGACTCAAGAACTAGCCATTTTCTGGGAGCCGCTCTTCCAGTCCCCGGACCATCTCACAGATTAAAAATAATGTTAATATAAAGTTGAACTCCTGTGTAGTATAGAATAGGTTTTAGGATTTGCATTGAACAGGATTTTAAAAGGGAAGTTGTTATTGTTTCATATTGTTTTAGTTCATGTAAATGCCAGTGCTAAAAACTTGAAGTTAAATATATGTACAAATCTTGTCCCAGAGCTACTGTTATTAATCCACAAAATCAAAGATGAACAGTACAGGAAAAGACAAAAGGATATCAATTTAAGGTAAATTACAGCTGAATATATATAGGATCACACTTTATATCTTTCCAAATACCAAGCAAATTTGCTGATATTTGTGATAATATAAGAAAGCCACAGTCTTAAGGATTTGCCATTCATTGTAACATTTTGCTAAAAACCAGTCATATGTCTCCACATTAGGATTCAGTATTAAATATTTATTCAAAAAAGATTCCAATTTGAATTGATTCCTGTAGACTTGATCTATGATAATATTTTGAGAAGTTTTAGGTGAAGGCAATAAAAGATATTCTTACTTCTGATAATTGTCCATGATAAGTCATCATTACTTTATGGATACAATACATACTACAATTGAAAGAAACATCTGTAATGATTACCTGAAATGATATGAAAAGAACAATAATATTCTAAAAGCAGAAACAGCTTTTATGCACCTTTATTATTGCTCTGAATAGCATGTCTACTGGTAATTTGGGATAAGCAAAAGGCATAAATAAGCAGGCAATTCATATGTGAGAAAATGGAACCTTTGGAAAAATGTTTCAATATCATTAATAAAGACCCATTACTATTTTTCGACTATCCAAATGGTAATGACTTTAAATGTAGTGTGTATTAAAAGAGGTGAGAAAAATGTGCTTTTGGGAGTTGAGACCATCTCAGTTATTTGGAAGGTGAGAGATGTAACTGCTGGGCAGCCTCCCTTTGCCCTTCCAGATTCAGGCTCTACCCTTTTCCTTCCTGCTCTGTGCCCTGGAAGGCTGACCTTACCAGAGTGCCTCCCTGGGGCTCCTCTGGCTTCCAGTCAGCCTCAGCCAATGGGAGACACCAGCAGATCAGAGGGCAGGGGTTGTGTTTCTCTCCCAAAGACCACAGCTATCAATGGGCAGCCCTTTCCTACAGCTACAAGTCTTGCTGCTTTTTATAAGTCTTGCTGGTTTTCCCTCTGGAATGCGTCTCCATCTCATATTAGTTTCCTTTACCTTGGTTACACTTTGTAAGTTATTCCTGCAATAAATCCTTGCCAATCATCCCTTTTGAGTTTGCATCCAACTTCTGCCAGGACCATGAATTAGGTGGCATGTCTCCAAGTTCCTTCAGGACCATAACCAAGGGAGGGCATTTTCCATCCCCATCAATTCCTCCCCTCTTTCTTCTATAGTGGAAGTCGGTTGCTTTTGCTTCCCCAGAATCCATTTAGTCTTTTCCTTATGCAGCAGCCTAGCCTTTCATTAGAGAACCACCTCTCCTCATCTCTGCGTGCACATGGCTTGGAGGAGGCTG
Source organism: Aselliscus stoliczkanus (assembly GCA_033961575.1). Taxonomy (NCBI): domain Eukaryota; kingdom Metazoa; phylum Chordata; class Mammalia; order Chiroptera; family Hipposideridae; genus Aselliscus; species Aselliscus stoliczkanus. The sequence goes on along the minus strand of CM066731.1, from coordinate 14,995,023 downwards.
ATCTCAGCCTCAGCACAGGCTGAACATGTGATTTAAGGCAGTCCAATCAGGCTTCATCTCAGAACTTCAGTTGGAACTATGGGGCAAAGATGGCCAGCTGTAAGGAAAAACACAAGCCTAGAATAGTCAGGCCAAGGAAGAGGACTTGCCTAAATATAAACTAATGAAGGGAAAGTGTGCAAAGAGATGGAGAGTCAGGCCTAATATCATTATGTAAACCCTTTGATCCCACCGTACCTGAAGCATAGCCTGGGACATTGTTTGTAGTTATCAGAAGTGATACAACCCCTTTTGTTGCTCAAGCTGAGTTCAGCTTTCTGTTACTTGCAAATGAAAGATCCCTGACTAATCAGAGGCCTTCTCCTAATAAAGATACATATATTTGGAGAGAGTGAAAAGTGGAGATGTTAGAGACTGTGACTTCTGAAATGATATCATCCAGATTTGCAGTGTTGTTTCCATCAAGAACCCTGAGAGGCTACTGTGGTTTGTGTTTATTATGATTTTGGAGTTACTGCCACCTGCATTGTCCCGTTACGCCTTTGAAATCTGTGAGAGATGGGACAAGACCAAACCAAACAGCTCACTTTGTGTTGAACTTTGCGGCTGAGCCCCATGCATGACTGCTACAAACAAAGAACAATGGTGAAAAATAGCCAAATGCTGTGCTGAAACATTATTTTCAGGTGCCATTTGACTGGGCCTTCTCAGGTGACATGGTTCCCTGGCAGGAAAGTGGTTATTGTGGTGATCATTATTCCCACTTAACACCTATTAGAATGGGAGTCACTGGGAGGTCACACTGTCCCAAAAGCCCAGTGTTCCTGAGCACTCAAGGTCAAGTTAAAGAGATAGCAACCAAGTGCAGGGACAATGGCAAAGGCTCAATCCTTTGAAATGAAGACAAGGGTTAACTCCCAGGAGATCCCTGCAAAGTGAGCTTTGCTATCTTCGACATATCACATAGCTTGGGAAAAGAAACCAGAGTGACAGTGTTGACATGACCCCAGGTACTTTCCACAGCAGCTGTCCTCCCTGAGAACAGAGACCAAATCTTTGTGTATCATCCACCCCTCCCCATTCCAGCCTAGTGCCGTGCCTGGTGCAAAATGCGTGCCCATAAATCATGACATTCAGGGTCTGCTGTCTTAAGAATACAGAGAAAATTGCAAGATAATATATGAAAAGAGTCAGCACACAGTCTTCGCTCAAAGAAACTCTTGCTGATATTATTGCTATTATTTGTAATGCGTCAGCATTATTATCAAGCAGGTTCATCAAAACCCACACAAAGCCTTTGACACAACAATTTCAACCTCCTTACCTTCCAAGGCAACAGCTCTGTTGTGAGTTTGAGTTATTATTCCTGCCCTTCATATGTAGATGTGAGCATCCAACTATCCATCCACTTGCTCATTCACTCATCCATTCAACAATTAGTGACACCTGCACTTTGCCACATGTTGGAGATACGTGAGGGGAGCAAAGTTGATTCAGATTCAGCCTCTAAAATGCAGAGGCAATCTGGCTGGAGATGCACTAGAAATCCAAATAGACAGTGAGGGAGGGAATCAGCCTCTGCAATGAAGTAGCTGACCTCAGTGGTTGCCACAGTGCTGGTGAAACCCTGGGGAAAGCAACGGTTACCGCGGGCCATTTTCCTTACCTTTTCTGCAAGCCAGCCAAGGTGTCGGATCTCTCGGCTCCCAGCAATGCCCGTTTTCCCCAACTGCTCTCTGAGCTCTGCAATCACGCGGGTCAGCAGGTCATTAACATTGGAATGGATGGCACTGAACCAGGCCTGGGCCGTAGCTGAGTCCTTGCTCCTTAAGATCACCGTGTGCTTCGCATCTGGAGAGTGGATTTCAAGCTGCCTAGAGAAGCAGAGAGAAGGGTTAGAAGGATTCCTGGCAGATCACGCTTCCTTAAGTCCTGGTCACAAAGGGGAACTCATTCTTTGCTCTTACATTTTGACTTCCTCATTTTTGCATGGTTAACCTTAATGGTCCCATCATTCACTCACTCATTCATTCATTCTTACATATTCGTTGAGGACCCGGCACTGGTCACAGTACTGGGGGCATAGACATCCGACCACCATATCATCTGCATTAAGGATGTCTGCTCTGTTATTGAGCTGACTGGCTTGTCTGTAGTATATCAAGACTTCCAAAGTGCAAACTGATATTAAGCTTTCTTGCCTTTCAATCCACAGAGTATTTTAATAACATACTAATATCCTTGCTGCTGCTAGTAGGAATATCGAGCCACATGCTTAATCTCACTGCTCAGGGTTAATGGTGAATATTTTAGAAACGAAGATGACCGAACTTTGCATTCTTTTTTTTTTTTTTTTTTTTTATTTTATTTTATTGGGGAATTGGTGGAGGGGAACAGCGTTGGGGAATTAGGGAAGGGGAACAGACAAGTTGCCGTCTTCTTGTTCTTCAGTTTTTTAGTTGCGGAGGATGTTGCTTCACTGTTGGTATCGTCATTGCTCCTCCCGGATGAGGCAGATCGGTCGCTGGCCTCTGGATGTCGCTCATCGCGGCTATTGGCAGCTCACGCTGGCTGCCAACCGCTCACGCTGGCTGTGGGCCGCTCACGCTGGCTGTGGGCCACTCACTGCAGCCTATGGCAGCCCACTGCAGCAGGGGCTGCAGCCCACACCATCACCAGGGCTCGCACAGCCCAGCTCCAGGTGGAGCTGTTGTTAGCTGTAGAGGGCAGTGTCACTGGCCCTCATGTGGGATCCGAACCGGGGCCGCTGGCATCCCAAAACCAGCGCTTAACCAATGCGCCACTCGGCCGGCCCCGAACTTTGCATTCTTTAGGATTCCCGTCTGCTGCACATTTACTTACCACTTAATCCCTGGACACGTGTAGTAAAGTAGTGAAATGGCCTAGGAAATGGTAATAATAGGGAGATGTATGCACTGAGAGTGTTATATTTAAAGTCAAAACACCAGAGTTTATGCCAGAACGCCAACTGGATAACCTGAGATAGAGAATGAGAGATCTGAATACTGTTAATTGTGGTCAAAGCAGGAAATTCTAGATAGATTTTTTTTTTCGTTTAAATTTTTATGTTGAAGTACTTATAGATTAACATCACGTTGCAAAAACAGTACAGAGGTCTGGGTATACCCTTCACCAAGTATTTCTTGATGATGGTTATATTTTATGTAACAATAATACAATATCAAAACCAACTGACATTGGTAGATGTAAGTATTTGGTTCCATGCCATTTTATTGGGTGTAGATTTGTGTAACCACCACTGCAATCAAGGTACAGAATTATTCTATCACCACAAAGCTCTCCCTCCAGCTACCATTTAGTCTCCCCTTTCCATCACCATGCCAAATCCCTGGAAACCATTAACCTATTCTCCACGTCTATAATTTTTAGACATCATTTTTATTACAGAGAGAAACAATACATTTATATGCAAATAAATATCATTTATTCACTCATGGTTGCATAACAAAGATATAGGGATAGGGAATCTGAATAAAATGATCTGTTTATTAATTTCCTTTATCCCTTAATAATTATGCTACCCTTCATTGAGTATTTACTTGGTGCCAAGGAGAATTTTAAGTCCTTTTATATTATTTTATGTAAGTTTCCTACTAACACTCTGACTGATATTATTAATCCTGTTTAATGGAAGAAAAAAACTGAAGTTTGGAGGGAAAGCGAAAGAAGTAATTTACTCAAGACCTGGGATTCAAATCCATGTTGGTTAGGCTCAAAAGTCCATGAATCAAATAAATACTGTGTTATGATGTCTCTCCTTTGGACTGGACAGCTCCAATAGGGGAGCGCCCACTGTCTTCTATCCAAGGTCAAGGTCATCGTCACCAGCGAACATATCCCAAAGTGTCCTACTGAGCTCCTGAATCTCCAAATAACAATGAACATCAGAAGTCTCAAGTAATCTGGCCTCATTTACATTGGAAACCAACCCTTGAGACTGAGTAAACCTTTTTACCCATAAACTTAAATTGTGGAAAAAGAATGATGTAGAAAGTGGAATGTCTCTAGGGGAGTTTAAGAATAATTAGCTTTTTTTTTTGTTTTTTTTTTTTTGTAAAAAATTTGCAAAACAAGCCTCCTCACTGAGACTCCAAAGGTTGTCTGTGATGAAACAGGGAATTCTTTAGGCGACATCTGTCCTCATCTAGGAGAAATAATCTCACGCCTCATGGGCACTTCAAAAAGAAACAGGCAGGCCATCTGAAGTGAGTTTTCCTTCTCTCCCAAAGTTCTTACTCTTCAGTTAAGTTGCACAAACTAGGATTCTGGGAGAGCATTAATGAGAGTTGAACTTGCATTTCAAATTATCCTATTAATATCTATTATTCTAAGAATTTAAAACAGGCAAATTTTTATTTTACAATATTTTCTTTTGAAGATCTGGATTTGTTTTTAAAGAAATGATAGCTTGGGAAGCAGCCCAGGTATCACACAAACACACACACACACACACACGCCAGCACAAAAGAAAGAAAGAAAGAATATTTTCTTTGTTGGGTTGCCAGCGTATCCCCAGGGGAAAGCCGAATTGTAAGCAGAGGTATAGGTTAGTGAAAACCTGGGGGGCCCATTTTCCCCGGGTTTTTTTGTTTTTTTTTAAGGGCAGTGTCACTGGCCCTCATATGTGGGACCCGAACCGGGGCCGCTGGCTTACCAAGCCAGCGCTTAACCACCGCACCATTCGGCCGGCCCTTCCCCAGGTTTTTAACAGTATTCATCATTGCTATTAATTTTTAAGTAAGATTTTAAGTATAATATATAGATAGGCAAGTGCACAAATTGTCATGTATAGCTCAAATGTACTTTCATAAAGGGAACACATGCATATAACTACCAGTCAGATCAAGAAATAGAATGTGACAGAGGTCCCCTTCAACATCCCCTTTCCAGTTACTGTCCCCCCAAAATAACCATGCTAGGATTTCTGTCACCATGGATTACTTTTGTCTTTGGAAAAATGGATGAGGCTTTGTTTGTTTGTTTTCATTTGTTGTTGTTGCCTGTAGTATAGAGAGGACCTATACTCAGAAATAGGTCCTCTGAGTATATTTCTGAGACAAAGTTTAAATACCAGGTCCAGGGCATTTTCAGTGATGGTTCTCAAGATGTGGCCACAGACCAACAGCAGCAGCATCAACTGGAGACTTAACAGAGATGAAAATTCTTGGTTCCCACCCTGGACCCACTGAATTAGGAATTCTAAGGGTGAGGCCCAGCAAAACACCCTCCAGATAAATCTGATGCAATGCAAGTCAGAGAAAGGTTGCTCTGTGGGCTTATAAGAGAAAGCACTGAGCTTGGCTGCTTGCCAGGGCTCCCAATGGCTGAGGTGGACTTGCTGAAAGGTGAATTGACCGCCCCCTACCACCACCACCCAAACAGTTTCAAAGAAAGAACACAGAGAACACAATAGAGAGGCCTGTGGCTTTTATAGTCAACGAAGAAACAGATGTCCTCATTCAAAAGCATTCTTCAGAAACGCTTAATAGTTTTTTTTTAATCACTTAATTAAATATTTTAATTAAATACGGATGCTTGGACCCTATCCCAGACCCATCGAGTAAGAATTTCTAGAGGTTGAGGCCTGGATATATGCTTTAAATGTTCCACAAATTATATATAGATTAAGGATGATGGCAGTCCTCTCTAAACCCTATCAAAAACTCCCCTAAAGAGATAGATATGCCTGTAGGTGATTGTCAACAGAGGGCTCTTGAAGAGCATATTAGCAACCCAGTGCTGGGTAATTAAGTGGCTTAAAACTCCAAACATTTGTTACCTCCCAGTGTCTGCACATCATGAATTTGGGAATGGCTTAGCTGAGAGTGGTTCTGGCTCAAGGGTTCCCTGTCACATCACAGTCAGGATATCAGCAGGGGCTCCAGGCATCTGAAGGCTTGATTGGGCTGAGGATCCACTTCCCAGATGGAGCACGCACATGGCTGTTGGCTGGAGGCCTCAGTTCCTTGCCCCATGGGCTCCTCCAGGCTGCGTGAATGCCTTTATGACATGGGAGCTGGATTTTCCCCAGAGAGCACAAAGGAACTACTCTTTCTTTTATGACCTGGTCTCCAATGCCATGTACCATCACTTCTGGTTCATTCATTTTCTTAGAAATAAGTCACTAAGTCTAATGCACACTCATAAGGAGGAAAAGTAGGCTTCAGCTCTTGAAAGGAAGAGAATCAAGAATTTGGGAACGTATCTTGAAACCACCACAGGGAGGCTTTGGATGAAGCCAAGTTCTGGAGAGGCTGTTCCAAACGTTTGGGGCTGGGAACCAGCAGCCTAGCAAGAGCTTATCGATTTGGGTGAAGAGAGAACCACTCTTTCAGACTGAGCTGGAACTCCAGGTTATAAAGTGAGACAGACTGTGGGCTAAAGATCAGGGTCAGTGACAACAGGAGGGGAATGAGAAAGAGCCTGTCATCGACAGCATAGAGTAGCATGAAACCACCCAAAATGATGGTGGGTTCAGAATTGTTGGTTGGTCTGCCTCAGAAAAGGTGTCAGTTATTTGTGCTGTGTATAAGTGAGAGAATTTCATTCTCATCATATATACTGAGGGATCAGACATAATCATGGATCTAATGAGACCATCAGGCCATCCAGAGAGGAAGAAAGCAGAGCTGAGATGAGAGATGGAGATCCAGTCGTCCCTGACACTACATCCTTGCCCTTTTCTCATAAGTTCCCCTTATTGTCAAATACAGCAATCTACATCCGCTTCTCCCTTACCCCAAAAAAACCCAAAAGGGGAAGGGAAAAAGGGATATAAACTCTTCAATACCAATAAGCCCTACTACCTAAAGCAAACAATAAGCATCCAGTGGCACTAAAGTCCCCTGAACCTCTGACAACTCAAGATTCTAGACAGGGTTAAGGGCTGATTTTATACATATATTACATATCACATTACCCAGCACAAAACTCAAATACACACACTTTGGCCTAATTTGTCATTTAACCTCATTTTACCAAAATGTAATCCAGTGCAACACACTTTTTAGAATATGAAGAGAGAAAGAAATTGCATTCCTGGGCTGGCTGTGTAGTGGTTCTTCCAGTAATCCATTTTTTTTGCCAATTTAAAGCACATGTGCCAGGGTATAGTTGTTAAGCACATGAATTTGTAGATTCAGTCTAGCTCGAAAACTTGTTGGCCATGAGGACTTAAGCAAGTTCCTTAATGTCCCTATGCCTCAATTTCCTTATCTGTAAAATGGCTTAATACACTTGCCTCTCAAGATTACTGGAAAGACCAAATGAGATAGTATGTGCATGAGATGTCACAGTGTCAAGCGATCTTGATCAATTCTAGTTTATATTCCAGTTTACAATGAATAGTCTCCCCAAATTTGTGTACAGTGAAATGAAATGGTAGTTGTCCAATGAGGCAGAGTCCTCCACGATTGGGTTCTGGCTCAACTCTTTTTCAGAGCACTTGAACTTGGAGGAAAACGCAAGCCGCAGGAAAAATGAAAAAGTTATTCAAGGACTATTTCTAACAACCTGGAATGGAAAAAGTAACTTTGGGGAGAGATGCATGAGTCTTTTGTGAGATCCTGAAAGATCTGGGGCAAACCTGATAATACATCATCCCTTATTCCATCTACTTCTTTGTTCTAACTAAAAAAGCTATTTGAAGATCAAGTTCGGCAGCACAACTTGATATGATGGTGGCCATAACTAGAGCTACAACCATCTGTTGACATCCCTTTGCTTCCTCAACTGCCTAAGCTAACCAGCGACAATGGGGGTGAAAAAGAGATGGGAAATGGTTTTATTTTTCTAAAGTATTTTTCTGACAACCTACCCCAAAAGAACCATTTGGTAGGATCAAATATTTCATGTCACCCATTCTTTTAAAAATCAATTTCAACTCCAATAATTACTTCGTCAATTTGTAAACATATGGAAGGAGATAAAAACGAAGAAATGAAGTAGAAAGAGGGGAGGGAGGAGGAGGGAGAGGAAGAAAAGCAACATAAGAAAAACTTGAGAGTGGAAAAATAACGAAGTGGTTTGTGAAAATGCCACTGTGGCTGGGTGGTTGAAATTATTCAAGTCAGGGAACCAAAAATGCCTAAGACAATGGAAAAAAAAAAGAAAAAGGAGCCCAGGGAAGGATACTGATGTAAAAATGATCCATGTGAATGCTTGGAAATGTGGAGGCTATGCCTGGAGAGGTATACAGATGGGTTCAATTAGAAAGGAAATTGAGTGACAGGGCACGTTTAGAATGGAGACTTCTCACTGTTCTGAATTTTGTTCCACGTGTACCCATTGTGTATTCACTGTATTTGAACAAAAGAGGAGGAGGAGGAAAAGGAAGAGCAGCAGAGCTGGCCTGTTGGCAAAAATAACGCCGTCTCAAGTCCAAGCTCTGCCATTTGTAAACTATGCTTCCTTATGGACGTCTGTGCTTCCGTCTGCCCAGTTTCCATTCCCGCCTTTCCTGGTAACAGGCTGTACTCCCATTCTCAGTCCATGTGGTTTAGGGGCTTCATGGTTTGAAGGTTGCAGGTGTGATCCAATGTGGAGATCTAGACCCAGGACTTCGGCAGGAGAAATTGTTAAGGAGGCTTTCATTCTATATACTGAGGGATCAGACATCATCACGGATCTAATGAGGCCATCTGGCCATCGGGACAGGAGGAAAGCAGAACTGAGCTGAGAGACGGGGACCCAGCCATCCCTGACACTCAGTGTATCCTTGAACTTCTCTCATATGTTCCCCTTTTTGTCAAATACAGCGAAAAATCCTGACTCATACTGACCACAAATAGGTCACTTCATGTCTATGAGCCTTGAGCTTCTTTATCGCTTATAAAATAAAGATGACAGTGATGATGATGAAAGTGATGATGATGATTATCATGAAGGTGATAATAATAACCTCCATGTGTTACTACAGCATCACATGAGATGCTATGTGTGAAAGTGCTTTGTAAATCCTGATGTTAGTAATTGTCATTTATGTGTTTTGGCATTTTAAGACTCTTCTGTTGGCTCAGTAATTGGGCAGAGGAATGTTAGGGAATACGATGCTTTTGTATTGCACTTTTTGTTGGACTGAGGCTCTCTCTTAACTACACTATTAGTAAAGAAAGATGGCATGCATATGGAAACAGAAAATCCCGATAAATTTCCTGGGTTACAAATTAAAGTTGGAAACATGCAGCGATTTCTTGGCTGCGCACACAGGTATGTTGTGTTTGTGAGTACCCCCAAACCTCACAGGTGTTTAGCATGTGTGCCAGCAAGTAGAGTACCTGGTCCCCATCCCCAAGAAGCTCACCCTTTGTAGTAGGTTGAATAGTATCCCCCCACCCCAAATACATGTGAACTCAGAACCTCAGAATGCGACTGGTTTAGAAATTTTAGAACTAATTAAAGTAAGGCTGGCAGTGATATCCTTACCTCATTCATCTACCTGCTGGATTCGGATGGCTCCTAAATCCAATGAGGGTGTCATTATAAGAGACAGAAAAGACACAGAGACATGGAGAAGGCGGCCATGGAAGGATGAGGTAAGGACTGGAGCGATGCCGCCACAGGCCAAGGAACACAAGGGCCCAACAACCACAGGAAGCTGCAAGAGAGACATGGATGGCACAGTGTCTCCCTCAAAGTCTCCAGCGGGAACCAACCCTGCCGACTCCTTGGTTTCATACTTCCGGCCTCCCAACAGAGAGAATAAATTTCTGGGTTTGTTTGTTTGTTTGTTTAAGGATTTTATTGGAGAATTGGGGAAGGGGAACAGCCAAGTTGTTGTCCTTCAATCTTGGCTGTGGACGGCGCAGCTAGCTCAGCTCCAAGTCCAGTCGTCATCCAGCCGCCCATCAGCAGCTTGCGGCTACTCAGCTCAAGGTGCCATGTTCAATCTTAGTTGTGGGTGGGAGTCAAAGAGGCAACCTTGTTGTTAGGAGCACGTGCTCTCACCAGCTGAGCCATCCTGCCACCTGTTGGCAGCTCAGCAGCAGCTCAGCTTGGGCGCAACATGACTGGCCCATGTGGGAACTGAACCTGCAACCTTGTTGCTCAGAGCTCGCGCAACTTAACCAACTGAGCCACTGGGCCAGCCCTCCATTTCTGTTGTTTTAAGCATTCCAGTTTGTGCCCACTATGATACGGAAGTCCCCGAGAACTCATACACCATGTCACTATCTTCCTGTGCACAGCTGAATGGGGACTGCATTGATGCTTAAAATATATGGAGACTTAAAGATATTTAAAGTGACTTGAAAGGCGCAGATCACTTCAAACTGTGGCAATCAAGCTTCAGTTTCAGTGAAAAAGGCTTTGCTTTGGCAAAAGAAATGCAAAAACAAAAATTCAGTTCTATAAACCGGAAAAACAAAGGGAACCCTTCTGAAATGAGGGACATTTATAAAGCACTGGGAAGCATGCTGGCCCATAGTAGGCCTACACTCAGTAAATAAGAGTGGCTTCCTCTACCTTCTTGGCATTAAAAAAAAAAAATCGAGACAACTCCCTTGCTAGTTGTTGAGTCCTATATTTCTGAAACTGAGAAAGAGGAGAAAGGGAGTAAATAAAGGAGCAATAAAGTCAGGACGGCTGATTGGAGCTATTTTCAGCTGGGCCAGTCTTTATAACTCCTATTTTGTTCCCCAGTTGAACTGACCACTGCTTGATGAATTGTGTTTATCTGTAGTTCAGCGATAAAGTTCTCTTTTAATTCCCTGCTGAACAGAAATATTTAGGGCAATGCCACAGCTGTGTTTATTCTCACACTCCACCACAGTTATGTAAATACCGCCTATAGAACTATTTCTGATAAAGGCCCGTACCAACCCCGAGGAATTAGACACTTACTCTAGATGTCTGCCAAGAAGAGCCATTTTGATCCAGCTTGGCACCGCGTATGAATGATATCACAGCTCCTCAGAGATCATTTGGCAAACCTCACAATAAAAGAGTAATTTTCTTCCTCTCACTCTCTCAAAGGCTCCCACTGAGCCAAATAATATTTCCCAGCATTCTCTACTCCTCCTGATTAGAAACATGAGGCTGACACACAAAACCTGGAAGCCTCCTAACACAAAATTGATAAATAAAACAAAATTTGCAACCTGGCCACAAAGGTTCCAAGGGACTGTTCCCCTCCACTGTGAAGCCAGAGAAAATGCAAATGAAGGTGAAGAGGAGGGTGGGGACCTGTGGCCTTACAGCAAACACGGGGAATCAAAGGGAATTCAAACCTATGGTGATGATGGCTGCTCCCCATTCCACAGATCTGTGATGCTGTTGGGCAGTTGTGAAAAAAAACTGCCCAACAAAGATGCAGCACACTCACTAGTCACAGTGGCTCTCTCTCTCGATAGTAGAGTTTTGAGGTATTTTTCATTTATTTCCACCTTCCTGCTTTTCTGTAATTTCCAATTTTTTTGTAATGAAATCGGGAAAATATTAGAAAAAAGTTTCCTTAAGAAAATAGATGTCTGTACCCCTTTCGCAAGAATGCCATTCCTGAAATGATTCACTAGGAAAAAAATATTCTTATGTGAAAAAGATAACATGAAAGAAAAGAAAACATAGACTCTTTTCAAAATCTCCCAGTTGGCTATGACTCAAAGACCTTAAAAGAAAGACATGCAAAGATAGGTAATAAACTTATTGTACAATGAGGATAAGTGCTTGTCCTGTGGGGATGTAAAGTCTACCACCAAACATGTTCACTTTTCTCATTGCCATCATCCTATGAGGTATTAATCTGTCTACTTCGCAGATGAGAGGATGGTACCTCAGAGGGGGCTAGCTTGACCAATCTTCTAGCCGATAAGAGGCAAAGCTGGAACTGGAACCCAGGTTTCTATGACTCGAAAGCCTGTGTCTTAATCATTACGTTTTATTTCCTAGGATGTTTGTAAAGTGTGGTATTTTGCTTAAGACTAAGGGAATGTTTTTCATGTTGATTGCTGCTCAGTATCTTTCAACACCCTTCCTTGTCTGTGTATTTGGAAAACTTTCTAAATTATGAGTTGAGCTTCCCCAAGGTAGAAGCCAGAATTCCAGTTCTCAGCCTTCCTTGCTGTTGGGACACAGAAGCACTCACTGAAAATGGCAATTCTGATGGAGGCAATGAGAGGAAATAAATGTACATGGAATTCATCTTTTGTACAATATGGCGGTGGGGGCATCAGCTCTTAGTGGTAGCTGTGGCACAGCTTTGCCAGCCTCAAGTTGTCATTGGTGCAAACTGAGGCAGTTGTGTGGGCTGCGGGATGGATAAGTGGTATTTTCATCTAGCACAGCCCTCCCAATGGGTTTGAGTGCTGAGCTGCTTAGCTTGGCTCTCTGAACTCTTTGGAAAAATATGTGAGCACCTGCATATCCTTAGCCAGAGTTGATTCTCCTACCTGAAACTCCAATCCCCAGCTAGGAATGCAGATTTGGGAATCTGGCTGACATGATGGGAGCTAATGAGATCATCTAAGGAATGTGTCAGGTGTGAGCAGTAAAGGAAAAGAAGCCAGAAAAGGTGTTCTGCTGTTTTGCTCAAAATCCCATTTCAAAAACAGGTCATGCATGACAGAGTATTCAGCTAAGCTCTCAGGGAACCTGACAATATCTCTCATGTTGGCTAGGTTTCAGTTTTTCAGTAACACATAAATTTACAAAATATGTGAAGAATTTCAGCACGTCGGCCTTTCCTAGGGGAATGATATTGTTATCAAAGTTTTAGAAGAAGAGTCAGCTAATATCAAACTAGAGAAAACTTCATCTGTACCTCACAAAACATTTTGTGGTTGGACCTTGCTCAACTGATTATTATTATTATTTTTTTGAAAATCCATCTAAATATACACGGTGCTATGCAGGTCACATAGATGTACACTTGTCTTTATTATCCATACACTTAGTACCATACACTGACAAAATAAATAATCCACCCATAGTCCAATCCAGAGACTAGCATTTAGAACCTGAATGCTGACCTATTTTTGCTTTTTTGGAATGAGGCTATTTTGGGCTAGGGTTGCCCAATTTAGTACATAAAAAAATAGCGTGCCGAGTTATTTTGACTTTCAGATAAACAATGAATAATTTTTTAGTGTAAGTATGTCCTATGCAATATCTAGTGGTGGAAAGGGATCAGAAAAACATATAGAAAACAAAACGGATAGGACTTCATGATGGATTAGCTATGAGGGGTGGGGAAGAGAAAAGTACAAAGGCTATTGCGTAGGTTTTTGGTTTAGACAACTGAGTAAATGACAGTGTCCATTACTAAGATTTTTTTTTTTTTTAAATGTTGAAAATGGTTCAGAGCTGGTGAGAAACATTATGACTTTGGGTAAATACTTCTGTCTTCACCTGGGTGTCTTGTTGTAACCTCAAACTTGTAGTGTAGACATATGCCAGTTTATTCTCAACAGTCTGCTCATTCTATGGTTATTATGTCTTAATGGCATTAGCATCCTCCCAATAATCCAGGTTGGATGATCCAATCATCCTTGATGCCCCCTGTCTTCTTCCCCCGTCCCCATTCAGTCTGCATGTTTTATGACTGTTATCTTGAGAGTATCTCCTGTTCAGAAGAGTGAGGCAGACTGTAACTTACCAAGTTTTCTCAGTGGAGCTGGGACAATCACTTATCTAGGATGGGATATAAGTTTTATTTTGTTGGCCAACTTCAATTGGTAGCAGTTGCTTGAAATGGTAGTGGCTACCTGAAAAGGGGTCTTGAAAAAAAGCCTGAGGTCTTGTTTAGGCTCAGTTAGGGAAAGTGTCATGATCATTTACTGATGTCCACCAGGGGCAGGGGAATGCGGATTGGCTGCACTCATGATGTTTATTTGACATTTCTAAAAAGCACTTTAACTTATCACTCTCCAGAAAGAGGCCACCTCTATTTCTCCTGATTGCCCCACCCTTGGACAGAGGCCTGGCTTTTGGTCATCTGACAATTACTCTTACAAGGCTTACCTCCCCCACAAGACTGTAAATTACTTGAGGGCATGATATATACCAGAATTATCTTTATTTACCCCCACTGCCTGATACATGGAGAAGGGGAACTCCATAAGTATTTGCTAGGCGTAGTGAATGGATGGCTCTGTCTCCTATTAAAAGCTTGTTCCATCTTTATGGTGACTTCCCTTTCTTGTCCAAGTTCTACAACCACCTCCCTTTCCATTTTTGCTTTTCCCTTTCTAGAAGGTAACCCTTTCAGTCCTGCTTATGGCATTTAATTCTATAGTACAAATTACTTCAGGGTTTGTTTGTCTTTTAAATTCTTTTAGGCCCATTTTCTCTATTCAAAGTACTTCAGTTCTATAACCTTGGTATAGTAAATAAGTCAAATATGTTTTGATATCCCATGAGAAGGCTAGTTTCCAAGGATAATGTGTAATAGTGGGCAACTCAGAAATGCTTATTTTATTTTAGACAATTCACCATGCATGATTTTCTTGGGCTAAAATTATCAATTTGTGATCTTATGAGCCTTTCCCAGATTTAGATGTGAAAACAGACAGCCTTGCAAATGTGCAAAGCAGGGTAAAAAAGATGACACAGAAATAAAGCAACTAGGCATAATAATTTGAAGTGCTGATGTCTGAGAGGTAACAACAGCGCTGGGTGCCATCTAACTCATTTATATCAGTTTCATGCAAAATACTAAGATTTATTTGTTTGACTCGTTTACAAAATTTTAAATGACTTCTCATTCCTTAAAGTATCAAATATTTTTCAAGGGCCTGCTAGACATGGCATTAGGCACATGAAGAGAAGGGGAACTTAATACAATTATGTTTCCTGTCATTACTGAGCTTACAATCTAGCAATCTTGGACAAGCCCCGCTTTCTTAAGTATTCACATCACATGAGAAATTCCTGACATGAGACAATCATTTGTGTCTGTTTTAGGAGCAGAGAATCTTTAATTACATTCTCAAGAAATGACTGAAGCAATAATTTACCATGTGTAGCTGGCAACTGCTTACACATAGTAACAGTACTTCACCAGAATCAAAATATCACTCATTCATTCAGTTTTAATTTTTATGAAGCCTTTCTTTTGAAGGAGGGAAGAGAAGCAAAGGGCAAAAACATTCTATCTCTAAGGCCTCTATATAAATAAAGATGTTACCCATGGAAGGCCACATGTTAACCCTTAATATCCTTCAACAAGGATTATTAATAGCCACCACCCAGCTGAGAAGGAGGCCCCGGAGAGGAGACATACATTGGATGGGACGAGAAGAATCTGAAGAGGCTCTACCCCATGCAAGGACTAGAGTAGCCAGGGAATTTGAGGGGCAAGCAGTGGAGAAAAGACCACTGGCAACTTTGCATAGCAAGAGAGAACTAGATAGGGAGGAAAAACAGAAACCCAAATTATGCTAGCTAAATATGTGAACAAATGAATAATCAAAGACAGATTAAGCAGTCTAGAAGAAATGGAGAGGTCATTTAATCCAACCACTCATTTCAAAGGTGAAAACTCTCACTTGTGGAGAGAAGTGATTGAGCCCAGGTCCCACTGGCAGGTACTAGGATGGCTGAACCTAGAAATCCAGGCTTCTTAACAACTATGTTCATGCAAATTCAGAGAATGGGAACAGAGGACAGAATTCAGGGTGTGCTAGAAACAAAATGAACTTCCTTTTCAATTTTCCCCAGGGCTAGTCCTGAATGTGGGGCTAGTAGCTCTTTCAGTAGGGGAAGCACTCACTGTTGGACTTCGTCAATAATTCACTGTCAAGTATTTATGGAATTGACAGTTTCTTAATTATTTTCTCCGTGAAGACTTTGCTCAAAGACACAGTCCTTTCATAGATAGCAATAATCATTTTCATTACTTGAAGGATTTAAACAAGCACAAACAAATAAATCAGGTCCCCACAAAATTGCTATTTAAAAAAAAAAGTCTGTATCTGAATGATCTAGACAAGTTTTAAATTGTTGGGAAATTCTGTGCTGGTTGCCAGAGAGGGCGAAAATCAGAATAATGCAAATGTTCATCCCAACTTTCCAAAGGTCACACTGCGTGAAATTCAATCTTTCTCATTCTTATACTAAATGCCACAGAGCCAAACAGGTTGAGAAGAAAGTCAGTTTCTCCATGAAGCAGCAAAGCTGTAAGATGTGTTCCATTTTGTTTTGACTTCATTAGTTCTTTTTTTATTTTTAGAATAAAATATGCATTAACATGGAGCTGGAAAATTGTTACAAATGAAGAAAATTTACTGAACACTTTCTACCTCTTGACATGGAGATGCATGGAGAAGGAAGGGTAGGAGGGGGTAGACAGTGGAGGGGTGGGGACAATGCTGTGACTTCTGTGGTTGCTGCCAGGGAGACCGAGCTCCAGGGCTGGTCAGATGCCTACCTCTGGCTTATACCATTGCAAGCACTTGTTCCCTCCAGGTGTAACATAGTCAATTGATGAAACATCATATTCACGTTTGGGCAGTCTCCATGAGGGCTGCTTATCAATGAGCCTGGACTATTTATCAATTCTGCATACCTCCTCCCAAAATAAAGAAACTGAAAGCAGCCAGGTTTGGGGGTGGGTGGAGCACGTCCAGATAACCTCAATCACACTTGAATCATTCATGCAAAATACGTATTGAATGCATGCTCTCTGCCAGGCAGTCTGCTAGGTGCTAGGGACCCTGAGTCTAACAACATGGCTGTGGCCTTCAAGGAGCTTACTGCACATTATGGAAAGTGTGTGTGGTTCTCTAATGGCTTAGATGACGTGTGGGGTTAGGTGAGCCAGAACGTGAAGGAACAAAAAGAAAGAGAGCCTGAAGGGGACCCGCGGACAGAATTCAGTGTAAGCAAGTGGCATGATCAAGCTTGTACTGTAAGAAGAGCATGCTGGGAAGATGAGATTGGACAGGAGAGAGACGGGGCAAGAAGACCCACCAGGACATCTCTGCAGCGATGGTTGTGCCATCCTGTAGAAATGCAGAAGAGAAAAGCCTTTAGCGACAAAAGGTTAGACTACAGCAGAGGAAGAAGTACATTGTGTTATAACCCTTTGCTTTCTGAATTAATACTTTGGGAAATTGTGTTCTCCAAGTATGGAATTCAAAATACCCCTGCATGGATCCTAGATTCTGTTAGGCATGGGAGGGGTGGGACATAAATTGGATATAAAGCAAGCCATTTACAGCCTAATGAGGGTGATGGAACCAAAATAATTATAATATGTGGCAGAACAGGTGTGCCATTAAAGAGGCACCAACTATTCGGGGGAGGCATGCTGGGGGGTAAGGATCAGGAAATACTTCAGAAAGACAAAGGCATTTGAGATGAGACTTATTGACTAAGAGGACTTTGACAGGTGGAGAATGGAGGGAGGGCATTCTATTCTGTGGGGACACTGGGACCAAGGACCGAGAGGCACAAAGACTGGGGATGTCCAGGAACAGCAAATAGCCCAATTTATCTAGAAACTATTTCTATAACTGCTTTTATTTTTATACAGTGTTACTTAGGTATACTTGACATAAATAAACTATACATATTATAAGGGTGCAATAAGTTTAGACATATGGATACCCACCATGACTCTTCTTCGCCTCATTTCTATAGCTTCCTATAGCTTAGTTTGCATTATCTAGAATTTTAATAAATGTAATAACACAGTACAGATTCTTTTCTGGCTTCTTCTATGCAACATAATTATTTTGAGATTCATACACACTGTAGCACATGTCAATAGTTTATTCCCTTTATTACTGAGCAGTGAGCCTTGTATGGATACACCACTGTTGGTTTATCTATTCACCTTTTGATGGACATGTGGGTTGTTTCTAGTTTTGGGTTATAAATAATGCTATTATGAATATTTGTGTTGTTTTATGGACACATGCTTTAATGTCTCTGGAGTAAATAGCTTGGAGTAGAATTGCTGGTTCATATGATAGGTGCGTGTTTAACATTTTAAAGAATTGCCAAACTGTGTATCAAAGCAGTTGTACCATTCATCCATTCCCGTCAGCACTGTATGAAGGTTCTAATTGTTTCACAGCTTTGTCAACATTTGATATGAACAGTATTTTCACTTTTAGCCAGATTAATTGTATGTAGTGGTATCTCATTATAGTTTTAATTTACATGTCTGTAATGACTAATGATAGAACATCTTTTCATGTATTTATTTCCTGTCCATCTATCTTCTATGGTGAAGTATCTGGATACATTTTTGCCCTTTAAAAAATTGTATTAGTGCTTTTTTATTATTGAATTTAGAGAATTTTTCACTCATACATACATACACACACACACACATGCACGTGTGTGTGTGTGTATTTATTTTCTGGATATAAGTCCTTTATTAGATATATACTTTGCAAATATTTTCTCTCAGTCTATGTCTTGTATTTTCATTCTGTTAAGAATATGTTTTTAATTTTAATGAAATATAATTTATCAATTTTTTTTCTTTATGGGTTGTGCTTTTGGTGTTATCCCTAGACCATTTGCCTAACACGAATTCACAAAAGTTTTCTCCAGTATTTTCTTCTGAAAGTTTTATGCTTTTAGGCTTTACGACCTATTAGATCAGACAATTAAGGTTGCGAACTCATCCTAGAAAAATATCATCCTCATTGCTGAATATCACTACGGTCACCTTCAAAATACTCCCTTGGGGAAGCTATGCACTGATGCCAGCAAAGCAATTTTGGAAGTCTTTTTCTGGAATGGCCATCTGAGCTGTCCTTGTATTACCTTTGATATCCTGAATGTCCTCAAAATGTCTTCCTTTCAATATTTCCTTTATCTTCAGGTAAAGAAAGAAGTCATTGGGGGCCAGATCAGGTGAGTAGGGAGGGTGTTCCAACACAGTTATTTGTTTCCTGGCTAAAAACTCCCTCACAGACAGTGCCCTGTGAGCTGGTGCATTGTTGTGATGCAGAGCCATGAATTGTTGGCAAAAAGTTCAGGTCATCTAACTTTTTCAGGCAGCCTCTTCAGCATTTTCAAGTAGTAAACTTAGTTAACTGTTTGTCCAGTTGGTACAAATTCATAATGAATAATCCCTTTGATATCAAAAAAGGTTAGCATTATTGTTGCAACAAGTTTCGTGAACTTAATTGTCAGGCTTCATATATTTAAGTTGATGATACATTTGAACTAATTGTTGTATATGGTGTGAGGTATGCATTTAAGTTCTTTTTTTGCATTTGGATATCCCTTTTGCATAACACCATGTGTTAAGAAGACTATCCTCTTGCCATTTAGTTGTCTTTGCACTTCTCTGGAAAGTTAGTTGTTTATCTTTGTCCATATGAGTCTATTTCTGGACTTAACATGTTCATTGTCAGTTCATGAATCTTGATATCAGTACCCTACTGTTTTGATTACTATAACTTTATAAAAAGTCTTGAATAAGGTGGTGTTAGTACTCCAATTTTGCCTTCTTCAAATCCTTTGCATTTCCATATGAATTTTAGAATCAGTTCGCCAATTTGTACAGAAAAGCCCACTAAGATTTTGCTCGGTATGGCACTGGATCTACAGATCAAAGAAGGGAAAGGTGTCATCCTAACGGTGTAGAGTCATTCCTTTCTGTATCTCATATTTCAATTTGTTACAATGTTCTTTCTGTCTGAAGCGTTTTCTTTAGCACTTTTTATAATACAGGCCTGTAGGTGGTATGTTCTTTCAGCCTTTGTATGTCTGAATACGTCTTTATTTCACCTTAATTTTTTTAAGGTATTTTTTACTGGATATAGAATTCTAACTTGACAGGTCTATTTTCTTTCAATACTTAGAAGATACTGCTTGCATTTCTCATTTGCATTTCTTCTAATGGAAAATCAGTTGCTGTCTTAGTCTATTCAGGATATACCCTGCTTTGGCAGGATATCATAAAATGGATCGCTTGTAAATGACAGAAACGTATTGCACACAGCTCTGGAGCCTGGGAAGTACAAGACAGGGCACTAGCAAGCTCAGTGTCTGGTGAGGACCCTCTCCCTTCATAAATGGCCATCTTCTCACTGTATCCTGACATGACATGGCGGAAGGAGCCAGGAGTTTTCTAGGGTCTCTTCTTATAAGGCCACTAACCCCATTCATAAGGGTTCTACCCTCATGAACTAATTAATCACCTTTCAAAGGTCTCACCTGCTAACACCATCACCCTGGAAATTAGGTTTCAACATATGAACTGGATGGGGGAGGACACAGACATTTAGTCTATAGCAGCCATTTTCTCTTTGTTCCTTTCTATATAATATGTCTTATACCTTTGGCAGATTTTAAGATTTTCTTTTTATCACTGGTGTTGAGCAATTTGATGATAATGTGCCTTGGTGTCACTTTCTTCATGTGTCATGTATATAGGGTTTATGGCGCATCTGTCGAGCTATGGGTTAATATTTTTCATCAAATTTGGACAATTTTCAGCTCTTATTTCTTCAAATCATTTTCTGTTATCTGCCGCCTGGGAGGACCCAACTATAGGTATATTAGGCTGCTTGACTTTGTATCATAGCTCATTGATTCTCTGGTCATTTCTTTAAAAAAATGTTCCTTTTTCTCTCTGGGTTTCAATATGGATAGTTTCTATTTCCAGGTCTTATTTGCCATCAACCCCATCCAGTGCATTTTTCATTTTGCACAGTGCAGTTTCCATCTCTAGGAGTTTGATTTGCATCGTTTTTTAAAATATATCTTTCGTGTGTTTTCACTTTTTGAACATACGGAATACAGTTATAGTAACTGTTTTGATGTGCTTGTTGGCTTATTAACTGTGTCAGTTCCTGGTCAGTTGCAATGGATTGGTTTTCCTCTTCATCATGAATCATGTTTCCTGCTTCTTTGCATGTCTGGTAATTTTTTAGTAGATGCCAGGCATTGTGAATTTTAACTTGTTGAGTGCTGGCTATTTTTATATTCTTCAGTGGCTTTCTTCTGGGACACAGTTCCTTGGAAAACATTTTGTCTTTCCAGGTGTTGCTTTTAAGGTTTGTTAGGCAGGACTGGGTGGTTTTGCATTTAGGGCAACGTTTGTCCCTTTGCTGAGGAGAGGCCCTCAGAGTACTCTCCCCAGTGTCCTATATGAATCACGCCATTTTCCAGTCCCACTAGTAGGATAGGCCTTACTCCTAGCCTTATGTGAGTGCTGAGAACAGTTATCTCTCTTCTCTTGGGGTCATTTTTTCTTTGGCCTCTCTTAGTTTCCCTACACACATGGGCTCATCAGTATTCAGCGGAATTCAAGGGGATCCTCTTCCAATCTCCAGAATTTTCTCTTTGCAGCTCTCTTGTCTCTGCAGTCACTTTGTGGATTCTAGCTATTTTGGTCTTCCTGGGTTCTCAGCTCTGTCTTCCCAACTCTGGGAGCCTTTAGGGCTCCACAGGGGTTCCCTCTCCCTGTGCCATGGCCTGAAAACTCTCTCAAGACCGAAAGCTAAGGTCATCTTAGGGGTTGCCATGTTTGTTTCCCATTTCTCAGGAATCATTGCCTGATGTGCAAAGTCTTGAGAACATAGTTTGCCTGTTTTTTGGTTGTTTCAGGTGGGAAAGTAAGTCTAATTCCTGCTCGTCCATCTTGGTCAGAGTGAAAGTCTTGTACCTTGCCTTTCAAGATGTCTTTTCAGCACAGCGGTCTTTATTAGGAAGGCATTATGGCACCTGCCATCATTGATGTATATATTAAGTGACAGATTAGATTGTATTCACTTCTGGTTAGTTCAAAAGCATTTATTGGGCAGCACTGTCTTTCCAAAGATGAACCAATCCCAAAAGTCTCTATCTTCTTGGCATCAGTTTATCAGCAAACAGATATAGCAAACAACTTTGAGAGGAACCAATTATAAGGTATGGACATCACACAGGGCTTTAATAGTTCCTCTTTTCTTTCTGGTCCCTGCCAACACCATCACTAATTTTGCATGAAAGCAGAGCTGGAGGAAATAAGAAGCTCAAGTCACACGATTTTACTAATTATAAGCAACTCTTAGGTTTAGACTTAGAGGCAGAAGTTGAAACTCTAGAGGGACATACTTTATGCTGATGAGCTGTTGACGTCTCTGTTTCATGCTCTTACTCTACTCCCTATATAACTATAATAGAAAATTGACTCTACTTCAGATAGGAAAAAATGAAGCCTCCAATGGGTCCAGCTTAGAACCCGAGGGAATGAAGCAGCCTGGGATAGGGCACAAGGCTGATGACGTCAAGGGGTTGGATTATGTGCATATAACCATCTCCATAGTGCTTCCAATTTTGAGATAAGCATTTCATAAAAGTTGTTGAGAGCAATATGTTGACCTTTTATGAGGTGAAGCGCTGACATTTTGCCTGGATCTGAGGAAGGGTGGGTGTTAGAATTTTTTTCTTGTTTAGAATAAACAGGAAATGAGTTATCCCATCTGCACTGAAGGGATGTTTTCTGATCATTTGTTAAA
Organism: Aselliscus stoliczkanus; assembly: GCA_033961575.1. Lineage (NCBI taxonomy): Eukaryota > Metazoa > Chordata > Mammalia > Chiroptera > Hipposideridae > Aselliscus > Aselliscus stoliczkanus. The sequence goes on along the minus strand of CM066731.1, from coordinate 14,972,578 downwards.
GCTTTATTCCCAAGGCATTGAGTGAATTTAATTAATTTCACCACCACCTCCCCGTCCTTAATAAATTCCTCACACACGTGGATTCACTAGGAAATTGAATTTCATCTCTACAAAACAAAAAAAAGGGCATTCAACTAGAGGATGAGAGATTAGTTTGTTGAAAGCCCAGAGATCTAGTCAAAATGAAAATGCCTCTCAAACTGTAATGGAATGAGTCATATTAAAATGCAGATTCTGGTTTGACAAGCCTGGAGTAGGGTCTGAGATTTGGCATTTCTCATAAACCCCCAGGGTGAGAGCTACTGCTGGAGTTCCTATAACACACTTACTCTGAGCAGCAAGGAGCTAGAAGACATCAAGACATCATTCCTGTATCATTTGCCACTAAGTTCCTACTGTAACCTGAGAACCCTTCTCAATTGGGCTTCAGATTACTCTAGTATAAATTGTTCTCTAAGGTTCCTTCCAGCACTTAAAAAATGTATCATGTTCTCAAAAGTATAGGTCTAACTTCCTTATATTCATGAATTCACCCATTCTATTGGCAGACATGTGTTGAGCACCTACTATGTGTCAGACACTGAATAAGGTACTGGCTGATTCAGTATGCACTAGCTCAAACTCCTGAACTAAGAATCCACTGAGAGACAGAATCAGGCGATGATAACATGATGTCATATATCCTGTAAAGCTGCTTAAGCAATGGTTGTGAAGAGCCTACAGAGGTCTGAGAATCTAACTGTGCTTTGGGTAGCAGGTAGGAGGGACGAGGCCTGTCCTGGGACTGTTGGTCCATGAATCCATCCATTGCACTTTCCGTGTCTTTGCTCAATATGATGCAGGGTGGGGAGAGATCATAACTTGAGGCTTTTGTGTCACATGGCATCTGCCCATAGGAGTCACTGAGCGAGATTGGAGGGCAGGAGGAAAGGAGAAAGCCTGGTGGCTTTTCAGCTCTTCCTTCACCATTATAATTCCCTACATTCAATTCCCGCTGTTTAAGATGCCAGAGTAGTCTATTTTCCTAGTTGGACCCTGATGGAAACGCTTCCATGGGCTGGATTTTGACTCTCTGTAAACCATCCTCTCTGCTTTGGCTATGTAGGGCAGTGCAGAGACAGCTGGACAATCTGGGGCAGCATGAACTCTGTGAGATTCCCAGAAGAGCCTGTAGCTGGGGCCTCTTGCTCCACTATGACTGTAGCTCTAGGGCCTCTTAGAAGGGCAGAGCCGCTGACCTTCCCAAGGCCAACCCCAAGGCCACCCCTGCTCCCCACCAGCCCCTCTAAGCTTGAGTTCACAGCTCTTCAGGACAAGCAATTCTAAGCTGAAGGGCTGCCACTGCAACAAGAACAGAGGCCACACGGTAGCAAGGAGGCTACTTGGAGCTCATCTTAAAGCTTTCCGACTCTTACAAATAGGTCAGCAGAGGTCATAGTTCCAGTTCTGTTGGAAAAAGCTGCACTGAGATCATAATTGAAGTTTTTCTTTTTTTTTCCCCTTATAAACGGTGCCTCACAGGTGTTGCAACCTAATATGCTGACTGAAGCAATCCTTGTAAACAATTTTTCTATCTGGGAATCAGGAATATCTTGGGGAACTTCCAAAGCACCCCAAAGATAATAGCTGAGGAAATTCTACACATCTGGTTGTCCCTGCCAACGGTGACATGCAGACTATAGGAATGCTGAATGGGGAAGCTGAGAAGTTCTTCTCACTCTCCTGGGTCTTTCTGGTGTTCTCTTTACCTCATCCACTCATCAGTCCGTCCATCCACTCATCTATCCATCTATCCATCCATCCACCCATCCACCCATCCATCCATCCATCCATCCATCCATCCACCCACCCATCCATCCATCCATCCATCCATCCAACATCCATCCACCCACCCGTCCATCCGTCCACCCATCCACCCACCCACCCACCCATCCACCCACCCACCCCATCGCCCGTCCATCCATCCATCCATCCATCCATCCATCCATCCATCCATCCATCCAAATAATGTTTATTCAATGCCTATCCTGAGCCAGTCACTGGTTTGAGTGCTGGGGATAGAATTATGAGCAAAAGCAAACAAGGCCAGCACACTCATGGAGCTAGTGAGAGAGCCAGATGTTAGTTAGATAAAGACACAAGTAAGTGTAAACACACCATGTGGCAGCAGCTACAAAGAGCTGATACATGGAGACTCAAGTTGGGGAAGATTTGCGTTTCTTGTGGGTCCCTGTGAAGGGACAATGAGCTGTAGACATCTTCAGTGAGGTATGTTTTATTTTTCTTACATTCTTATAGTTTCATAATTTATGCAATACTTCAACATACATTATCTTATTTTATTTTCACACCAATGCTGCAATGACAAGATTAAAAAAAAGAAGCTTGCGAATTATTGTAGTGGAAGCTAATTCAGATGGAAATATGAGAGAATGGGTAAAAGGGTGAGGTTAAAAGAGAGACTGTTTTCAAGTCTCTGTTCTTCATTTATCAGAACTTGGAGGTTTTGTCTTCAAGTGTAAGTGATTATAATCTAGAAAGGCAGGAGAAATGCCATGAAAATACACCCAAATTCTAGCATTTTGGTTGTGGCAAAATTTGGTTATATCGTAGTTACATTTAGTTTTGCTGAGGCGCTTTTTGAACAAGGGTGTCCTCTAGACTCAGAGAAAAAGAGCCTTAGCCACAAATAATAAGAGTCTCCAAAAGCAACAGCTATAATTGCAATAATGATGGATGCTTTTCACATGTTCTGAGTGTGAACAGGCCCAATGGCCTTTCATCAGGCCTTGCTATTTACTTGGATGGCTTCAACTAAAAAGGAAGCAATATGGTTGTTTTTCGGCTTTATATTAAAAACCATATAAAGTTGGAAAGAAAGAGGAAATCTTTTCATTTATTGAAGACTCCTAGTTTCATGAGACTTATTGGCATCTAGCAGTAAATATGAATCAATTTGACTGAACGGTTAGTCTATTTATTTACATGAATATCATATTAGCCATGAGAGGATAGATTTATGCTGTGGTATCAAATTATTAAAAAATCTCAGTTAGCTAATAGAACCAAACTGTATAAAAATAGAGGGAGCATATGCTCTATGTCCAAAAAGGGTCTGAGGTGGGGGTGGGGATCTGTTCCATAGGTCACTCAGGGAGCCAGGCTTCCGGAAGCTCCATTTGTATAATAGTTGCACCTCCAAGAACATGTGCGCCCATCGCTGCCTCTGCCCTGAAGTGCACACATCATTTCTGATCACATTTCACTAGTCTGAATTAGTCACAAGGCCCAATAGTACTAAAGAAGGCCTGGAAATTCAGGGGAACAAATGGACTCTTTGGCAAGCACTGCTGTCTTTGCCACTATGACCTATTTCCAGAACTCTAGGGGAGATAACGACCATGGCCACCATTCTCCAAACCATACCCAGGCACAGAGCGTCCTTTCAGCTCTTGTTTGGAGCCTTTACAAGGGAAGGGAGGATAATTAGTATTTCTCGAGCTTCTACCACGTAGCCAACACCTGGTGTGACAGATACGGAGAACTGGTTTACTCAACCTCACTGTACTCGCTTTATAATGCAGAATGCTAAAAAAAGAAATAAATTTTTTAAAATCCATCTTTCTAGATTCCCTTGCAACTAAGATTCTGGAGACATATTAGGTTCTTCCAGATTTAGAAAGTGAAGAGGCCATATTCCTGATGTTGTGATGGCTACTGCCAGACAGCAAGGCTGTCAGTGTCAAAAAGAATGGGCAATGGCAGCTGGCTTGGAGCACCAGTGTTCAGTCACCAGCTTTCCAGGTGTCAAGAGGCAGTTGCAAGGTGCTAGCATCCTCATTCCTGTTCCCTGGCTCCTGGGTCACTGCTCTGCTATGTTTAATTCCCACAGTTACAATGGCAACTTCCTGGTTCCCCGCTTTCCTGATGATATCAGCTTTATAGAGTTCTGGGGGTCATTAGTGGAGATCCAATCTGTAGTCTTCCCAATTTTTTTTTTGTAAACTAATTCCTTATACGGGCAGGCCTCATTTTATTGAGTTTTGCTATCTTGCACTCCGCCGTTGTTGCATTTTTTACAAATTGAAGGCAAGACCCTCCACCACCAAAAGTGTATAACTCACTTTATCGCTGTGGCCTGGAACTGAACCTGTAACATCTCTGAGGTGTGTCTATATGAAATCCTAGCCCCCCCCACCACCCTGTTTAAGTTACCTAGGCTGGTTTCTATTTCTTTCACTCTAACGTAACTATAACATTTGCTAAATGCTGTTACGTACATAAATTCTTCTAACAACTTTCTGAGAATATTTTATCGTTGAAATGAGTGGACTTGTACTTTTAGAGAATCTAGGCTTGAGATAAAATAACTAAAAGCATATATTTTTTTCAAGTCTTTTCTTTCAGCTTGAAAATTTATGTAAATGAACTCTATAATAAATTCTATTCTTCCAAACTTCATGTTCCAGGAAGGCATACCTTTTCATTCAGGGACTTTATATATTCCCTTAGAAAACCCATCTTATCCAACATGTGATACATTCCTCATTTTGAAAGGCATTTAATCCTGGAACAACTCTGAAAAATAGGTCTCCTTATACCCATTTTATAGGTGGATTAACGGGGGCTTACAAAGGTACAATAAAATGTCCAAGATCACAAAGAGCTAGGATTTAAACCAAAGTCCTTCTGTTTTCAGAGTCACAATCTCTCCCCACTACCATGTGCAGACTTCTAAGAGAGCAATGATTCGTTAGTTCTCAGCTGCTCTGAACACTGGTTTGTCATGGAGCTTTGGTTAGTTCATTTAGCTCAATGCTCATAGGTACTCGTTCATTCTTCTCTCCCCCACAGACATCAAAAACTATAAGCATCTGCCTCAGAATGGTGTACTTCTCCCCTTATGAAGGATTCAGAAAGAAAACAATGGATGGAACACAACAGAAAAATCTTCAGAGCTAGATTAAAAAAAAAATGACAAAACACATGTTCTCTATACTGCTGGTTACTCATGAATAGAATTATTATAACTTTGCACACATACAATATAATGATAATAGATTTGTGAAACCTGGAAACCTGATGCAAATTGAAGCCTGCGGGACCCTGGGATTACTGTGGTATCAGCAGAACTATTTTGGTTTGAATTCCTGCTCTCGCTCATACATGCAGTTTTACCTGTCACTCTCTCTACATACCTGACAGCAGGCTGGAGAGTCTTACTGGGATATTTCTGTCTGGCCTTGGCCTTGGTAGGCATCCTGTCTCTGTCTTTCCTGGAGAAATTAATCTAAAGATACCATTTACAAATTGACCCAGTTCTTCAAGCTGTCAGCTACTACAGATGCAGGATCAGACAGAAATGCAAAAAGTAACACTATGGTTTTCATCCACCCAAACAGCTTTTTAGCTCAAAATTTTACAGCTCAAAATTTTACCAAGAGCTTTCCAAGCAGTTACAAAAACTATCTGAAAAATCCTTAACACATCTTCATGACCTTAAAAGAATCCTTTGAAAGTCTTATTAGGGATGGATAGTTCTGAAAAAATGGAAAAAAAAAATCAATGCATGGAAAGAGATTCCATTTGCTAAGTGCTTATTATGCCCCAGCTTAATTAGGCTCATATCAACGTATTTAATTCTTAAAACAGTACCTACATATAGATACTATCACCCTCATTTTGTCTCTTTAAAAAATTTGAAAGAAGTTAAGTAAATTACCAAAGTCACCCAGATAATAAATATAAAAGCTCATAATGAAACCCAAGTTGGCCTAGCCTGAAAGCCAATCATCTTTCCAAGACTGCACAATACAGCCGGTAAAACATATTATCAGAGAGCTTGAGAAAATAGCTCCAAGAATCTTGCCTTCTGGATCTAGTGTTTTGTTTCCAGGTAACATGAGAAAACATTTTCCAATTGCCTGAATATTTAATAATACAGGAAACAAAAACAAATGGTACTACTTGATTTTTACTGTGTGTTTCATTACAGTAAGAGGTGGAGGAGGGGGCTTTCTTCTAGGGGGAAAAAAGCAGCACAATACAAGCGAAAGTGTGTCTGTAAAGGGGAAGTGATTTGGCAATTTAGATGAGAGCAAATTAACAGTATAACAATTCTGCAGCCTAGTGTTTTCAGTCCCATGATTAACGGCGACTGCTCAAATGGACCCCTTCCTCCCCTCACAGCTCTGCCTATCTATCTATCTGTTGCCTTTTGACAGATAGTTCCCTGTCAAAACCAGCTTGGTATGGTGAGAGCAGCACTCGTACCTATGCCTTCCCCAGCCCTCAGCTTTGTCCTAATGGACTAGGACACTCCCTCTAGTTGTCTGCCACTTGTGGAGAAGAGGACAAAATTCCATCATCAGGGCCATTTCTTAGCGGAGCTGGTCTGTCCACTCCCTGCTACACTGCCCTTCTGTAACGTCCAGCTTGAGTCAAATCAACTGTCTTTTTCTCTAAGCCTTTCAACGATCACCACTATACCCAGCTTGCACCATCGTGGCTAAAAGAAATCTTGATCAAAACTCTAGCCGGGAATAACACCTTTTATTAAGCAAGAACCTATAAATATTGATTTGGGACTGTCCAAGGTGTTTTTTATCCAACAGGTCAGGAAATGAAGTGTTTGGGTTAACCACACTTTTCTTACAATGAGTTATCGCTTGTCACAGACATATCAGACACATTTTCTGGGAGTCAGAATGAAATTATACTTTCGTGATTTTGTGTTTTGTTTTATTTTTGCCTTCTGAGTTATTCTCTGCCCTTCTTTGTCTTGCTCTGTGCTCCAAGATTCAAACTCTATGTTCTAAAAACAGCATCTCTCAGGCTTCCCAGCCACTGGCTTCCAGTTGTGTACAGCCAATCAGAAACATGGGTAGGAGGTTATAGAGCAGGAGAAGAGAAAGGTTTGGGGGACCCACCTACCCTCTCCCTCTCTCAGCCATTGTATCTCCCAGGGCTCTGGTCCTCAGCAGGCTGCAGTAACTTCTTTCCTCTGCTAAGTCCTGGGGACTTCTCGATCCATGTTGGTCCCTTTAACACAGTCTACTCTTCTGTAAATGGTCACTTCATAAAACACTCTTCAGTTAAACCTTCAAGAGAGTGTCCTGCCGGGATCATCGTCGAAATCGCTGTAATTGCCATTCTGTATTTAGTGAGTGACTTCTATGTGCTATTGTAAGAACTGTGGCAGAGGCAGAAGAAAAACAAGACATGCTGCTATCCTCATCATGCCTAAAATCTAGTCAGGGGGCAAGTCACACTCTGCCTCTCCATCCAGGCACTGTCTCCAAAGGCCTCCACCCACCACCAAAACCTACCTGGCCTCAGTCTTATCCACACAGGGCCAGGTGTGTGGCTGACCATGGCTGCATTTCCATGGATGGCAATGCAAATTGGTTCTGAATTCCTTGTTTCTTCATCCCTCCAAGCCCCTCTGATCCTGAACTTCCACAGATGCCATCTCTTAGCATCTCTCAGATCCATCCAACTTCTCTTTCGTGCACTGTCCTACTCTAGTAGAAGCCAGGATTAGTTCTCGCCTCAGTTTCTGCGATAACCCCCAAACGGCTCCCCCAGACTCCAGTCTTGCCTCCTTCCAGTGCTTGCTTTACCATGAAACCTGAGGCATCTTTGTCATGTCGCCCCATGGGTTCAGACCCCTCCTGGAATAAAGTCCAAACCATCACATTGTTTGGATAGCGACAACTTCTCCAGACTCTTGACATCATCTTCTTATATCAGTCTCTCCAAAGAGATTGAACTTCTTCTAGTGCTTCACAGAACAATGGTTTGTCTTGCCTTGGTGACTAGACTCGTACTATTTCCTTTCCCAAGAATACCCTCCCTGTCTTCCTACCCCAACCTTTGACCTGGCTAACTTCTATTTTATTATTCAGTCTCAGCAAAGGCATCACTGCCTCCGACAGTCATTTCCTATTGCCACCCCCGCAACCCACCTCCAAAACCAGAGCTTTGGATTAGGTAGTTTTCCTGGAAGGGAGCTTCCATAGCACCCTGAATTCACTTCCCTCATCACCTTTCTGGAGTACTGTTCGGTAATGGCCGGCTTACTTGTAGCTCTTCCCTACCTGATGGTATGCCATGTCAGGGCAAGAACTCGGTCACTGCTTCCTGTCTCAGCACCTTGCAAAGAACCTGAATGGTCAAAACTATTTAAAACTTGAAATTTAAGAACAGGAAAGAAATCTCAACCAGGTGTAATGGACCAGAAAGGTCAAAATTCCCATTCGAGTAATATTTAGGAACAAAGGGAGTATCTGTTAACAGACACAGCCCCTGGATGTCCAAGGAGGTGTTCTAAATATATCTGCATCTCTCAGTGCTCCAGACCATCCTCCAGTAAGGAAAATGAAACTCCACATGTGTGTGGAAGGAAGGGAGGGCAGGGGCTGGTGTGTGAGCACCCCCTCCCCTCCGCCCCTCTACCCCAAGGTAGGGGATGCCTGCTTGAATAGAGGATGTCTGCATGATAGCATCGGGGTTATTTTCAGAAGTTTCATTATCTCAGCTGGAAAATCCTGGGGCAGCTTTTTGCAAACCAAATGCAGTTCAATTAATGTATCAAGAGCAAAGGATCAGGACCTGAACATTGAGAATCAACATTAGCAAAAAAATCTCTCCGCACCCAGATGGCCAAGTTCAACCTCTCCAAGTGCTCTTAAAACAGGACAAACTGAGATTTTTTTTTTTTCTGGAATGATCCTTAGAGGCCAGGGAATGGGCTAAAATGAACTCATTTTATTGTGTATTGAGGAAATCATGCGGCTATTCTTGGCAAGCCATCTCCTCGGTTCTTTTTCTCAAGGCTAACTAAAGATAGTTAAATTCTTTTTTTTTTTAAACTAGCGTATCATCGCCCAGGAAACCTTACTAATTCATCTCACACTGATTAAAAATGTATGATAATTAGGATGAATACTGGAGTTTATCTATGGAGGAAACAGATTTTCTTAAAAATAACAAGGCTATGAAAATGTTTTTCAAGCTCATTAAAATGAATCTTTTGTGCACTGTTGCACACAAAGATGCAACTTCTGCAAGGGAAAAACAGTAGTGGCTTAGCTATTCATGTTCATCTCCTCGCCCTGAAAAGATCCCAGTAAAAAAATCAGTAAAATAAGTATAAACCCATAAGAGAATAATGAAGACAAGAATTTAATATGTGTTGGAGGGACAAAGAGCAATGGAGTCAGGTGGGTCGGGCAACTAACTAACTGACTGTGGAGTGGAGGGAGAGCCCAGGAAGTTACAACCTAAAGGGCTGCAGACAGGATTCCACAAAAGTGAGCCCATTGGCTCTGCACAAACTGCAGGGGCCTGGAACCTCCAGAGAGAGAGAGGTTCAGGGGTGATGCCAGGCTAAAAATAGGGGTGCTATGTGAGGTCTTCACCTGAGTGGTGGGACTCTGAGAAGGCTGGCAGCTGGGGGTCTCCCACCCTCTTCCCTCCATCCACACTCAAGTAAAGTCTTTTTAAATGAAAGTTTGAATGTTATCAAAATAATAAAGGTAGACAATTTAAAAATCAAATAGCTCTAAAAGATTTATTTTTTAAAAAGTGATGGATGTTTATCATTCACTTTGCAGCCCACTTGTACACCAATCTACAGACTCATGTCTGAGATTTGGGGAATTTTCTCCTATTATTTATTTGATAATGCCCTCCTCTTATTTTCTTCCTTCTCTCTCTATCTCTCTCTCTGAATCCCTGTTGGAAGAGTGTCTGTGTCTGACCTCCTGAGAAAGACTGGGTGGTTCTCCCCTAGGTAACTCAATGGACCCAGAGGAAACTTCCAAACACCGAAATTTGTAGAATTGGGAAGGGTCTCTTAGAAAGGCTCACTTGCCAAACAATAACTATACATGAATTCTCACCAATTGATAAGCCTCCCTCCCCGTGTATGGCCCCAACACGTTTCTTAGTCTTTTAGTGTAAAAAATGAGCAGTTAGCAAAGGATCACCAGACATTTGAGGAAAGCCTCCAATAAGAAAGGTGAAGATCGGAACAAACAAACAGAAAAAAAGTAACGGGAGAAACAAAGAGCACAAAGAAAAATAAACAAAACTGATTATAATAGTCTCCAAGAATTAAGAGAAAATATGGCACCCATAAAACAAGAAAGAACATAATTCTACTAAAAAGAAACATTCAGAGAACAAAAAGAGCTAATTGGCAGGGTGGGCGGATGGATGGATGGATGGATGGCCAGCAAAATGGTGCTCTACAAAATTCAGAAAACCTTCTGCTATGAACACCTGGGTATGCTAATTAGATATAATAAGAAAAGTTTGCTCATTTGTGTTTTAATGTAATACTGAGCTTGTAGGAAAGGAAAGGAAACTCAGGTGTCCAAAAAAAGCGTGTGAGGGTATTGAAAACCTGGGTGGTGAGTATTCAAGCTGATCATGAGGCATCCTGAGAAGTTGGGTGGGGGTGGGGTCTGGCAGGTAGTGGGACAGGTAGTGGTGGGTGGGCCGAGGACTTGGGGTTTGATACAGGTGATAGTTAAGGCTTTGTAAGCCCAGGAGTTGAAAAACAAGAACGGAACCTCCTGCAGAATGCCAGAAATGTCAAGAGGCTAAAAACCTCTGTGAAAGGATGTTTTACAAAATAAACCTTTCCCGTCACCTTGCTCCCAAGGAATGAGAATATTTTGATTGAAAGCTGCATTTATTGCCATGGTTATACTGCCAGGAATTAGAGGATGCATACATGAAGTCATCAGATCATCATAACAATTACACGTGGTCAGTATTATTAATCACATTTTATAGATAAGGAACATGGGAATCAGAGAGATTAGAAAATTTATCTAAAGTTAAAGGTAATAAGTGACAGAATTGGGACTCAAACCCGTTTTTTCTAACTTCAACTCTAGAGTTTTATTCACTGATAATAGCATGTAGTTAATTTGATTAGATATTTAAACTGTGTCCTCTTACTGTAGCACCATTATAAATTGATTTTACATTTTTCCTTTGTTTCCAAAACGTAAATGTCAATCATGATCTGCTGGCAATAGTTTCAGTTATGAGGCCACCATGATGTGTCCTACCAAGAATGAAGATATCAGAACCAGAAAAACATATATTCTATGAGCCTCTTAATAGAAGAAGCACTTTTCCCAAGGGCTTACTATAGAGAGAAAACATAGAAGTACCTCGTGAATCTTCATTCTGAATCTATTAGAGAGAGGAATTTTCAATAGTAGTCCAAGTGTAAAGAGTCTAATTGAGAACTCTATATATGGTGTGTGTGTGGGGGGGGAAGGGAACAGTGTGCCCCCAAACTCTGGGAAAAGGTAGACATGAGGCTAAAGTAGTAAAATGATTACTGTTTTGCTAGTGGTCATCAAAAGACCACCTGTGTATAAACGTGTAACTAACATATTTGGGATCATCTAAAACTCCAGACAAGGTGATCTGCGAATAACTTCAGGGAGCTAGGACTGGAAAATGATTTAATTTGATAAGAAAGATATAAATCCACTGTTCAGATCCTCATCAGGAATATGGCTGTGTGACGTGTAGGGGAAAGAACCACATGGTGGAACCCCAGCCCATTTATGCACAGCCCAAAGGAGATGGGGACGCGGTAAGGCATAAATTCACAGAAAGGCCACCTGGCAAAGCTCTCCTGATCCAGGAAGGGAAAGCTTCCAGTTTCCTTGTCTAAAATGTACTTCTTAAGATCCATTGGCATCTCTTGTATTGATGACCTTGATGAAGTTCAATTTCTTACATCGCTGGTCTACATGGAGAGAATGCATTGCTTAGCCTGCCTTGGAGATCCACACTGCTTTTATTCCTTGGTGTTCTGGTATTCTGCTTCTGTTTACACGTGTCTTCCAATACAGCCTCTGCCCATAATGGGAGGACACACAGACCCTCTCTCCTATGTCAGCATTTCCATCTGCTTGACAACTGCATTGCCCGTTACAACTAAACTCTGGTTTGTTTGGTTAATAAGAGTTCACTCCATACAGATGGATCCCGTATCACTACGCCACTCGTCATGTCTCTGATCCCTGCAGCTGAAGATTGGGCGCTGGATTGTGAGGATCTCATGGAGGGCACTTAGTGAGAACATGTCCACGTGTCCTGTAGGACTGAGCAGATCAGACCCCTCTGAATCATTGTGTGATGAGTGGAACTTCTCCCTATGAAACCACGACAGAGCTTTCTGTGAATTTGTCATTTGTGCACCATAAATAAGATGTGTATTATTTTTCAAGAATGGTTGGGTGCATCAATCCATAATTTAGCCATGAAGGTATACAGTAGAGACTGTTACTAGCATGCATAGTCATGATGAAAGCTTCATACGGCATCCATATTGGCCCATCTACTTTTAACCCCATCCATAGATTCATAGGTTGTCCTGGTTTCTTCAAGTTTGCTCAGCCTGGCAGAATAGAACTGTGTATTTATTTATTCTCTTATTCCTAAGACTATTCAGTGGAAGATTTTTTTAAAGAGAAGTTTTGCACAGGTAAAAATACCCAAAATGGATAGATCAATATGCTGTTTTTCATTTATTCACATATCGTATATTTTTGAATGTCTGCTTTGTATCAAGTGATGTTCTAGAAAGCTGGCATATTAAAATGAAAACATGGGATGCCCTGTACATCAAGGGTCTCATGACTTTAAGGACCAGTAGCAACGTAAGAAAAAAATATTTCAAGTCATTATGACGAGTGCTGTCACGGATGGATCGAGGCACAAGGGAGAGAGGACTGTGCTCTACCTGTGCCGAGGCTTAAAGGGCAACAAGGGTGTTGCCAGGAGGCAAGTGAAGGACATGCACAGATTGTTTACGGGTTGCTGAGGCATAAAGGATAAGGCAGGAGGAGCTGGCGAGTTAGGGGAGATCCAAAACTTTATTGGTTTTTACAAAATACTGAGGGGTTTCGATTTCAGTGAGGGTGACAGGGAGCCATTTTGACCAAATGGATACGTTTTCGAGTGTTGCACACTCCGTTGGCTAGTTGGGCATAGGGTAGATTAAGTAAGGGGTGGGGAAAGGAGCAAACTAGAAGCAAAGCACCTGGCAGGAAATATGTCCAAATAGTCTGGAGGACTGAGGGTATGGCCCGGACTAGGGGAGTTGATGTGATGGTGGAGAGCTGAATATGAAAAACAAGAGATATTTAAGAGGTAGAATTATACAAATGTAATCATTGACAACCACTAGCAGGGACATATTCTTGTGGATTTAGTGCCTGCTGAGTGACCTTTTGCACTGATAGAGCAGCAATCCTGCCTGCTGTTCGATGGCTGCTTCTATTATATTTGAGAAATTCAACATTAGAGCTTGTAATGCAAACTCTAAGTAGCTGTGTGTCACTAACCAAGGGGATTAAGCCCCAAGGTGCTGTGGCATTTGTCCCTGGTTCTCAGGTTTTAGTATCCAGGAGACCATTAACTCCTGGCCATGATGCTTAGAGTTCAGGTGAGCTGTTCTGCCAAGTGCTAGAGTAGGAGGCAGTGGGGTGTCGTGATTAAGAAATTGGTGTCAGCCAGGCCTGGGCTTGAATCCCAGATTTACAAGTTACTTCGACTCTCACTTCTGAACTAAGTTTCATTGTCTATAGAATAGCAATTACACAATTTACTCCCTGGTATTTGGATTAAATGAAGTACTTGCTCAAACTCACACATCAGTGGTGAAAGTAAGATTACATTGTAGGTCTAGCTGACTCAAGACTCAACACTCCCTTTTTCCTCCTTTCTCTTTTATATTTAATATGTGCATTATTTTCATTATTATTATTTTATTTAGAAAAGTATAATTTCAGTTTCGATTTCTCCTTTGATCCAAGAGTAATTTCATAGAGAGCTTTAAAGAATCCAGGAAGAAAAGCATTCTATTCTTTGGTTTCATTATGGAAATTCTAGTTTTTTTCCACTATCATCAGGCCATGTTTTTTGTATTATTTCTACCTTAGGAACTTATTGCATTTTCTGTGACCTAAATCTGTAGTTCATTCTGTGAATGTCCTATGTGGATTTGAGAAGAAAGTGTATTATCTATCATCAGGATACAAAGTGTGCAATGTATCCAGATCTCCCTTACTAAGTATGTCATTTGGGTCTTGTATATCTTTATTTTGGCCCACTTGCCCTGTCCTTGGGCTGAGAGTAGTATGTTCAGTTACCTAATATTAGTATGTTTCTGTTTCTTCTCGCATCTCCTCCAGGTTCGGCCATAAGGGTCGCTGTTGTGTGTGCATATTTGGTGTGCATGCATCACTATTGAATGTTCCTTGCGAAGTCTGGCCTTTAGCCCTTCTTTGCCTTCTTTTGTGCTTTTCAATCTGCATTTTCCCTTGTCATATATCAAGATCAGAACAGATGCTTTTTGTTGTTCCTGCTAGTTTGCATCTGCTTTGGATGCTTTGCCCATTCCGATATTTCTCCCCTTGTAAAAGCGCTTTGTGGTAGGTGTGCCCCCCCACATTCAGCCCGGAGTCCACATTCCTGACACGTACGTTACATTCTGCCCAGCATGTAACTGGAGTTCCGTAGGATATTTGTTTTCTTTTTCTTTTCTTCACTTCCTCCACCAGGGTCAATGCCTGCCCTACCCCCCAAGCCCTTAATTTTGATTTTGTTTCATTAGGTATATTGACAAAACTGTACAATATTTAAAGTGTACATCATGGTTATTTGATATACATATACATCAGGAAAGGTTAATATTATTATCAGCAGTTTGGGATCAGTCTGGACTTGGACTGAAGTCCCCTCCTGGACCCTCTGGTTTAGCGGGATTATCATTTCGGTCCTGCCCTGCTGATTCTCACACCCTAGCAAGAGAGGCTGTCACCTGCCACCTGGGGAGCCCTACATATACCCACTCACTGGTGGACTTGAATAGCGCTGATACAAGAGTTTAAGAATGCATTCCCTTGGCTGGCCGAGTGGCGTGGTGGTTAAGCGCTGGCTTGGGAAGCCAGCGGCCCCGGTTCGGTCCCACATGTGAGGGCCAGTGACACTGCCCTCAAAAAAAAAAAAAAAAAAAAAAAAAAAAGTTAAAAAAAAAAAAAAGAATGCATTCCCTCGACTGGCTTGACAGAATGAAGTTTCCAGTATTTGACCTGAGACTTGATAACTCCCCAAATATTCTTTAAAATATAATTAAATGTCTTGAGAGAAATGTTATAACATATAAGTCCACCGCTGGAAGGAACCTTAGAAATCATTTCCTTGAACTGTCTCCCCAGGTCAGTAATCATTTCTACGATATCCTAAGTTTTCTAGTTTGTATTTTTCTGGTAAACCGACACTGTCACCACTCTACAGGCATGACTTTGAAGCCCAGCTGTATCAGATATTAGCTTCATAATGTCTGGAACTTACATAAGCACTGAGACTCAGTTTTTTTCTCTATAGAATGGGGACAATGATAGGAACTCTGCAGGCTGTCAAAAGGAGTAAGTAGGTTACCAATTCAAGGAGTAGGCAAGGTAGTGTGAAGGACCAGGCAGGCAATTAATGAAACCCTCTCAGCGTAAGGCAATATGTGGGATGAGGGGAGCTCATTCCCTTGTCAAAGGAGAAGCCTTTACTGGATGCCTATAGATTGGAGCTCTACCTGCAGCAATGTGGGCTTATTACCAGACCTACCGATTTTTCCAGAAAAGCAGAAACCTGGATTCTTAATGTAAAATTTCCCCACTATTCAATGGGGCCCTAATTCAAATTTCTTTCAAACACTAGATAGATCATTAAAAAAACATATCTGTGGACTGGGTGCCCCTGTAGGCTGCCACTGTGTGGTCTCTACTTTGAAGTAATTAGCATAGTGCCTGGCACAAAGCAGGCACTCAATAAATTATGAATTCATCCGATCTGAAACCTTAGCCATCAGACTCCTGGGAGAAAGGACACATTGGATTGGGTGGGTAAGAGGCCCAGGGAGAGGACAGTCACAGAGTAACTAAGATATCAACCAGAGGCCCAGGAAAGCGGCAGAAACTGAGGGGGTATCTATGAAGTCGGCCTCCTTCCCAGGCTGTCCACTCTGACTCCTCTTTTGCCGAAACCCCCAGCTCTCTCATAAAACCACTGATCTCTAATCCCTGTGAAGATGGAACTGAAACGGGGTGGGGGGATGTAGGTGGAATGGAGTAAATTCTGTAACTTGCTTGCAGCTTCCTCAGAGTGAGCTTATTGGGGAAGAAAACCAAAAAAGCATTGAGCTGTGAGCCAAGGAGGCCACTTTTGTCCTGCTCCTATTCCCTTTGGCGTTTTTCTTCATCAGCAACTCTGAATCTAGCCAAAGAATTCCTACTTGGGTGGGTTGCAGCTGTCCCACACATTATACGAAAATAAGGGCCAGCGGAGTTGTTCCTATTTTTAGCATCTGTGTGTGGATGCAAAGGTCACTAAGAATCCTCATTTGCTGTGTCAATCCCCCTCTCCCTTCTTTACATAGCTCTTATTTGCCTCAAAGATGTATGCTTTCTGTTCAGATTAAAGTAAACACTTTTGGGGGAAGAGGGACCCCCAAATATTTGCTCCTCTTGGCTGGACTCCTTATAATCGCCATGGACTGGGTGATGTATCTATCCCATGGCCTGAGAAGTCACATACGGGCTTTGGAAGATGTACGCCAGGCGTGGACCACAGCCACTCCTTTTTCTGTCTGGGGCACAAAAAGAGGTTTAGCGTAGAAAAGAGTTTCACATTTCCTCCCATCTAACCCTCCAAATACACAGTTGAGGGCACTGATGCCCAGAGAGAGGCTGATTGGCTTACTATTGCCGAACATTAATAAATATGAGTAGAGCTTATATTCATGGAAGGTTCTCCTGGGTTGAACACACCTTCTCTCTTTGCCACCCTTTGGAAACCTGTGTGTGTTCAGAAGGCGAGCACAGCCCTGGCAAGAAGGCCCTCTTTAAATGGCAGAGGCGGAGATACGGAGCTCTTAGGCCCTCTTTACCTGTTCTCAGTGTCAGCCAAGGCCATACTCCGAGTGACGTAGCACATCTTCAGGGGGATGCTTTTCCGGTCTCTATGGAAGGAGAAGGGCTGCGATGATGACGACAGAGGGTCTGACGAGCTGCCCCCTAAGCGAGGAGATTCCGGCGGGGGCGTTTCCCACCCGATCTCGGATACTGGGGAGCCTTTCTTCACATAGGGTGTGGCTTCTCGCATGTACTTCACTGCAAGCAAAAAATAAGCTCTTTTAAGTACATCTGGGCTACGTTTCTGGAAAGTCTGATATTAGACAAGCTCTTAATACTGAATCTCTTCAATTCTGAACAGGGTTCGGAATTTCTGTTCCTCTCATGGTAGTTAGCCTGTCATTTCAATTATATACCAATCTGGTTGTTAGAACTTGCTATTACGATGAGCTGAACTTTCATCAGCTGAATTACTTTCAGCTTTTATCAACTAGAACAATGTCTTATCTTTTCTGATTATAAGCTGCATTCTGGGAAAGCAGCTGAGAAAAGAAATGGGCAGAGAATGAGAAGGCATCACTTAGGATAAAAGACACATAATTATCCAATATAGACAGGGAATCTGGTAGCCATACTCACTATCCATGTCACCATTTTTCTATTGAGAAACAAGGACACTTTTCAATTTAATAGTGCTAAGAATATATAACATGCAAGAAATACATAGAGCACTTATTTTGTAATGGCAAAAATCTGTAATAGCAAAAATAGTGTAAATAAGAGTTGATAACTTGGAAAAATCTAAATGTCCACTAAAAAACGATTAAATTAATGGTAATGCATCTATATAGTCATTTAAAAGAATGAGACAGATATAGATGTGTTGATGGAGAAAGACCTGTTAAGACAGTAGAACATATACTGTAATATTTTTTGTCTATAAAATCATAAATATATATGCTTGTATATCTACAATTATTTCTGGATAGAAACACAAGAAAATGTTAACAGGAGTTAGCTCTGGGGAGTGGAAATAAAAGTCAAGATGATGAAGACATAGACCTTTACTATTCATTTATTACCTTTTTATACTATTTCCATATTTAGCCATATGCATATATTACTTTATAAAATTTAAAGAAACAAAAATAGGTTGAGTTGAGTGGAAGAGACTGAAATTCCACACTTTGATATGTTTGCTTGGTCTTAAGAAGTTACTTGCCTGTTTTGAATTTAAGCATATGGTCCTTATACAGCTTCTGAGTTGACAGGGCAACTAGATACTGGCAATATGCAATATAAACTTCCATATCCTTCTATCACTCATGGTCTGGTGAGGAGGACTTCAGGGAGGACTCTGCTGCTTGAGGGAGGGCTTGGCTAAGTCCCTTGCAGGTAAGTTCCTCTTGTTACAAATGGAAGTGAGTGGACTGGAATTGGTGCAAACTAGGGGGCATTTCCTCTAGATTTTTCATGATTCCGTTCCACAAACTAGTGCCTTCATTGTGCAAGACTTGGAGCCAGATTTATGGAGACTGCAGAAATAGAAAACACATGGTATCCATCCTCAAGAATTACAAAATCATGGATAACTATAGCGTCCCAACAGTCTTATGGGACTGTTGGTGTCCCATAAGATCCCTCTTACCAGTGAGGCACCTATATCCTAACTGCTATATGTTGGCTGAGAGCAACTCATAGGTGCCCCTCTGCTCTGGAGAACTGCTCTTAGTGCAACAGAAGCCACAATGCCTGGGAGTCAGCAGGGTTGACTCCCACTTGGGTTGCTCCCCAATCCCCACAGTCTGAGACTCTGCTTCTAGGAAACCCTATCTATGATATAGTGACATAAGACTAGGATGTGAACTATGGCACAAAGCAGAAGAATGAGTTAAGTTTTATAAAGGAATAAAGTACCTTGGAAGAACTCATGAGAAAAAAATAGATCTAGGGCACAAGTGACAGATTAGGTTCACGACAATTTAATAAGCAGACCCAACGTACCCAGAGGCATGCAATATGGATCTATGTTTGAAGAACCAATCAGAGATATCAAAAACAACCATATTAATTCAAGGCAGGGGAGATGTCATATAGCACCAACACATACTTGAAAATAAGATGTCAGGGTCTTAACTGAATGTCAGTATGATTAGGAGAAAACAGCTCCATGGTTGCTGAAAACCTGTTGGCACAGGTTGTAGTTACAGAAGAAAGGTGATGCATGACCACAGTATTTTAAGGAATATCACTTATTTCTGGGCAATAAATATATTTAAAGGGGAACACAAACATAGCTAAGAACAACTGCAGAAAATTTAGGGGGACAGATTTAAGCTGTCCAAAGCTGAAATAGACCTGTTTTGAAGATACTGAATTTTTCATCTCTAAAAATGTTTTAGTAGAAGCTAGAACACTGCTTAGCTTTGTATGTTGTAGAATTATACTATACTATTGATCTACAAGGAATTCAAGTATTAGATGCAATTGTTTGAAGATTCTCCTTTAATTGCACTATTATCATTCTGGCTGGAGTAGGGGATGAGTGCTGTGGAACTCAGAATCCAGGATGTTTCATGGAATAGGTGGCATTTGAACTTGGCCTTAAAGGGTAGTTAAACTTAAAAAAAGTAGAGAGAGGAATAACAATCCTTCTTTTATATAATGTATTCTGGTTTATAATTTTTAACACAATTCGGTAAGAAAGGAAAGTTGGACCTCAATGCCCTCAGTTTGGAAGGGGGATAAAGAAGGAACATTTATAATATACCTAATGATTTGCCAAGTATGGATCCATAGCTTCCCACATTTAAGCTTCGAAATAACCACTTCAAGTCTTACTTTATATATAAGAAAACTAGGTCCAGAGAGGCAATGGGTAAGGGATATTTCATTTATCTAGTATCCATGTATCCACAAGCAGTAAAATAATGCATTGCTATCCCCTCCAGACCCTGCCACAAAGAAGTGTCTTATAGAGCTATTTTTTTTTTTTAAAGATTTTATTGGGGAATTGGCAGAGGGGAACAGCGTTGGGGAATCGGGGAAGGGGAACAGACAAGTTGCTGTCTTTTTGTTCTTCAGTCTAGTTGCGGAGGATGTTGCTTCACTGTTGGTATCGTCATTGCGCTCTTCCCGGATGAGGCAGATCGATCGCTGGCCTCTGGATGTCGCTCATCGTGGCTATTGGCAGCTCACGCTTGGCTGCCAGCAGCTCACGCTGGCTGCCAGCCACTCACGCTGGCTGCGGGCCACTCACTGCACCCTATGGCAGCCCACTGCAGCAGGGGCTGCAGCCCACACCATCACCGGAGCTCGCACAG
Source organism: Aselliscus stoliczkanus (assembly GCA_033961575.1). NCBI lineage: Eukaryota > Metazoa > Chordata > Mammalia > Chiroptera > Hipposideridae > Aselliscus > Aselliscus stoliczkanus. Next base: position 14,952,306 of record CM066731.1, on the reverse strand, counting down.
CCCAGCTCCAGGTGGAGCTGTTGTTAGCTGTAGAGGGCAGTGTCACTGGCCCTCATGTGGGATCTGAACCGGGGCCGCTGGCATCCCAAAACCAGCGCTTAACCAATGCGCCACTCGGCCGGCCCTAGAGCTATTTTTATTCTGGTAGACACAGGAGATTTACATAGGTTATCCCTTGCAAGACTAAAATTATTTTACACTGAGCACACTGAGGCTCAGAAGTTAAGCAACATCAACACAGCCCTGCCTAAAGTCCTTTTGTTCAGGAGTCCTTTTGAGAAGTATAGAAAATGGAGAAACTTGTTCTTTGTGTAACAAAGAAAGTGAAGACAATTGATGTTGGATTCCTCCAAGGGCCCACAATTTCTGGTCTAGGGGAAGTAATAAAATTGTCAGAATATCCCTTCTTGCTGGAAGAGACTCCAAATAGTAATTTCTAGAAGTCTTGGCTATCAGTTATGTCAAGCAATCCCCTCCCCATCCACCAATTGAGGCCTGAGGCTAAGTCCTCTCAGGCAGAGAGTGCGAGCCGTGCAGCCATGTCTGGGTGTGATAAAGTAGTGCCTCTCACAGGAAATGTAATCATCTGTGAAACCTTTTCATGGTTCTCTGCGCCCTAATGTCCTGAAATTTCTATACATTACAATCAAAATACTGAGAGTGTGGTCCAACTCAGGGAGGGTAAGATAGCTTTGACTGTAATAGGTGCCCCAAATTACAGTATATTAGATGATATAGAGGTTTGGTTTTATTTTACTAAAAGTCTAGAGTAAAAAGAAAAGGGCTGCTAGGGCAGCTCAGCTCCCTGAAGCTGTCAGAGCCTTTGGCTTCTGCTCCCACCCGGCTCTGTTCCCCTAGCCTCCCATCTAATGATCCAAGATGGCTGCACGCATTCTAACCATTATGACCAAATGCGCATCAGTAGAAAGGGGGCAGGTACGAAGGACACCCTACCCTTTTTTCCTTTAAGGCTACTTTTCAGAAGTTGAAACATTATACCTGCTTCCAACCTATGGGCCATTATGTAGTCATACGGCCACTTCTAGATAGAAAAGAAACTTTCTCTTAATTCTGGACAACTCTGTGCTAACCCAGTTTAAACCTGGTGAGGTAGGGAAGTTATTACTGTGGAAGAAGAGATTGTTAATTAGGGGACAGCTCTCAGCTTTTGCCACGGGGAGACCTCCGAAGTCCCACCAGCTTAACATACTAGATTTTATAACACATAAATGCAAGTAAATATGCTGGAGCAACCAGTAAAAAACACAATGACTAGGTCCCATGAACGTTGGTAAGTGTTTGATGTGTCCTAACTCATTGGAACCTCAGAACCACCCTAGGATACAGACACTGTAACCACCACCATTTGACCAAAGCCACTGCAATAAGAGAGGGGCTAAGTCATAAGCTCAAGTGACAGAGCTAGAATGTGGCAGACACGTGAGTCACATTGAGGCAACCTGGCCCCAGAGTTCTCCTTTTAACCATGAAACAAAACTTTCTCACACTTAAAATATATATATATATATATATATATATATATATATATATATACACACACATATATATATGTGTATATATATATATATAAATTGTGTGCATGTGTGCACGTGTATGTGTGTGTGTACGTATTTAAGCCAACATTTTTATGTACTTGGAGAAAACATCCAATTAAGAGGCTATTGCCTGTAACATAGGAGAGCTTGATTTTGTAAGCCTGAACTATTAAACTATGGCATTTCAATAAATGCCTTTTTAAGACACTGTAATGCGTATTCATAATAGAGGGTTTTACCTGGCAGAAGTGAACAGCTAGTGTCTGCATAATTACACCTCCACGTGCATACAGACAATAATGTCAGGCAAAGAGCTGTTGAAACCAATCAAGAAGCAGCCAGGCCCAGGTTCAGGGTGCCTCATAATCAGAACTAATTAATAACCCATGCCCTTTCTGGGCGTCATGAATTAGAAACGGTGGTGGAGCAATTAAAATTCCAATCTTGAGTTGCAAAAAAAAAAAAAGAGGAGAGCAGGAAGAAGTGGTCTTCAAACTAATAATACACCAAGTCCCTTTCAATATGTTTCCAGATTTCCATTTGAAGGACAGGCAGTGGTGAAGATTTCAAAAGAACATTCAGTGAAGTCCAACTTTGCAAAAGCCTCCAGTAACAATCAAATCTTTGTTGGGGCAGCCAGATGACATCTGAAAGGAGACAGCACACACAGGCTACTAACAAGGAAATGATTTCGGTAAATCCCACAACTCTCCTAGAAGGCTGGTTTCTGAGGAGCCAGCAAGTCCCTCTGATATGTGCAGGAATTCTTCTTAAAAAATAACAACAAAAACAACCTAAAAAAGGGATTTCCAGATTACAGAAAGGAAAAGAAATATTTCATTACTGTATGGGATATGAACACAAAATGTACATTTTCTAATGTGATTAAGGGAAAAGCTAGAGGCAAGAAACCTAAGTATTTGGACCTTTGTTGAAACTTTCAAGTTGGAGACAGGTTGGTGACCGTGGAATTTGCTAACAACATGCAATCTAAGACTTAACACTTCATGGCATTTCCTAGGTCATCTGAGAAAGAAAAGATACAAGGGGAGATCATTAATATTTCCAGACAGACCCAGAAATGATGGGAGAGGTACTATAAGCTTCTGAGACGCATAGCTAATCCTTCAGGAGGCTGAGTGGTGAGGTGGAAAGAGGATTGGCCCTGGGAGCTGGGGACCGGAATTACAATTCCAGCTCAGTCACTAACTAGCTCTGCAGCCCTGAGCCAGTCACCTCACCACACGAACCTCATTTTCCTCACCCGTCAAGAGAAGGAAATACAGTCCCTACTCTTCAAACATTCTATGATTCTTTGGGAAGCTGCCTCGTCTGATGACATTAGAAAAAGAAGAATATTTCTTAGCTCATCTTATTGTTTGTGTCATCACCAACAAACAGCCCTGGAAAAATATATGCTGAGTTCTTAGGCCTTTGCCAGCCATGTCTTCTGACTTTTCCCCCACGCCCTACGGACACCTGACAAATATAAAAATAAGCCTACCCATTGAGAAGACTTACTCAAGTTACTCGTTATTTGGTTTGGCAGGGTTTTCTAAAAGAACCATTGTTTTCATTCGCTTCGCACTATTTCTCTTCCATTCTGCCAGGTGGATCCTTCATGGCAGGATTTTAAAAGACATTTGAAGGACGACCAAAGGGTTTTAGTGAGGTCAGACGGACATCGTGAGTGAGGGTGCTGGGTTTCAATACGAGGAGTCAGGAGTAAAATAAACTGGGTATGTATTGTTGACTACTCTTTGCCCTCCAAGTAAACGACTATCTCAGAATTATCCTATTTCAGACAGTGCAGTCATTTGATGTGACCTGCCCTGATACGTCTTCCGTGAAGCAAGGTCAATGCCCCCAGAGATGCCAGCTGGCCCCAAGCAAAGTATCTTATGAGTCCTACAACCAGCCAGAAGTAGATTGATTGATTTAGTTATCCATTAATGCCAAGTGTTTAATGAGTTCCCACTATGGGCAGGGCCCTGAGTGTTGGAGTTAGCCCAATGAACAAGACAGACTAGAGTTGCTTGCCCTGAGGTGCTTACACTAACAACAGAGGAAAACAGAGGGCACTGCACTGAAAGAGACACACACCCCAGGACTTGGGTGTGTCCCCGCTCACACAGAGCCATTCACCAGCTGGCTCCTGCCCACCTCCTGTCCTCATCTCAGCTGATTGCCTCTTGGTTTCCATGGTTCACACGCCAGCCATAGAGAAATGCTGCTTACGTCGCTGAACACACCAAGTTCTCACCTATGTCTGCTCTTTGCACATGTCACTTCCTCTGCATGGAAACCATTCTGGAAACCTCCTCTCTACATCCTGTAAGTCTCAATTCATAAAAGACCTCCTTCTTGAAGTCCTCCCGGCTTGCCTCCCTTCAGCTGCAGCCATGCTTTGTGGCAACCCCCAGGGGCAGCAACAGCATCAGGACGTGGACATTATGAGGATGGCTTCTGTAGTGCAAAGCACTGTGCCGATCTTCTTACAAACACTGAAACACACATTGCGCATGATTATCTGTGGGCACATAGTAGGCGTCTCTGCGGGAAGCACAAGGTCCTCAACATTGAGTGACTGCTTCACAGAAGTGAAAACTCTAGACTCTGGAGGCACACTACTTAGTTTCAAATCTTAACTCTGCCCCCTGCCAACTGTGGCCGTTAACTGCAAGGTGACATTTCCTTAATCTCGCAATGTCCCCATTTCTCCATCTGTGAAATGGAGAGCAGCCATGAGGATTTAGTGAGCTAGCCCACACAAAGGAATCTAGCACATGGAGAGTGCTCATTAGTGTTAGAAAAACAAACAAACAAACAAACAGACAAACAACACTGCTATTCACTGCGAGGTGACATTTCCTCTGTCTATAGTCAGAGCAATGAACACAAACGAGCAGCTGTAAAACACGGAATTGTTGAGCACATAAATGACAAAGTTAATAGGCTCTCCAAGATACCTTTTGTGGGTTTGTTTTTTTTTTGCAGATTTGTTCTTTAGGAGAACGAGTCTTATAAGTGAAGCAGCAGAGGCGAGAGACAATCAGCAACTTGTCTAAGGTTTCAGGACAAAGAAGTTCCAGACAAGGGTCAGAAATCCATGTCCTCTGTCCTGTAGAATAGGTGTTGACAATTTTTTTCTGGAAAGGACCAGATAGAAAATTGGGGGAAAGGGTGGTTCTATGGACCTTAGGGTCTGTCACAACTACTGCATCCTGTCTCTGTAGCATGAAACAGAGCACAGACAATACGAAAACAAATCGATGTGGCTGCATCCCAATAACACTTTAGTTTGTCAGCAGTGGGACCGGTTTGTCCTGGAGGATATAGTCAGTCCATTCCGGCTTTAGAAAAATAACTAGCAATTATTGACTACTTACCACCTAGTGGGCCCTCCTCTAAATGTCTGAATTATACTAGCTCATTTGAAAGCAATTCTATGAATTAGGAATAGTACTATGCCTCCCTTACAAGCAAGAAGAGTGTGGCATGGAGAGCTGAAGTGACTTGCTCAAGGTCACACAATAGCAGGTGGCAGAGCTGGGATTTGAACTGCCTGGCTCTAAGGCCTCCGGTCCCCATCGCTTTATCATGCTCTTTCCTTGTGCCCTGGATGATGCTTCTTTTTTTTTTTTTTTTTTTTTTTTTTTTAGATTTTTTATTGGGGAATTGGCGGAGGGGAACAGCGTTGGGGAATTGGGGAAGGGGAACAGACAAGTTGCTGTCTTTTTGTTCTTCAGTTTAGTTGCAGAGGATGTTGCTTCACTGTTGGTATCGTCATTGCACTCTTCCCGGATGAGGCAGATCGGTCGCTGGCCTCTGGATGTCGCTCACCGCGGCTATTGGCAGCTCACGCTTGGCTGCCAGCTGCTCACGCTGGCTGCGGGCCACTCACTGTAGCCTATGGCAGCCCACTGCAGCAGGGGCTGCAGCCCACACCATCACCGGGGCTCGCACAGCCCAGCTCCAGGTGGAGCTGTTGTTAGCTGTAGAGGGCAGTGTCACTGGCCCTCATGTGGGATCCGAACCGGTGCCGCTGGCATCCCCAAACCAGCGCTTAACCAATGCGCCACTCGGCCGGCCCTGGATGATGCTTCTATACAGGGCTACATATTCACGCCTGTTTGTGCAACCGCAATAGTTCTAGAAATCATGCTTTTAAAGACTGTTTATTCTGCAATGCGTTCCTTATATTTCTTTTCTTATATTGCACCCAAACCTTACCCGTATAATTTGTATTCACTGATCATGGCTCTACTCTGCAGAGATACACAAAGAATCTTGAACATCTTATGAACTGATCAAATATAGATGCTTGGCTTTACATAAAAAGATGAGCCCAGTTAAGAGGAGGCTGCAACTACTGGTCAGATGTTATCAGGCTCCTGGTCCAAATTCTCTCAGATCTTGAAGTTGGTAAGGAGTGAACCTAACATATGAGAAGCATGAAAGATATTGTTTTGACTACGTGAGGCCCCTACAAAGCTGCTGGGAGAGACATGCAATGCCTTAGACAACAAAATTAAGATTTTAAGAGTTGCACACAGGCTGGAACTAAAAAGATGAAATAGAATAGGGATAAAAGTTCTGTCATTGTGTATTCAAAATAGAATCACTGTAACATATGCACAACTTTACGTATATGTTATATGGAGAATATCATTGTAAGCATTTCACGTGAAGCAAGGTGCTAGAGATTTCCATGGCTATAGTTGCCACATAAAGTAATAAAATGGCTGCACTGGTAGAAGTATGGTGCTCAGAAAAGGACGGGTCTGTTCCCCTCTTTACCACTTTGATCAACCCATACCTGAAGCCCTAATAGGTTAGACAATGTTTGAAGGAGGGTAAGGACAGTGAGTTGTTGAAAGGCTCAATAAGTGAAGAAAACCCAAATTACATGAAAGACATTAGAGTACAGTAGTGAACAGCATAAACTCTGGAGTCTGACGGCTGGGGTCCAATTCCTAGCTCCTCTTATCGCCTACCTCTGTGGCCTTGGGCACATGACTTAGTTTCCCCACATGTTATTTCTTGGACCTATCTCATAGTATTGTTATGAGGATTAAAGGAGTTTAATGTAAGTAAAAAAAAATATGTATAAGGAAGTTGGCATTAGTAAATGTCACAAGGATCAGGTACCATGATTAGGAGTTAACCTAGAAAAGAAAAGATTTATGGAGCCTCCATAATGGAGGGCTGGGCGAAACTCACTTTGTGTATCTCTGTGAATACAAATTACTGGAGTAATGTTTGTGTTCAATACGAGAGATCCCTGTGAGAGAGTGAGTTCCTTATTGCTAGTGACATTTCAGCACAAACTGGAGAAGACATCTCCCAGCCATGCTGCAGAAAGGACTATTCTACTCTGTGGAAGAACAGCTTGTTTCTAAAACCCCTTCAAGCCATCATGTTCTATGTTCCTTCTGGAATACGGTTAAAGTTCCCAATACTGTGAGCACAGGTCATGGTTGTATAACATGTCAAACCATGTTGTACGTTTCTTCATTATTATATGTTTCTTAGCTACATATTCGTTAGGTGACAATGGGACAGTTCGTGAAGCTATCTGAGTCTTAGAATGCTCATCGATAAAGTGAGTAACATGATGAGTTCTTTAGAGAGGCAACACAATATATTCATTTAATAATGAGCTCCAGAGTCAGAGGACCTGGGTTTGAATCCCAAATCTTCCATTTAACAAGCTGGGCTTCTTTGAGCAAGGTATGCAACCTCTCTCTACCTCAGTTTCCTCCCCTGATAATAACAGGACCCTTCTCATAGAATTTTATTGGGGAATTGGGGGAGGGGCACAGTGTTGGGGAATTGGGGAAGGGGAACAGCCAAGTTGTCCTTCAATCTTAGTTGTGGAAGGCGCAGCAAGCTCAGCTCTACGTTCAGTCACGCTGCTCAGCTCAAGGTGCTGTGTTCAATTAGTTGTGGGTGGGCATAGCCATCATCCCATGCAGGAGTCGAACCGGTAGCCTCGTTATTTAGAGCACACGCTCTATCCACTGAGCCATCCAGACAGCAGTTCAGCTCAAGGTGCTGAGTTCAGTCTTTTAGTTGAGGGTGGGGCATAGCCCACAATCTCGAACAGGCAACCTTGTTTTTAGGAGCATGCGCTCTCACCAGCTGAGCCATCCTGCCACCTGTTGGCAGCTCAGTGGCAACTCAGCTCGGGTGCAGCTCACTGGCCCATGTGGGAATCGAACCTGTGACCCTGTTGCTCAGAGCTCACACTCTTGAGCAAGCTCTTAACCAGCTGAACAACTTGGCTGACCCAGAAATAATTTTGTTTAATGGATACAAAGCCCTTAGAATAGTGTCTGGCACATACATACTTAGTACTCACATTTACCTCTTACTATTATGTTGCTGCTATAATTGTTGTGATTAAATTTAAATGAGGATACATATTGCACAGTTACTAATCTCTTTTCTAATACTGGAAACTATCAAAATCATAAGTGCTTGAACGTATTGTTTTGGTCATGTATTCATTGAACGTAAATTAAGCCCCTACTCTGTGCGCCATGTGGGACTATACAAGGCAAGGTGAATTATCAGCTGAGCATTCAGGCTCCTGCTTCTGAGAGTTTTATAATCTTCCAGGGCGAAAAGGCATACAAACCTAAAACCTAGGAATTGCTATAGAATATAATTGAATGCACACATAGAAAAATAGTCTGAAGGATATTCATCAGATACTAGTAAGTGTGGAGAGGATATGCATTAATGGTGTCTAACAGACTCCATCCCTCAATAATTTGCCAGCAGTCTCTTCATCACCACAGATGATCATAATTTCTCTTCCTTGGGAAAATACACTAGTGATTTTATCAGTTAGACCCCAACATCTGAAGACAGGAAGTGAGTAACAGTCAGAAAGGATGTCTGAATACGCATGTCCTAATATTGTTTTTGCTCTTTCCTAGACAGATCCTATGTGAATAGGTCTTTATATCAAAAGGCAGGAAGTACTGCTCTCACTCCCTCCTCACAGGTATCTCTATGAAGGAAACCTCCTTTATTCCAGGTAGAGCTTGGTAATAACATCCTGCAAATAGAACTTGGGGCTCAGTAAATTTGTAGTTACTTTTCAGTGGCAGAAGCCCAGAGTCATAAAGCTTTTCCAAAGGAAACCACATTAAGTAAACAAAATATCATTACCAAGGGCAGATCAGCCCAGGTCTGAGATTTTTTTCATTTGTTTCCACCCTAGTCCGGATATGCCTCAGACTCAAAGCAATCACAGAGGCATCTGCAGGTAAGGGAGATGGTGAGCAGGGCTTTGAAACATCAGGGCCCATCAAACTGGACACTGTCATGAATGACTGCTATTTTGAAAATGCTCCACAGTGTAAAACACTTCTGTGTGCATAAACTTATTTCATGCTTCTTGTCATGCCCATCTGAACTAGGCATGAACTAAAAGTCCTGTAAGAGTCTGATGGCACATTTATTTGCTTGAGACTTCCATGGCCCAGGTTACCAGCTTAACAACTGTCCCCATCAAATCCTACCCTCTTCCAAGCACACATACGCAACTACAAATACATCTTGCTGGACAGCACTGATGCCTATTGGACTGGATTTTCTCTTAAAGGCCAAACTTAGCTTGGCCTTGCTTACAACTCTTTGGGGAGAGTAATTGCCAAGAACTACAAGAAATAGGTCAGGATGACAGAGGAGAGGCCTAAGCAAGCTTCTTGGATCCAACGGTCAGAACCAGGAGAATAAAACCTCACAAGCTTTTTCCTCCAAGCCTCCAGAAGTTTCATTTGACTCTGAGTAGTCATGAGAGAGAGTTTGTTTTTTTGTTTTGTTTTGCATTTTTTTTTTTTTTGCTTTTTAAGGAGGTAAGGAGGGGATGATGGTGAGCATCAGCATAAATACAACTTTTTAAAAAAATAATAAACAGACCAATAAGAAAATGTAGCAATAAAAATGGTGGGCAAATTGAGGTTCAGAGAGTTCAAATATCTTACCTCAAATATGTAGCAGACCTGGAATTTGATCCCTCATGTTCTAAATCTAATATATGATCTAATAAATCTAATAACTACAATTTCGTAACAATACAATTGAATACAAGTATCATGGAGACATAGGCTAGCCCAGGGGTCGGCGAACTGTGGCTCGCAAGCCACATGCAGCTCTTTGGGTATGTACATGTGGCTCTGAAGTAAAATTGAAAATGAAAATAAAACTATCATAGTTTCATTTATAAAATTTTTAAAGGACATTATTCACATAATGGTGGCTTCATTTGTTTTATGCCTCTCGAATAATTTTTAAATTGTTGTGAGGGGCAGGACTGGCTTTTCCATCTCAAAAGTTTGTCAACTCCTGGGCTAGACTATTATGACTAATGAGTAATGAGTTGTTATTGATGCTGGGACAATCTATGGATATTGGGGGGGTGGCTTTAAAGTAATAATCATACTCTGTAATGATCATATCAGAATTAGAATTATCAAAATATTCCACATCTGTCATAAGGAAAAAAATCTAAAGGTGGTATAGGAAAGACTAAAAACAAAAAAAACCAAGACAGTCCCCTGGAGTGTTTGATAAAATAAAATGAAGAAACAGAAAATCAGTATTCTAAATAGTAGAGGAAATAACAGATACAAAAAAGATTTCAAAGATAATAAAGTAACACTTAGATAGATTTATGATAATAAATTTGAAGGCTTAGATGAAATGTACAAATTCCAAGGGAAAAAAAAACAAAACATAAAAACTGACCTAAGTAGAAATGAGAAGCATGGCTTGTCTTATAACTCTTAAAGGAATGGAAACACTAGTTAATATTCTTCCCAGAAAGAAAAGACCAGAACCAGAGTTTATTAATGAATTCTACCACACTTTCAAAATAGATGATGCAAATCTTAATCAAACTATTTTAGAAAATAAGCAAAGAAAAAGCCACCTCAATTCATTCTACAAAGCTACTATAACATTAATAACAAAACCAAACAAGAAAAATTTCAGAAAGGAAAGTCATCAATCTATTTCATCCATAAATATAAGTGCAAACATTCTAAACAAAGTATTAGCAAAGCAAGTCCAACAATATATATAGAAGACAGTGCAGGTCTGGGGGAACTATGGGACCTTGACTGAGGATGTCAGGGGTAGATTCTGCCATAGGGTGACAAAATCGAAAGTATATAGAGTTTTTGAAATAATTTTTAAAAACTTATGCAACGTTTAAAGGTGTTATTTATATTGGTACAGTTTCAGCCTATAGAAAACTGTTGAGTTTCATACCTAGAGTCAGTAAACCATATCACCAAGCATAATGCATTTGTCTATAAGCAATATCATGAATCACAAAATTGATCGGATATATTTTGCAGGCTGCTAGCCCCAGGCTCATTAAAGCTCTGGAGTCAGTCTCTGTCGAATGAATACCTAGGTCCCAATGTTCTACCACAATTGATGGTTTGTCCTTTGCACAAGTAAAAAGATTTCTGGTTTAGATTCTTCTGTAAGTGCACATATGCCTTAAAATATTTTTCTGGTATTGTTTTGAGATTCATATTGGAATGTAGGCAAAACTGCCTTTTAAAATGTTTCTAAATATGTGTGAAATATTATCCAGCTGAATATTTTAGCAAATAAACAATAAGTCTTCACTTAACATCGTGGATAGGTTCTTGGAATTGCAATTTTAAGAGAAATGACAATATAACGAAACCAATTTCACCCAAGGCTAATTGATAAACAAGGGTGAAGTTCCTACGACATATTTTCTGGTCAGAAAACCATCACCGAACTTCTAAATAATGACCTAAAACACTTCTAATATTACACATTGAAATAATATGACCTATACATTCATTTAAGAAAGATGAATACAAATAAGTAAGAGAATGACTTTCCAACCTGCCTACTCCATTTCAGGGTCCTGGGTGGCAGGCAGCTCAGGGCCCATCGCAGGACCCACCCTGGACAGGACGCCCTCCCATCGCAGGGTGCACCCACATTCATTCAGAATGGGACAGTGTAGACACACCTTTACCTCATGTACATATCTTTAGGATGTGGGAGGAAACTGGGGTCCCAGGGGAAAACCCTTCACAGGCATGGGGGAACATGCAAAGTCCACAACAGCCTTGGCCACAAACTGATTTTTTTTTTTTTCTCATCAGCATCATAATGAAATGACATTGGAAGCAGGGACAATACTCGAGGACCTGCTGTAGGTGAGTTCTGTGCTATCAGCCCCAATTTACAGTTGCAGGGATGGAGGGTTAGGAAGTCAGAGAATGTTCCTGTAGCCATTTGTGGGGGAAGCAGGAGCAGAAGCCAGACTGGCCTCGCTGGAAGGCGGTAATCCTCTAGCTAAACCCTACTGGTGCTTGAATAATCCAATCAGCTTCCTGTTCACTTGGAGCTTGTCCCTCAGGACACCCACAGCCTCCCTCTTCTTTCCTGCCCCCAGATTAGATCTTGGAACATAGACAGCATTTTAGATCAGGAGGAAGGTGAAGTCATCCATTCCATTCAACAGCTACTTCCCTTTTGAGTTTTGATCTTTACCTTTTGCCCTTTGCTTGGCCCTGGGCTGTCTGCAGAGAAGACAGGGGGATGGTGGAGATACGGATAACTCGAACATGAGAAAATACCACCCAGGATGGAACCCATAAAATGGTTCCAGAGTGTTACATACCTTCCAGCTCCCTTTGTCCTTGTTCTTGGTCTGTTTGTCTTAGTTGGAAAGGACAAAAGGGAGCTACCATTTATGGTACACATTTTTTTTTTTAATACCAGACACTATACATATATTATCTAGTTTAATACATACAACAACTTCATGAGATTCACATTGCGAAATGGGAAATGCCAGCTGTGACTTACAGGCTGAACTGCCTCATTGTCCATCGCATCCTAGACACTCTGGCTTCCCTCCAAGTCCAGGTGCCACCAAATGGGTAGCTGCAGATGTAGTCAGGTATCCTGAACCAGAGAGTTCAGGGTATCTCTGCATGGAAAACTATATATAGTGCTTTACTTTCTAGTAGGCTCCAGCTGTCACTCCTTTTACTTTTTTGTTCAACAGATAATGCTTATCTAAGATATGTTATCTTGTAGGAGAAGCCTACAAGTCATGCAGGATTTGTAACCTCAGCAGGCTCAAGAGGGCTGTGATATATGATAATCAAATATTCATAGTATATAAAATGCTCTCATAACAGAAGTAGAACCTAAAAAACAGACTTTTCATCATCAAGGCAGTTTATTCTGTTTGTCATGTATCCAAGTAAAAAAACTGACTCTTTTTTCTTCCTTTTTAATCCTGGAGTGATGCTCATACACTTTTTAAATGGGTATCCTGCTTTAAAGAAGTCCACACACATTAAATTATATACTATACTAATCACTTCCAAGAAATAATCCCTTCTAGTTCTACAATCACTTACAAACTTGAAGACATATTTCAGTGAATCATACCCAGAGTTCATGGAATCGTAGATTTATAAGTGAATTATACTTGGAATGAATTTTCTACCAGAACTCAGAAATACAGGACGTTATTCAGCAAATGAAGTATATACAATTCATATATATATATATATATATATATATATATATATATATATATATATTCAGTTACAGTTGACATTCCATATTATTGTATATTAATTTCAGAGGTACAGCACAGTGGTTAGACATTTATATAATTTATGCAGGGATCCCCCTGATGAGTCCAGTGCCCACCTGGCACTATATATAGTTGTTGCCACATTAATGACTATATTCTCTATGCTTTACCTTACATCCCTGTGACTATTTTGTAACTGCCAATTTGCATTTCTTAATCCCTTCCCCTTTTTCACCCAGCTCCCCAACCCCCATCCCCTCTGGCAAGCATCAGTTTGTTCTCTGTATCTATCAGTCTGTTTTTGTTTTGTTTGTTTGTTTGTTTTGTTCTTTAGATTCCACATATAAGTGAAATCATTCGGTATTTGTCTTTCTCTGACTTACTTCACTTAGCATAATACCCTGTAGGTCCACCCATGTTGTTGCAAATGGTAAGATTTCATTCTTTTTTATGGCTGAGTAATATTCCATTGTATATATGTACCACTTCTTCTTTGACCAGTCATCTATTGAAGGACACTTGGGTTGCTTCCATATCTTGGCTATTGAAATACTGCCAAAATGAACATAGGGCTGCATATATGTTTTCAAATTAGTGTTTTGGATTTCTTCAGATAAATACCCAGATATGCAATTTCTGGGTCATAAAATAGTTCTATTTTTAATTTCTTGAGGAACCTCCAAACCATTTGGCATAGTGGATACACCAATTTGCAATTCCACCAATAGTATACAGGATTCCCTTTTCTCTGCATCCTCACCAACACTTGTTTATTGATTTACTGATAATAGTCATCCTGACAGGTGTGAGGTGATATCTCCTGGTGATTTTAATTTGCATTTCTCTGGTGATTAGTGACATTGGAGCATATTTTTGTATGTCTATTCATCATGTGTATGTTCTCTTTGGAGAAATGTTTATTCAGGTCCTCTGCCTATTCAGTTTGATTGTTCTTTTATTTAGTTGTAGTTTTAATGTGGTCACAGGAGAAGGCAAGCATGGAGTTCATCGACTTCACCATCTTGGGTCCTCCTATACAATTCTAAATTGTTCAACAATGTCTGTTACCAAAACATGGAATTCAGGGAAGGAAGCACTGGAATGCATCTTAGGTTTATATGCATATTTTTGCTAATATGATAAATTAATTATATAGCCACTTAGAAAGGTATAGTACAGACAAATATTTCACATTGTAAGATACCCCAAAGATGTCCCTCCTTTAACCCAAACTGTGGCTAATAATGGGAAATTCATTGACAATTGAGACATTTATGAACAGTCTACAAATGATGACATGTATGCCTCACAACAACCTATTTTGCATAGGAAAGAGCTGAAGCTCAGGCAGGTTTACGTGCCTCATGTCACACGCATAGTCGAGATGCCAAATGGGGATCTGAGCCCACTTTGTGATTTCAACACTAGCCACTAACCATTTACATGCTGTGCATCTGTGGTGCTGGCACCCCTGCTCTGTGCTCTTCCCATTACCCAATTATGTGCTTTCAGAAACCCATCTCTACTCCCAGGAAGAAAAGCATCTGAAAATACATGGAGTAATATAAATGTCATCATTCTTGGAAATTGTTTTAGAGTGGAAAAACCTGGACTTAAGAGTCGGGCTCACCTGGGTTGAGGCACAGCTCCCTCCCGGAGCTGCTTGATGATGGACAACCCCCTTGATCTTCCTAAAACTCTGCCTCCTCATCTTTGTACTCGTACACCAATCAAAATCATAATTTTTAAAATTTATGCATCATTTACACTGAGCAAAGTGCTCAGGTCTCAAGTGTATCATTCAGTCAGTATGGAAGAATGCATATTAAGACACAAAACATTTCCATCTGCCTAGAATTTTCCCTCTTGCTCCTTGTTTAGTCAACTTGCCCCACCCCCATTCCATAGGAAGGCAATCTGATTTGCTTATTCTGGAGTGTTATGTAATGGAATCATACAATATTGTAGTTTTTTGTGTGTGTTTCTGGCTTCTTTCACTCAGCATCATATTTGTGAGATTTATTCATATTGTAGTGTGTAATAATAGTTAATTCCCCATAACAATTTGATAAAAGCATTAAAAGAGATAAAACAACTTATTACCTAGTTAAGGTCTACCAAAAAAAAAATGGTTATTATTATTCAAAAGAGGAAACCCAGGAATAGGAGACTGCTAAAGCCAAAGGAGGAATATCTAAATCTATCACAGGTTGGACTATATTTGGAGAAAGGGTTTCATTATTAATATCTCTCATATCACATTCTTTATATGTTTAAGGACATCAATGACAGAAACACGTACATTTGGCACATGGGATGCAGTTAGATTGAATTTATCCTTCCAGACCAGAAATTAATTTTTTTTTCTTTGCTGTGCAAAGACCATTTTGATGGACTACCTTCCCAGTATATTTCTGAAACATTCCCTTTTGCCCACCACAGAGATGGAGATGCACCTACATCCGAATATTACATTGGAGAGCCCTGGATGTGTAAAGCTATCCATAATGCAAGCCTTCAGCAGGAGCCAAAGCTTATGCTGTCAGCTCTGGCCAGCTTCGTAATTCAATTTTTCCAAGGGAACTGGACCTTGACCCTCACAGGTACAATACCAATCCTGCATGTCACAGGAGATTTGGCCACAATAAATCAATCCATACTCTAGAAGGAAACAGAATCATTGAGATGCATATCTTAAGTCCCTTCTTTCTTTGCCTAAGTCCCAGAGGCATTCTTCACTAAAAGCATGGTCTGGTCTTCAAATCGAAATGGGAAGCAGGTACCATTCCCAAAGAGTTTTGCCAAGAATCAGTCTTCCAGGGTCAGGTGTAAATATAAATCCCAAACCCTTGAGCAAAAAGTTCAGAAGATTCTGTCAACTGGGCTAACAGATGAGCTTTGGAAGTGACCCCTTATCATGTGGCAACTTGGGCAAGAATGATGCCCTAAGGGAAAGATGAACATATACAAAGTTTATTAAAATCCCAAGTCACATTTAGAGCAAGGTATTGAAGAAAATGTTCTCAAATTTACCATAAGCTTGTAGGTATGAGCTTCTGCTTCCCATGGAAACATCTGTTCTTATATTCAACACAAGCCACCTCTGATATTTATTACATTTGCTGAATGCTGAAAGGATCTGAAATGCTAAACCTCTTGATCTGTCAGCAGTCTTGGATTTCAGTGAAAAGATGAGCTACATAGTAGCATGAATTGGAGGAATTTCATGTACCCAAAAGACATAAATACCCGTAATTGAATTCCCTTTCAATACACAACCATGGGTGTTGTAAAAAAATATACCCAACTTTTGTCTTATAAATGTCCCTTCTTTTCATTTTCCCCTACATGCATAGCTCCATTTCCTTTCCATAAGATACACTCAAGGTCATTCAGTCTCAACTTCACCCATTCGCTTCTCCAAAACAAGTTTAGATGAAATGCACGAAAGTCAAAACATGTGTTTGGTCTTATTAAGATCACCATGTACTTATGACAGAAATAGGGAATTTGGTTCATCATCCTAAGTGTTAATGAAGGATAAATTGCATATATGTATGTGGAGTTCACATTTTATTTTTATCCAATGCTCATATTGATTGGTTCTCATCAAAAAGTGCGGCTGGCAGTTGCTTAACAGATCCCAGAAAACAACAGCAATTTTGTTTGCATCACAAGTTGTACATCTGGGAGAGAAAAGTGGTTAAGAAAAAAAAAAGACAGACTTGGGTTTTACGATATAAAGATGTTCCTTTTAAAGGAGTGATAAACAATGGAAGATGCCTAGAAGGTATAAACAAAGAGGGGGCTAGGACTGGATTAAATTTCTATGCAAGATTTCATGTGATGTTATGCGCTGAGAAGTTACTTGGCACAGATCAAAGGACCGCATTACCAGAGGATGAAATGACAAGTAAAAGAGGGGGCATTCTTCTCCTTTCTCTCTTCTCTTCCTCCCCACTTCATCTTTATTACACACTCCTTGTATTCATGATACTGTCTTGCTTGCACAGCAGAGAGCGGGATGTTTTGAGAAACATCAGAGTTTCTCAATCAGAGTCTGGGTTGATTAAAAAGCCACATCTCTAACTCATCAAGGGATTAGGGTTTCTGCAGAAAACAATGAAGAGAACCAATGGATATCAATCTGGGACGGTCCCATTTACCTTGTCCCTCTGATTTTATCCAGATACAATTCCTAAGTCCTGGTCGAACCCTAAGACTCCTCTTTTCAGTGAGTCATAATAAATGATTTAAATCATCATGTCTCCCACTAGACACTGGGCTCCTTCACAGGGGAAGAAACTCAGGTCTTTCATCACTGTTGTTTCGGGGCTGAGCTCATAGCTGGTGTCCAATACATGTTTTTTGAATATATGAATGAATTAATGACTGAATAAAGGAATATATTTTCCTATCTCCAGCATGTCTGCTACAGACTGACTGCATGAGGATAAAGGATATCATCCCGGGCCAGCTGAGTGGCGCGTTGGTTAAAAGCTGGTTTGGGGTGCCAGTGGCCCTGGTTCGGATCCCACATATGAGGGTCAGTGACACTGCCCTCTACAGCTAAGATGATGAACAACAGCTCCACCTGGAGCTGGACTGCTGTGAGTCCCCGGGGACAGCATAGCTGCAGCCCCTGCTGCAGTGGGCTGCCATAGGCTACAGTGAGTGGCCGGCAGCCAGTGTGAGCTGCCAATAGCCGCGGTGAGCAACCATCCAGAGGCCGGCAACCGATCTGCCTCACCCGGGGAAGAATGCAATGATAATACCAACATGGGCCAGTGAAGCCACGTCCTCCACAACTAGACTGAAGAACAAAAGGACAGCAACTTGTCTGTTTCCCTCCTCCAATTCCCCAATAAAATCTTTTTTTTAAAAAAATATCATCGATGCAGAATTCCATTATTATTATTGACAATTTTCATTCAAAACATACTTCAGTGTTTTCACATATTAGTAACCTTAAATGTTTATCCTTACTGACACTACTCACATATTATTATTTTCTTCGCACATTCACACAGAACGAAACTGATTCCTTAGCCAACATTCTAGGCAAACTCTTCTATTTTGTGAAGGTCAAACTTGTGGTTAATTATCTAGTCTGGCAGCTGACCTTGCAAATATACATCCTCCTTCCTTTGGGAAGGATGCTAGAGGTTAAGATATAGGTCTCTGTTTTTGAACAGTTGCGCTCATAATTCTGATTGGTAACAAGAAGAACTTTGAACAATCAGAAATGTCCACAGCCGACAAGCAGTGAGTTCCTGTCATTCCAGGTTTCTCACAGAGGCTGGAAGTCCACTGGGTAGCACCTTGGAGAGAAATCGAGCGTCACATTTTAGTTTAGATGCCTTTGACCGCCTCTTCAACCTGAAATTCTAAAACGTCATGACTTAGCCCCAGAAACAGAAGTTTTTGCTCCTACTCGGAAGTAGTTTGGGGGCTGCTAAATAATTCCCGTGAGGGTAAAAGGCCACCAGAACCAGCGCCTTGGTTTCTCTGCACAGCAATTTCCTTACTGACCCCCCATAGTAGTTCTTACGGATTTCAATACTCAAGTGACCCTTCATTCATAGTTTAAAGCCCATTAACTTGTCAATGAACCTTCCCCTGGCTCGGTGCTCTTCAGGCATCCTTGCAGGTAGCTTTTTCCCCTATGACAGGTGGTTCAGCCTTTCTGTGCAAACTAATCGTAAGCCTGTAGGAGGCTGCCCAGGAAAACATTAGGCAGGCTGATTAGAACGCTCCAATTCTGATCCTCAGGCCAGTCAGGACCTCACTGATAATGGAAATGCAGTTTAATGTCCCTTTCAGTTCTGCCTAGATGATATGAAATATCACCTGCTATCACGGAGCCCAGGATGCAGCCCACTGAACCCCATTCAATATAGGACCCACTCTCCATTAAGACTGTTCTCCGGCTGCACGAGTCGTGAGCTAAAACACTGAGCCGTTGCAGGAAGACAGCCAAGCCAAAGGAATGCTTGGGTGACTCCAATGGCCCAGGGAATGTGACTAAAACTCCTGCTCTTCAGCTGATGTTTTTTCTTCCAACTTTGCCACAACATACTCTCTCTCTGATTTCGGTTTTACTGATGGAGATTCTCGGCTAGCAAATGAGCTAAGCCTCCAGAGCAGCAACGCTTGCTTTTCTCCAACATGGGGAGGTGACCAGCCTTGCTGCAGAAGCTGGGCAGGAGTCTACTCAGCTGGATTGTTTTGCAAATGGACCCTTCTCCATGTAAAGATGATAAATGGCCAAGAATGATGCATAGGATGGAAGGGAGCCGGGGTCTGTGTGTCAAGATGGACTGTTTATTGTGTACTCCAGACACAGAAACAAGGCCTGAGTCAGAAAGCTGCTTATTCATTTAATCTCTACACCATTAGAGAGAGGGTCTTCAGGGTAGTTTTAGAGAAAACAAAAATGAAATGGAAAACAGAGCCCTCTTTCCTTAAGTCGCTCAAAGAAGAGAGCACTTCCCTAGTGCCCAAAGAGGAGCAGAATGTACCCATCCATGAGCCCTAAGAGGTCCTGCCTTTTGAACCAGCCAAGAGATGGCACCATCCAGAGCTCCACTCTTAGAGGGCTCTGCTCTGGCCTTCTCCAGCCACACACCTCCCCTGCTGTTCCCTGGAAACTCCAAATGTTACAAGCGTTCAGACAAAAGAGTATCAACTCTATACAAGAAAGGAAGAAAGAATACTCTCTTCTGCCTTGGCTTTTGTGATTCTAGAAGTTCTTGGCAACCATGAGCAGGAAGGTGCAGTGAAGGGCATGGATCTGTATGCATTTCAAACCCCCTCTCACTCTCTCGGAAGCCAATGGTGGGTGAGAGAAAGGCTTGCCCAAGAGCAGAGCAGTTGAACAGAGAAGCAACTCACGGACCTGGTAATACAAGTTTTCCACAGCTGAGCTCCCAGCGACCATTGCCAACCTTCCCTCACGACACCCAGTCCAAATTCCCCACTCCAGGCACACTCCTACTTTCTTGGACGCACGGATAAGTGGCTGGGCCAAGTCTCTCTCTGGTTTGCTCTGGTTGAGATGACTTATCCGGATGAAATTTCTGCCTTCCCTCATGGCCCAAGCAGGGAAGTGGAAGAAGATGGTCTCACCGTTGAGCTCACTGTCTTAGTTTGGCTTTTGCCCAAAGCAGAGCCCCAGACAAGACTTGGGTGCAGATGGCTCATGTGGAAAGTGATTCCAAGAAGTACAAACAAGGATGTGGGGGAGACAGACAAGGACGGGACAAAGCCAGTACGGTGTGCTGATAACTAACAGTACTATTCACCCAGATTTCACCTTGCTCACCTCATTCCTCATACCTGGGAAGTACCTGCCTTTTCTTTCTCTCTCTCATTCAGGAATCCAATGCCATGAGTAGTGGCGAAGTCTTGCAAAGCCAAAAGCTCCTGTCCTCCTGTTTGTAAAATAATTTCCCACTATTCACATATTTCAATAAAAAATTATACTCTCTATCAAGGTTAGAACACAGCTGCAAATTTTCGTATATAAAGTCTGGGCTACCACCACACCGCACTTTCTGCCAATAAATGATGCAGTAAATACATGGGCGAGGGTAAAGGGGGAACCAGATAAGGAAGAGCTCATTAAATAATTTCAATTACCTCCCCGTATGCCATGTCCAGGACAGCTCCAGCTATACCAGAAGACTGTAGGGGAAGAGC
The DNA here is from genome assembly GCA_033961575.1 of Aselliscus stoliczkanus. Taxonomy (NCBI): domain Eukaryota; kingdom Metazoa; phylum Chordata; class Mammalia; order Chiroptera; family Hipposideridae; genus Aselliscus; species Aselliscus stoliczkanus. The sequence continues at coordinate 14,931,423 of CM066731.1, read as the reverse complement.
CCCACATGCCCTTGGGGGTACCCTGATGCTAAGCATTTTAGACCTTGCCTGGCCAAACTTGGAAGCTCTTGTCTCCCGCAACTCCCCACTTAGCCCCTGCCTGAAGGTGCAGCATCCTGGTTCTCATGCAAGCCTGACATGACTCAGGAAGGGCAGGATAGATTTAAGTACCCTCAGCAAAACACACAGCCAGCTGGTGTCAAGTCCCTTGGACTCTGACCTCGTGACCCCATTCTGACAACTGAGTCTTTTCCTTCCTTATTCCTCAGATCTGCCTACCATCTCCTGTGCCTACCTGGGGCAAGTGGACTCAACTTCCCAAACAACTAATTGATTCCAGCAGACAGGTCCAATTACTGGCTTTCCCTTTCTGCCTGACTCATTGCAATCACCTCTGACTGAACTGTGACAATATGTATTAGAGACACACATACGAGCTATAAAGAGCATCGACCGGGATTTTTTTTTTTACAAACAGAAACACTGAAAATATAGTGAGTCAAATGTCTTCTGGGAAGGAATGGCAAAGTCATTACTGCTTTGGCAGGACATTGGGCTCATCAGAAAAGGGTGCTGCCAAATCACAGGTAATCATGAAGCCACGTCAGGAATGGGAGAGAGAGTATATCATATTTATTTGGTGAGAAGGAGGGTGACTAATCACTTTATCCCTCCATAGAAGCCTCACTCTGTCAGTCATCTAGGATTTTCCAAGAGCCTTCTATATACTGAGCTAAGTACAGGTAGCAGCTTAAGAGGCTTGAGTCAGGCATGAGGAAGAATTTGCTGGCCGTAATTAGGAGAATACTTGGGTACATTCCTGCGGCAGTCTTGGGTAGCCTCCCTGCTTTCCAGCTCGTCCTTATTTGTTAAGGCTTTTCTGGGTGATGATGCTAAATCACTACTTTCCTTGCTGATTTCCAGACAACCCTAGGGTGTCATGGAACCCCAGATTTCTATAATGCCTACTTTTTACAGGGTTACAGAAAGGTCTGGTTAAGATTTCAGTTTTTTAATGAAAATTTGCCTTTTGACTATTTAAAAATGGTCACAAAAGTGGTGCTCATATATTTAAAAATGGCTTTTAAAAAAAATAATTTTTTTTTAAATTTTATTTTTTTATTGGGAAGCAGTGTGTTTTTTCTGGGGAACAGTGTTTTTCCAGGACCCAGAAGCTCCAAGTCGAGTAGTTGTTTCAACCTAGTTGTGGATGGCACGTCTCCGCAGTCCATGTGGGAATCGAACTGGCAACCTTGGTGTTATGAGCACTGCGCTCTAACCACCTGAGCTAACTGGCCACCTCTAAACATGTCTTATATGCCACTTTGACATGTCAAGCACACCAAGGGTTGGACTGCTGCTACCAGGTTAATTCATTTTGGTACAGACCATGAAATCAAGCTTCTCCTGCAGCACAAACTCAGCTAATTGCAGCGGCATCTGCAAAATAAATAATGATGACTGCTTATAAATACCTGTGCAATGCAATGAGAGCAAGGTGCTGAGGCACACACAAAACTGAACCTGCCACCCCAACTTCCAGATAAAAAGCTCTGTCTAACTGAAACAGTCTCTAATTACTCTAATTGGTTGGCTTTTTAATAAGCAAATGTGGTAAAGCTGCACTTATGAAATAAATTCAAACAAATATAACCCTGATGCCATCTTTATTTAGGCGATTTATGGGTGTTCTATACATATTTAATTGGAAAAAAAATAAGTCGTGGTTAAAACTACGTTGGAAACCACTCATTCAGATAAAGATGGGTGGTGACTTCAAAAAGTGCCCTCCAATCCAATTGTTTTATCACAACACTTGTTCCAAGTATATCAGAAATGATAGTTTAATATGGAAGAGTACTCATGGTGTTCTGTTGTTAAATGAACAAAGCAGGTTCAAATGTGCTATATATATACAACACAATAGTTTATTTTTTATTTTTTTATTTTTTTTTGAGGGCAGTGTCACTGGCCCTCATATGTGGGACCCGAACCGGGGCCGCTGGCCTCCCAAGCCAGCGCTTAACCACCATGCCACTCGGGCGGCCCAAAACAACACAATAGTTTATACATTGACAGTTGATCCTTGAACAATGTGCGGATTAGGGGTGCCAATCCCTTGCATAGCTGAAAATCTACATATAACTTTTGACTCCCCAACACTAAAGTACTAATAGCTCACTGTTGACCAATAACATAAACAGTCGATTAACACATATTTTGTATGTTTTATGTATTATATACTGTATTCTTAAAATAAAGTAAGCTAAAGAAATGTTATTGAGAAAATCATATGGAAAACACATTTATAGTATTTACTGAAACAAATCCACATATAAGTGGACCCACGCATTTCAGCCTGTGTTGTTCAAGGGTTGGCTGTACACATGCTATACATTATATATGGTTAGAAAAGACTGAATGTGTATATAGCAATGTTATGAACTATACAGAAAGCCAATTAGAATTATTTTTAGAAAGCAAAGCAGTGTAGATGGCATCACTTCCAAATACAGAAAGTAAATGTGTGAGATGAGCCTGGAGGTTGCTTAGTCTGCTGTGTGTATTCTTTCATTCACTCCTGTTTGACTGCTTGGCAAAGAGACACATGTACATAAGCAGTGAGGTGCCCATACAGTTCACTGGTCATGCGCACTGGCTTAGACATATAGGCAACTGGGTCCAAGTCCCAATTCTGTCCCTCAAAAGCCTTGAGCACACTTGACCTCTCTCAACCTCCAGTTTTCTCATTTCCAAAATGAAGATAATAGTACCTCCCCAGGAGAACTATTATAAAGAAAATTAAACCTGCCTAGAGCCCTAGTACCATGCCTAACTCATAGCGAATGTCTAATAAGTGGTAGCTATCATTACTAGAACATGTTTCCTGCCACAAGGTGCTTCCAGTGTAGTGGGGAAGGCAACCGTCATGTGAACAGGTGAATTACACTACAACCCAATCATCACTGCTACAGAAGCATGAATAACAATGTGTTTCGGGAACTCAAAGGAGACATAGTTGATGGAGTTCGCATGAAACACTTGCTCGTTCATCATGAAGCAAAGAGATTACTTCAGGCCCTGCCAAGATATTCTGGGTCCCTGAAGCTGCAAAGGAAACCCAGGAAGACAGCAGAGAGTAGAAGGCTGTGGAGATCCATCAGCCTTTTTGCTGCAGGTTCAACCTGAGTGCCCTGCAAAGGTGCCCTGTTTCAGGGGACACTGGAGAACATGTGTATGGTGAATATCACCAGTCAGAGCTCTGAGACACCCCAACAAGAGCTTAGAGTGAGGGCCGTGGGCCCAGGTCTCCCTGCTTTAATTAGTTCCAGTTGGCGTACATTCCTTCACTGCTACTGTAGAACATGGGCTCCCATCATTTTGTGTCACCTGCTAAGCAAAGGTGTGTGTCTCCTGCAACTCTCAGAATAAAGTTCTCTCCCCAACAAGCTGAACCCCTCAGTCAACACCACCTTCCAGCTTTCAAACTCTGAAAGCTATTTTCAGTAGCAGTTTCCTTTTAGGGAACAGGGAGTAGGGACGAGGTTTGAATAATGTGATGGAGAGGAAGCACAAAATTTTAAAGGTACAGATGCAAATGAGCTCACAATATCCTACCCTCTCTGACCCAATGGAAGATGTGAATTTTGAGGACCACTATTTTTTTTTTTTCTGTTTCGATGAAATGGAAAGCAGATAAGGAAAATAAGGCCCACAAATAAGGATGACGTCAGCTAGAGAGAAAGAAATGCAGGGGTGGCAGAACTGCACAGTTGAATTAGTAATACAGCAGGGAGAAAGAGATGAGGATGAGGAGGAAAGCCAGGAGACTTAGGGACAACTGAAGCCAGTGGGATGAAAAGCATAAGGCAGAGAGTGAATAGTAGTGGAGCAGGCTCGGAGGTGGAGACGAGGGGTGGGTGAGTGAAAGGAGTTGGAACAAGGGTCAGCAGCTGCCAATGGGGTTGCACGCTTCATTCTTTCTGCCACTTCTGACTTGAACCGCATCTGACTTCAGCTCCAGCTTTGGTGGACACAGTTCCCTTAGACAATTGAGAGCCTCTCTTAATGCATCTCAGCTCCTGGGCCTCAGAACTTTCTCCAAAGCTGCAAAATCCTTTCCACCAAGAGGGGAGGAGTTAATAAGAGTCAGGAAAGGGAGAGGGAGGAGGCAGGCTGAGGAGTTGGTGGGTAATGTTGCAGCCTTCAAACCTCTTGGGGGGCATGGGGGATTGGGGACAATTATTCTAGGCGCATTCTGAATAATTCCTCAAAGCGTCGCCAATGATATTTAGTCCTAGTTGCCCCAAATGGTTACCAGCTCAATATTTCAACATTATGCTTGAAATATTGACAGGCTCTCCATTCTTCCCTGTATCAATCTCTCTTATTCCAGCCTCCCCAATAAACTACCTGTACCTGAGTCCTTGTCTCAGACCCTGCTTTCAGTGGAGCCCAAACTAAAAGAGGGTTGCAGAAAAGAAGTTGGTGGCAGCAGCAGCAACAACTGAGGAAGAACAGACATTATGCCCCTGAAAAGGTCCTACAACATACAAAGTTAATCATAGTAATCCAGGGCTGAGAAGAATCTTAAGATACTAGTCTGCTTTCTTACCTTAAGCCAGCTACCCCATCATTCCAAATTTCCTAAAAGTTGCAACATGAAAATGCTGCATATCTTTAACAAATCCTATATAACTAATAATTATCATGAATACTGATAATGATACCATTGGTACCACTGGTACCAAAAGCCTAAAAAAAAGATGTCACTTGTTATTGACTTGTTATAAACCAATCTGCTAGACGATCACACGGGAAGTCAGGATGAGTTCCAAGCTCATTATACTGAAACTACTGCCTGGCTCCCTTCCCATCTCCATAAGGGCTTCTGTTTTCATTACATTCAATATTTAACAGGAACTAAAGTTTTCCCTGCTCATGCGGGCAGGATAAGCAACACTATTTTGTTCGCCCCGTGTTCATTCAGTTTTGATCATCTATTTTTCAATACATACATTTTTTATTTAAAAAAATCATTAGCTATCACTTAGAAATCTGAATATGATTTTATTCCTCAGTCTCTTCCCTAGTTTCTTAGACATTCTCAAAGACATAGTTGGCCAGTGAGTATAAATTTTATTGGATAAGGATTTGATTTGTTGGTCTGTAAAAGAAAAGAACCATGTATTTCCACAGCAAAGCTATTTTCTTGATAAAAATCACCCTGTATGGAACAAAACTCCTCTTTGAACACCAATATCAAACATGGAATTCCCAGAAGTATTCAAATGGTGAAATAAATTTATAAATGAATTTCAGATCACAGGTAAGATAAGGGTGGACATTTTGAAAGAGCATCCTGTTTAAATAATCATTACAAGGAAAAATCACTCCTCAGCAGAAATAAAATAAATTTTTTTTTCACGGTACATAAGGAAAAAAAGAATGAGTTCTTAGAGGGAAAATTAGAGCTGCTATCTAGACTATTTGGGACAGCACTGCCGATTGAAGAAAGTTATTAAAAATCCACAATGTAGAGAGTGCATGTAGCTGGTTGTAATCGACAATGAACTTCCAGGAAGAGTCTTTTCAAGAGGCACATCCTGGCAATGTGGAATCGTGGTGGTAATTAAACAGTCGTAAAAATCTGAAACTGGTATGCTGACAAGAAGGCGTCCTGACATTACTAGCACGAATAGTCTAACAGTCAATCTTCAGTGCTCCTCTTCCGCTTAAATAATGTTTTCCAGAATTCTCCGTCAACACTTTTCTCCCTTTCTTTTTTGCACTGCACTGCAGGAATCTTATGGAGTCTGCTGTGATCAAGAGATGTAAAGACTGGAAGGTTCTGCTGGATAGGGGTTTGGGAGGCAGTGGGACTCAGAGAGATCAGAAAATGTGCCAAAATACAAGCCTTTACTTGCTGATGCGTACAGTAAAGAATGATATGGGATCTCTAACACGTGGGGTCAAAGCATGCCTTGTCTTATTGTTTGCATTTGCAACAAATTAAAACGCTGCATAAAACTTCAGGGATGTGAGACTGCCGATTAGCTCAGTTGGTTAGAGCACAGTGCTCATAACATCAAGGCTTCTAGTTCGATCCCCACATGGGCCACTGAAATGCGCCCTCCTTGATTAAAACAACTACTTGACTTGGAGCTGATGGGTCCTGGAAAAACACACTGTTCCCCTGAGGTGGTAACAAGTCCATTTCTTCTCTGTGATGTCTAATGGCTGTGCCTGCTGAGTGGGAAACCATCTGAGGCACACAAGAGGCAGGCGCCTGTGTTAAGAACGTGCCCATTGGCGTCAGGCAGATCAGGGTTCAAGTCCTGTAGTGGCCATTTACCGGAAGTGTGACTGGGAGAAAATTATTTTACGTTTCTGTTCAGTTTCCATTTTTGAAAATAATAATAATACCCCGTTGGGTTGCCATGAGCCTTAAATGTGATCATGTATGCACAGTCTTTCGGACAGCGCTTGGCACAGTGATACTTAATAAATATCGGCCACTGCTTTCAGAGATGAGGGAAACTACTGCCTTTTTTTTTTTTTTTAAGAGAGAAGTGTCACTGGCCCTCATGTGGGATCCGAACCGGGGCCGCTGGCATCCCAAGCCAGCTCTTAGCCAATGCGCCACTCGGCCGAACTAGCCAAATTTTTTATTTATTTATTTACTTTTTTAAGAGGGCAGTGTCACTGGCCCTCATGTGGGATCCGAACCGGGGCCGCTGGCATCCCAAGCCAGCTCTTAACCAATGCGCCACTCGACTGGACCAGCCAATTTTTTTTTTCACAGTATGTACAATATTGCAACAAGGCTCAGGTAGAAGTAGAACTGAACTGTTATAAAGAAGATTCATGACATCAGAAGTTTCTACCACACTTCTGTAAAATCCACCAGGTGTCTAGCACTGGGTTGGGTGGTTTCCTATAAGAATTCTCAGTTTGCTGATCACTGGGAAAATAAATGGCTAACAAATGCTGTGTGAGTTTAATTCCAAGCCCTGGGGTCTTTTTGCTACACTTTACAGCCTTCTGCTGTAGCACAGAAGAAGAGGGATTAGAAGCTAGCTTCCTGGGAAAATCTTTTTGGGCTTCACTGTGAGATGGTAGGAAGTAGATGCTTTGGCTTTAACCTTTGGCAATTTAATTATGATGTGTTTTGGTGTGGGCCTGTTTGGGTTTATTTTGTTTGGGACTCTCTGCCCTTCCTGGGCTTGTACATCTATTTCCCTCACCAGGTTAGGGAAGTTATCAGTCATTATTTCTTCAAATAGGTTTTCGATTCCTTTCTCTTTCTCTTCTAGTATGCCTGTGATGCAGACTGTTGGTAAGCTCGATGTTGTCCCACAGGTTTCTTAAATTATCCAATTTTTTTGGAGTTTTTTTTCTTTCTGCTTTTCTGTTTAGATGTTTTCTGTTACCTTATCTTCTAAATCACTGACTTGATTCTCTGCTTCATCTAAACTACTGTTGACTCTATGTAATGTATAATTTTTTTTCTTAAGATTTTCTTGGGGAACCGAGGAAGGGGAACCCTTTGTTCTTCAGTCTAGTTGTGGAGGGCGTTGCTTCACTGGCCCATGTTGGTATCGTCATTGCGCTCTTCTCGGGTGAGGCAGATCAGTCGCCGGCCTCTGGATGGCTGTTCACAGTGGCTTTTGGCAGCTCACACCGGCTGCAGGCCACTCACTGTAGCCTATGGCAGCCCACTGCAGCGGGGGCTGCAGCTATGCCATCCCCGGGGACTCACAGCAGCCCAGCTCCAGGTGGAGCTGTTGTTCACCATCTTAGCTGTAGAGGGCAGTGTCACTGGCCCTCATATGTGGGATCTGAACCGGGGCCGCTGGCGTCCCAAGCAAGCTCTTAATCAATGCGCCACTCGGCCGGCCCATGTATTCTTTATTTCAGTTATTGTATTCTTTATTTCTGACTGGTTCTTTTTTATGTTTTCTTTCTCCAATTTTAGGTTTCCTCTGTGTTGAAGTTCTCCCTGAGATACTGAGCATCCTTATAACCAGTGTTTCAAACTCTGCATCTGGTAGATTGCTTGTCTCCATTTTGTTTAGTTCTTTTTCTGGAGCTTTGTTTTGTTCTTTTATTTGGGCCATGTTTCTTTGTCTCCTCATTTTGGCTGCCTCCCTGTTTGTTTGTATGTATTAGGTAGAACTGCTACGTCTTTGGTCTTAGTAGAGTAGCCTTATGTAGTAGGTGTCCTGTGGGGCCCAGTAGCAGTCTCCATGGTCACCTGAGCCAGGTGTTCCAGGTGTATCCCTTGTGTGTGTAGTGTGTGCCCTCCTGTTGTAGTTTGTATGGAAATGGAAGGATTGTCCCTCAGGCTGATTGATTGTGAGGACTGGCCGTGACTACAGTGGAGGAGCTGTTGTGCTGGGGCTGACCCTACAGAGCAGGGTTTGCTCTAACAGGGCTCTGGTGCCTGCCCAGTCTGCTCTTTGGGTGTGTCATCCTTAGAGGTAGTGGGGTGATGCTCTGGTTTGGTCCAAAGCTGGCCACTGGGTGTGCCAGTCTGGGGGCCTCCTGAGAGGTGTCCCACTGTAGGCCAAGTTCAGCTTCAGCCTATGCCCTGCCTGGTACCACCTGGCATGAGCCACAAAGTAAAAGGCAAATGGCTGCCACCTGCACTGGCTTGGAGGTACCTTGAAAGGCCTAGCCACAACCTGAGGTCAGCTGTTGTTAGTCCCGGGCTTAGTGCTTCTCAGCCAGAGGGACAGGACATGCTGAATGCAGAAGTGGCATGTTTGGTTTTTGTGAACCTTTGAGAGATTTTAGGAAAGTCTGCAGCATTAGCCAAGACATGCTTTTTATATGGAAAAGCCACTGGCAGCAGCTTGCTTTGGCCAGCAGGTAAGATGGAGCAGCGTCTCTGGAAATCACCAGGGAGGAGTGAATGAAAGTGTTAGCCAGGTTGATGAAGACTCAGATATGGCAGACACCTGTGTCTGCAAGCCGGAGAGGGGAGGGCTCAACCAAGAAACAACGGTTTCCACCAGCTTCTCCACCCAGGAGCAAGCTGCCTCTCTAACCCTCGCCTTGAAACCAGACAATTCAGTTCCTCCCCACATGTCCCTGGCATGACACCTTTTGAGCTGCTGCCACAGCACTGAAGCACAGACCGAGTGAGTCCATCAATGAGTAAGTCCGTGTGTGGGCCCTTAAAATAGTGCCTGGGACTTTAGCTGCCCTCTGTCTCACTCAGCCAGTCTCTGGTGGCTCTCACAGTCAGAAGTTAGGGGGAATTCTCTCCTTGGAACCCTGGGTTGGGGAGCCTCGTGTGCAACTGGAACCCCATGCTGCTTGGGCCAGGGCGGGTGGGGAGGGGAGGAAGGAGATAGCCCTCCTGATATTTAATGGTCTCACACAGGTTGGGACCAGCCTATTCCGTGTCTCTGTCTCTCCTATCAATGTCAAAGATGGCTTCTGTATGTCTTTAATTGTAGGTATTTGGTTCAGCTGGATTTTAGGCGATTCTCAATGATGGTTGTTGTATAGTTTGGTTGTAATTTTGAAGTGGTCATGAAAGGAAGCAAGTACAGTGGTTACCTACTATGTCAACTTGACTAGGAATCCTACACTAATTTATTTTTAAGCAGAGAGTGTGTATGTTAATGTCTTGGGACTCTGAATATGATGGCTGCTCTTCCCAGAGTCACTGAGTCAACCACTGTGGCATCAGGTGTGCACAAGCCAATTCTATCACCAATCCCATAGTGATGTTCTGTGCATAAACCCCATTTTTATAAATCCAAGTATTTGTTCAACCAAACTGAGAATCTACCATATTCCAGAGACTGTTGTTATGAATTCTATATATTCAAGTGGTGAGCTTAAAAGGGACTTCAAAATGAGTTTCAGTTTGCAATGAACTGTTTTACAAATAAATGAACTGTTTTACAAATAAAAATATTAGCCCTACCTACCTACATATATATATATATAAACATTGGTTTTAGGATCACTGGTATAAATTGAAATATCAGTTCTACCACAAGTTGAGTTAACTCTTAGGTAAATTACTTAATATCTTTGCACTTCAATTTCATTTTCTGTAAAATGGGTATAACACCACCTATGTTTCATGGTGATTTAAAGATTTTTGATAGTGTATTTCTAGAGAGAGAGCTTAGCACAGTGTCTGCCATCAATTGGCTTAAAAATAATAGCTAAGAAGAAAAAGTACAGGTGTTTTCAGTTAAATGAATGAATTGCAGTTTTATAAACACAACTCAAATTATACTCTATTTTAGTTTGCTCAAGGAAAGAAAAGAATGCTTAGCTCTCTCTCTTTTTTTCCCTTTCACCAGTTAGAGTAAATAAAAGAAACTGCACAACCACAGTATTAAGGAACCACACACATTCCATAAAACGAGGGAGCAGTTCCTTCGTTTCAGATCCAGAAAGAATGAAAGAGAGTCAGCGGCAGAGCATTAGAAATGGATCAGTAAGTTTGATACAGTCCCATTGATTTATTTTTGCTTTTACTTCCCTTGCCTTCCATTAAATCCTCTCTAAAACCAAGGTCCATAAGTTTAGTCTATTGTATGTGTTCTTCTGTATATTTTATCATTTCTGGTATTATATTTAGGTCTTTGATCCATTTTGAGGTAATGTTTGTGTATGGTGAAAAACAGCTATCAAGTTTCATTGTTTTGCACGTGGCTTTCCAGTTCTCCCACCACCATTTATTGAAGAGGCTTTCTTTTCTCCATTGTATGTTTTTGGCTTCTTTGTCAAAAATTATTTGCCCCATATATATGTGGGTTTATTTCTGGACTCAATTCTGTTCCATTGGTCTGTGTGTCTGTTTTTCTGCCAATATCATGCTACTTTGATTACTGTCGCTTTGTAGTATAATTTGAAGACAGGGAGTGTGATACCTCTGGCTTTGTTCTTTTTTCTCAGGATTGCTTTGGCTATTAGGGGTCTTTTGTAGTTTCATACAAATCTGATGGTTTTTTCTTCTATTTCTTTAAAATATAACATGGAGATTTCATGAAATCTGTATATTTGAAACACGGTCATTTGTGACAACATGGATGAATCTTGAGAATATCTTGTTAAGCGAAATAAGTCAGATGAACAAAGTCAAGAACCCTATGATTTTACTCACATGGGGGATATAAAACTGAAAGCAACAAACGAACGAACAAGACAAACAAACAAAAACTCATAGACACAGCCAACAGTATGGTGGTTACCAGAGGAAAAGGGGGGTGGGGGAAGAGGTAGAAAAGGTTTGTAAAGGTGGTCAAATATAGGGTGATGGAAGGAGAGCTGACTCTGGGTGGTGAGCACACAATGCAATATACAAATGATATATTATAGAATTGTACACGTGAAACCTATAGAATTTTATCAACCAATGTCACACCAATAAATTAAATAAAATAAGATAAAAGAAATGGATCAATAGGGTCAATATCATCTCTCTGGGCCACTTTATGAAATCCTGGATGGACTGGGTTTGGAAGTGATGATGTCTGAGACATCTTAGGCTGCTTAATATTTCATTAGAAAAGGTCATCTCTCTTGTCTCAACAGGAGTCATAGAATGTCAGTCCAGGAAAAGACCTTGGTGAATATGCAGATTGCAGGTTCAATGTCATGAGGGAGGACTCTGGGGCCCACTAAGAGGGAGACTAGCCCTGAACTGCTCAGCAAGCAAGTATCAAACCCACAACCAGAAGGCAAACCTGCAGATGCCCATAGCAGAACTTTCCAGTCTATCATTCAGCACCCCAGCTGTTCCTTGATACCATGGGTTTAATTCTGGGTAATGATTATGACTTGTTAAATTTTTAACTACTCCTAAAACAAACTTCAACTGAACATGCTGTATAATTTCTGCAAAGGCGGCGACTAGTATGATGATTTTATTTCATGAAAATGGGGGGACTGTATAAGCAATGAGCAGTGTTTCAAAACTGGAGCTTCTTTTGACAGGCATATGAAGCAATTTGGCTCCTTTCGAGATGCTTATCTCTCTACGAGGGTACGAAAATTAAAAGTAGGCAAGCTCAAAATCTTTGTAATGAGTTTTTATTACTGTGACTTTTTAAGAGGATACGGCAGCTATGTTAGTTTCTTCAAAGCGATGGTATGACGTTGGTAAATCAGCTATGGTAAATCAGCTATGTTTTTCAAGCCTCCTTTGGTTCTCAAATACCTCCCCCCACCACAACTGGTATGTTAACCCTGCTGGCTTCTGCAACCTTAAACCACTGAGAGGAAGAGAGTATTGCAGTTGATGATTTTCAAAAACAACAGAAAAGCAGGCATCCAAAATGTTTGCCGTCTCTCGCGAAACGCGTACTTGAGACTTTCTCAATGACTCCTCCCTCTCTAACCTCACTCTGAGGATGTGGGTTCTGGGCTAGCGCATGAAAAGTGTTTCTTTCGCTTTCAGATCATGACACCATGTACTTTGGTTCAGAGTTGATCGTTTCTATTTGGAACAAACAAATATTCTCTGAATGGGGAGCATGCACATTTCTTTGAGACACTTGCAGGCTAACAGGGCGTGGCAACTTGCATAACAGGCAGAACTCAACTCTTGTCTGTGTTTTCAGGCATTTTTTTTGGGGGGGGTGTAAAACGCATTGTTGCAAGGGGCTATCAGAACTTTAGCTATTAGGCAATATCAAGAACATTAGTCCATGTGACAAACATCACAGGGGTGACAGAAAAACTACTTTTATCCACAAGGCCCTGACTGGGAGTAAAATTATATGTATGCAATGTATGAAGCAGACAAATATTGTTTCTGAGAAGTACTCATTAAGTGGAAAAAAAAAAGTCGATAATTTGTTTCAGAATCATTGGGCAGCCTGTTCCTTCCTCTTCCTGAAATGAGTCATCATACCTGAGGGGTCACTTTGTATGGCTAAGAATGTCTATCTGTATTAGAAATCTGGCTGCATTTTTAAATTGAAGTCTAGAAAAGGTATCCACGGCTGGCAATTGGCAGTATGTGCTTTGTCTCCCTAAAACATGAGTTGTGTGTTTGGTGTACAGCTCCTTGGAGTTGCCGTCCCCAGGCTCAGAGAGGGGCTCTGGATCTCCAAGCAATAGGTCTGTTCTCAATTCTGATGTAGCCAACCAAGTAACGTTTCTCTTTCAACAACTGCCTTCTCTAAGGATGCTGGCTAGGAATTCTGAGCTCTCTGGTCCCTTCTGAAAGGAGGAATGGAGCATGGGTCTGTGTCTCTTGTTTAGTTGGTAATGTCAAATAATCAGCTCTCACCTGAAAATTGCAAACAATCCTATTCTTCCCATTCTCTTCCATCTCTAAGCTTTCAAGATTGTCACTGATAAGACCCCTAAAGGATGCAAGAGATTGGTGATACAATTTCACAACATATAGCACTTGGCAATAGTAAGGCAAATTCTATTTAAACTCCAGGACCCAGTAACCACAATGGAGAAATAGGCACTGCCTCAAGAAAGGCTATGCTGGTGTGATTATTATACTGTAATTACTACCTTATCATCTGCTTTTCCCATTCTACTGTAAGCTCTGGCAGAAGGGTATAATACCTGTCTTATTCAAGGCTTAGCTTCAGGATTGTCAAGTTCTGTTAGTAATAATACCAACCTCCAGGCTTATCATGAGGAATTAAATAAGATAAATGAACATAAAGATGGCAGCACAGAGCTTAGAACATACCAAATAGTAAATATTTTGTTGAATAAAAGTAACAGAGGAGCACAAAGAGGAGAGAGGATGCTTATACCTTATGACAGTCAAGACTAAGTTTTATTTGCATCATAGTCATAAAAGCTAATATTTATTGAGTGCTTAGCTTATGCCAGGCTTTATGCTGCTTTGTGTAATGCCTGACAACAATGCTAAGAAATAGGTTCCCTCATTATCACCACTATACATGAAGAAGCTGAGACCTCTGGGAAATAATACTCCTCAGTACAACTCCCTAGCATTCATCCTAGCTCTGTCCTCCAAAGCTGTCACCTAACATCATCAAGCCAAATTTTCAAAAATACTATTTTAAAGCTGAGAAGATAATGCACATAAAAGTCCTACGCAAATTGCAAAGCTTATGCAAATATATCTAGCCTCAGATAACTGCATCATCATTGAGGGTTTTTTTAAAAAGCAAAACAAAGTTTCTCTTCTTCCCTGCCCCCCCCCCCCGCCCCAAACACATGCCAACTTCAGGAATTCCCAAAACTATGCTCCATTCTGTTCCAATCAAAAGTTACCAGAAGACTTCACTCATCAACCATGTCGGCAATTTAAGAATAAACTAAAACTGCAAAGCACATCATTGTTCCTAAGAATTGTTCTTCTGTTTGGCAGCTGAAGTGGGTGTGACATGGGAATAGCAGTCAACAATAGCAGCCAATGCTCTCCACAGAGTAGCAAATCTCTCTGGTGAAACTGTGTCCAGACAAGTGTTGACTGAAAAGCTCTTGTAATTTCAAGAGAAAGAATGGAGTTAATTTGGAGAGAGCTCTATGCATGATTAAAAGTATTTATAAAAATAATCTCCCTCCCCCTCTCAATGTACCTAGACCCCTCCCTTCCTCAGTCAGTGAACCTGCTGACAGCAGCAGACAAAAAGTCTCCCTAATTACCTGGGCCCAGTAGGGTTGCGAAGTTAAAGGGAAATGACCTTATTTCCTTCCCATGGTAATGAAATAAGCCCAATGAGAAGAGAGGACTTCAACAGCAGGGCCTGTACTGGGACAAGCGTATTCAGTCAGATTCTAACACAAAAGGGTACTTCTGTCAAAAAAGGGAATTTCCCGATGAAGCCTAAGGTTTTCTGTGTACAAGAGTTTAGGAACTCAAGGAAAGCAGCATACGGGAACTCCTAATGAGCTGAAACCACCTTGTGCGGAGAAACTAGAATGAACTGTTATTTGATGTTGGAAGGGAAATATCTGGGCATAGTGGGAGAAGAAAAACAAGAAAAGGAGAAAGGGTCAGAAAAGTTCAGGGTCCCCAGTGTTTGGATTGGGGAATTAAACACATCTAAAGAGCTGTCATAACAAAAAGGCTAATGTTGGCTTCCACATTCTCCTGACATTTACCTCAACTACTAAGTATTAAATATTTACAAAGCACTTGCGCTTGTAGAGTGCTTTCTCATTCTTCAGTGTTTTGTCTTCTGTCCAGACAGGGAAGTATTACTATTACTCCTGTTTTATTGGGAAGGAAGTGGAGATTTCATAAATGACTTATTCAAAATTGCCAAGTTAATAAATGAGCTGGGGCTGGTATGAGTAAAAATGACAGTCATGCATGGACCCGTATTCCTAGAGTAACTAATCTAGACCCAGGCGACCTCAGTCAATGGTCCCAGAGAAAATTTTATAGGAACTCAGTTGCCTACTTCCCTTCTATTAAAAAATGTCTGTGATCTGTGTTTGCCACAGGCAAGATAGTGGATTTTTCCTTCCCTCCCCCTCTCCCCTCCCCCTCCTCCTCCTTCTTCTTCTTCCTTCTCTCTCTCTCTCTCTCTCTCTCTCTCTCTCTCTCTCTCTCTCTCTGATTCTTTAATTGTAGTGACATGAGTAGAACTGGAAGTGATGTATCATGTATAAATATGGCCAAAACAAGATGAAGTCCATAGTGGCTGCTCTGGTCACTTTCACTACCTTCTCAGCCATGAAGTGGTCATGGTCAAGAACTTGACACATGTTATATTTTATATTTCATATAAACTAAAGCATCCCAATTCAAGTTCACTCACCCCCTCTACATCTTTCTTCTAGAGAGTGATCTCTCAAAAAACTTTATCCGGGCCGGCCGAGTGGTGCATTGGTTAAGAGTTGGCTTGGGATGCCAGCGGCCCAGGTTCAGATCCCACATATGAGGGCCAGTGACACTGCCCTCTACAGCTAAGATGGTGAACAACAGCTCCACCTGGGCAGCTGTGATTCCCCCAGATAGCATAGCTGCAGCCCCTGCTGCAGTGGGCTGCCATAGGCTACAGTGAGTGGCCGGCAGCCAGCGTGAGCAGCTGACTGCTGGTGTGAGCTGCCTAGAGCCGCTGTGAGTGGCTGTCCAGAGGCCGGTGACCAATCTGCCTCATCCGGGAAGAGTGCAATGACGATACCAACATGGGCCAGTGAAGCAACGTCCTCCGCATCTAGACTGAAGAACAAAAAGACAGCAACATGTCTGTTCCCCTTCCCTGATTCCCCAATAAAATCTTAAAAAAAAAAAAAAAAGCTTTATCCATTTCCTTTATAGGATTCTTCAGTCAAACAATAATAATAGTCCCAATAATAATAATAACTAATAGTTATAGAGCATTTACCATGTGCCAGACACAAAGCACTTTAAATCTAATTACTCATTTAATCTTCGCAGCAGCACTATGAAATGGTTGCAGTAATAACAGCCATTTTACAGATGTGGAAACTGAGACCCAGAGAGTTTAAGACGATACACCACAGCTAGACAGTGGCAGAGCAAGGATTTGAACCCATAGCTCACGCTTTCAGTCACCAGGAACAATAACATCACATCAACTTTCGGTCCATAGACTAACATCGGGCAGTAAGTTCGCACATGGGAAACATCTTCTTGGTGTTCAGTGCATCCACCTCCATTTCTTATAGTTCTCTTCCTTTGGGATGAGGCACAATCCTCATGTGATCAAATCCCAGATGTATGTCCAAGTGTACCAAGTCCTGGTGGCAACTACTCATTGATTTTATTTCATTGCATTAAAAATCTCTACGTAGCTTTGATTCCAGTTCTGTGCATTGGTACTCAGATAAAAATGGCTAGAAGTATGGTATTTTACCCCCTACTAAGTTTTAAAAATATGAATCTGAGCATCTTCCCCACTTTTATTCTTCTATAACAGGGATGTCCACAAGCTACAAGCCAGTCTGGCTTTTACCCTATATTTGTATGAACGGCATGCTAAGGAGGAGGAGTATGTGATAAGACTGTGACCTACACAGCCTATAATATTTACTATGCGCCCCTTTTATAGAAATAGAATGCTGGTCTCATATTTTATATAATTTTTAAGGTTTACCAGAGAAATATAGTTTCTATTTTCTCTGGGCATTTTGCTCTATTGCCAAAATCAGATGTCCTTGTCATCTGATTAGCCCCTCTCTGAGGAAATAAACCAGAAAGAGAGCATAGGTATGATGGCAGCAATAATTAGTCATGTGCTGAAAGCTGGCTTGCACTACCAATTATGTGCACATCTTCCCAGATGAGCATTCGATGACTTTGCACAGGTGACCTGAAATCAGCCATGGTGGGAGTATTTACTCTGTGGGAATTGGCAAACACTGCCAATTTTATCTAGCCATATATGGGAGAAAAATACATCACACTAACTCCTCATTCTCCAAAAATATTCTAGGGTCAGTATTGAAGAGGTATGTGTAGGAGATGATGAGATGACCATATAAATACTGTCTTTTATACAGAAAGTCAGAGTTTAAATCAAGAGTCCCAAACCCAAATATCCACAGGGGTTGGGAAGGTAGAATACACATGTGAATGGGCTTGGTGAAAAACAATAGGAAATGGCAGGGCCTGTAGAAACAAAAGAATGAAATCAAAGACATAAAATTAAAAAAAAAAAAAAAGTCCTCCGCCAACCAAGCAAAGCAGTTTCTGCTAATTTTTGGCCCTAGCTTAAGGGAAAGCATTTTGAGATAGAAAATTGTGCCTTTAAAAAACTTTTTCCTGCCTCTCCTGGGCATTGTATTGCATTGGTTTGAAGAGCAATAGAAAGGATTTTCATAAGGAAAAGTGCACCAACCCAAGATTATTATAAAGTAAAGGAAATGTTAGGGAGGGAGGTGACTAGCTCACCTGTTCTGGAGGATATTTTTAACTGAAGGTTTCACGTTCATCTAAGGCCATTTATTTTCCTACAGAGGCAGAGAGACTTGATGGACAGGCGGGCCCCTAAGCATCCTGCCCTTGCTGTTTGACTCCTAGACCACACTTCCTCATACAGATAGGGGTAGGAGTCTTCCACCTTTGGGACATTTGCTAACTATTTCAAGCCGCGAGCATGGCATTTCATTTAGTGTTCCACTAGCTGTAAAGGATACCATCATAGACTGGAATAATGTATTTGCCTCTTAGAAGAAAACATTTTCTTCCTCTTTCTGAAAACGACCAGATAGTTTTTAGATGGGAACCCAGCACAAAAGTCAGAGGAGGCCCCCAAAGCAGCATGGATTTCTAAGAGTTCCCCTGTGGCTCTTGAAAAACGGGGGAAAGAGGACAGGTCAACTCACATCTTGGGGATGGGGGTTGGAACAAATCAAACCTGTAGTGGTGACGCCTGTGGAACAGCCCTAATCCAAACCTCAATTCAGTTTTTAAAAAGACTGGGAAGGGAGAATATATAGATATGTCCATGAGTGCAAAAATAAGGCATTCCAAAGAAATGGGGTAAACTACAGGGAGCACTCTCTCAGCCCCGCAGAGGTGTCAGAGGGGCGATCTCATCCCTCAAAGTGAATGCAAAACACGCACTTAGGGAAACGATGAAAGCTGCAGAGAAAGGATGCTAGACCATCCTTTGTGGGCACAAAAAATCATGAAGGAACCAATAGGTTGCATGTTAGAGACATCACCCCAAGGTGGGCAAAAAGTTCAGCATTGCACATAATCTGTTTCGTTCTTTTGGTCCCCCATCACTGACGTTATACCTACTATGCATTATAATCAGCAAGTACTGTCACTAAAGTGGTTTAACATGAAATGATTAAAAAGCCCTTGTTTGTTTATTTTTACAATAGCTACAGACTGAATCTGTGTGTGTCATTCCCCAACCCCCTCCAAAAAAACCCAAACAATCCCTATGTTGAAATTCTAACCCTCAGGGTGAGGAAATGAGGAGGTGGGGCCTTTGGGAGGTGCTCTGCCTTCAGGATCATGATTAGTGCTCTTATAAAAAGGGTTCCAGAAAGCTCCCTTGTCCCTCCTTCCTCTTGCTCCGAGAGGACACAGTGGAAATATCACCACCATCTGTTAACCAGGATGTAGATTCTCATCAGACAGGGGACGTGGTCAGCACCTTGATCTTGGACTTCCCAGCCCCTAGAACTATGAGAAATAAACGTTTATTCTTTAGAAGCCACCCACTTCATGGTATTTTGTTACAGTAGCCTAAAAGGACTAAAAGAACAATCGATAGTCACTTATCAGGGTACTGGTGACCTTTAAGTGTGTACACAACCAGCTTCTAGAATTACTCTGCTGAACAAGGGGGGAAGCTCATCTTGAACAAATGGTGGGGGTTGGGATTGGTTCTAAAATATCAGGCAAAAATCCTCAAGTGCCAAAACGACTGCTGAGAAATTTCCCAAGGTGCCCTACGTAGTACTGTGCATGCACTGTGCCGTTCAGTCTTTAGAGCAACACAACTCCTAAAGAAAAGGTCAAAAAGTTCTAACAGAAGACATCTGGGCAGTAGAGCCTTTAGGGGAGCTATCAAAACTCTAGTGATTCTTGGAAGCCAGGTAAAATCTAAAATGTTCTTGCCTGCTGGGTTTCTGGCCATTTCCATGAATGTAACCCTACTACCAATGAACAGACTTGCTTTTCTCTTGTTGAGTACCACAGTAGGTATAGAGGTGGCAACTTGCTCTGAACACCTTTGGGTTCTAAGTCAGTGGCTGTACGAAGGAAGGAGAAATGCTTCCGTATGGGTCTTTCTGTTCAATTGTCCTGCAAGGAAACCTCTGACTAGGTTTCCTTAGTCAGACAAAGCATGTGAGAGCAATCCCAATGACGCTTAATCTTCAAAGGACATGGATCTCAGAATGGTACCGAGTGTCTGACTGTGTTTCATTATCACTCAGAGTCTAGAAATTGCATGTAACACTGGTGTAATTACAAAACAGGCTCTGCTCCCTTTCCTTGGAATCTTGATTGATGTTTCTGATACCTGGCCAGCATCACACTTGTTAACTGATCTCGGTAATGCAAGCAGGCGTAATCAGACTATATGAACAGAAGGCTGAATGAAGGGTCACTCGGAGGTCTGTGATTAAGGCACCGTGCATCAGCAAAGGAAGTTGAAAGCCTAATGGAATTTGATTTGCACAAAGGTAATTCCCTGTCTCCGGATAGAGTGAGACCCTCTGGTAATCTATGAATAACACATTAAATAAACAGCAGGTAGTCTAGCTAAGAGCTGAAGCACTTTTAGAAGGGTGGGGCTTTTGTGTCCTAGCATCCTTACTGTGTTGGCAGGGAGTGATGAAGTAACCAAACTCTGTTTCTAAACTTGTGTGTCTCAGACTGAAGCACAGAGCACTCTACTGATATACCACTGGGCTCAATAAGAGAAAATGTTGTGCCTTTTTTGTTGTTGTTGTTTTGGCCTGGGAATCCCTCCTACCAGAAGCTAATTGGTTAGGCAAATTCATATCTTCGTCTCCATTTATTTCTGGCTTCATTAGAAAAGGAAGCTGTTTACAGGTGCACCTATACCTTTTACACTAAAAATTAACTAGTACCTCTCACTTCCCTCTGAAAGCCGACAGACCCATTTACATGAAGAGCAATTCTAACAACACAATTCCCTGCAAGAGAAAAGTGTACAGATTTCTTGTCTACACAAGATGATTATAAATTGTTGTTTGTCTCGGCGCCTCCACCAGCCCTGGAGGCTGACCCTTCTGAAAAAGATAGATCCTTCTAACTCCCTCAGAATACAAAACTAAACTTTTCAGTTACTCTTCATATGGTTGATGTGGCATACATTCATTTTTTTTTTTACCAGTAAATACAAGATTGCAGAGGACTCAATGGGCATAACTGTTTCCTTTCAGTTTAATATTTTATTATTAATTTTTTAGTGGTGGTAGAGGTTCTCCAGGACTTTAGGGCATATTTCAGCTTCCTAACACCAAAACAAAAGCAAGCAGCAAATGCAAATCACATACGTATCTGCTGTCCCCTCCCTCTATGTCCAGAGCACCTAAGTATTGTTGCCATGTTTAAAAAAACAAACACAGAATTACAATATCATATCATTTTTCATTAAATACTTTGGCAGACATTTTTTTAAACCCAGATAGCCCAAACTCTCGTTTCTAATGATCATTTCTCTTTTATTATGCAAATAAAATGGCTGGTTCACTCTGCCCATCTTAGTGTCCTGGAGACTGACGTCTGTGCATTTCATTTCCCGGCCTCGTTGCTCTCTGACTTTCATTTGGTCCAGCCAATGGGAGCAGAAACAGGAGAACAAAGATGGGAAGAAAGAGGTCTGAGAGTGATTATTTAAATAGCTCTGTGCACCCGGACACCCAGTCTGATCTTGCTGCAACAGCTACAAGTGCTGCCGTGTTTCCCTGAAAATAAGACCGGGTCTTATATGACTTTTTGCTCCAACAAGCTACATTTATTAATTTATTCATGTACGAAAATCTACATCTATTCAAACAAGTCATTTCTGGCTAACCGATCTTAACTGGGGCTTATGTTTGGGGTAGGGCTTACATTACAAGCATCCTGAAAATCATGCTAGGGCTTATTTTCCAGTTAGGTCTTATTTTCAGGGAAACACAGTAACAGGAGGGTCCTCTTTCATGGTTCCACCTCTCATCAACTCCTGGTGACATGACTCCCCTCCCTCCCCATGCCTAGGAGTGCTGATGGCTCTCCTAGCCCCTGGGCCCATCCCCACCTTGGTTGGTTTCCTTCACCTCGGCCACACTTCTGCTCCAGCATTCCATCTGTCTCCTGCTAGGACCCTTCCTGATACAGCCCCATTCCATAGATGGAGAGAAGACCAGCATTACCCCGGGACTTCTGCAGATTCCGAGGAGGAGAAGCAAGATGATATTCGATTGGTCTTACTCTTTCTCCCAGGTTATTTCTCAAACACTCCATCCACTATGGCGCCCATCCCCCAACCCCCTGCCCGCCTATGCTCACTTCTTTCCAACCATTCTACCCTTGGAACCATCCCTGTCTCCCTCATTCCTCTAAAGCACTCCGCCCACAATGTTGCAACTGTAGCAACATCATACTGAAGGCCTAAGGAAGATGGAGGAGGACTCCTATTTGGAACAAAAGAAGAAACAAGGTTAAAATTAATCTAAGACATGAGGCATTTCCTCAGCCCCCTACATCAGAGGGAATTTCTCTCTGGCAGGCTTCTCCTTAAGCCTTGTTAGCTGCTATGACCCTGGACCTCTTTACCCCAGAATCCTCTCCCAGCTCCTCCAAACCTTTGCCACCTCCTACAGAGAGTTTCCTAAGTATCAGTTACTGCATCCTGCAAGGGCCTATTGCTTGGTCTTTGTCTCAATCTTATTCTTAAAAACTATGCCAAAGGTGTAGCCCAAGGGTTGGCAAACCACAGCCCCACTGGGTCAAATCCACCTGTGTTTGTAAACCAAATTTTTGGGGATGCAGCTACGCCATTCATCTAGGGCTTTCTTTGGGGTCCTATGGAGTTGAAGAGTTGCAACGAGACCTCATGGACCCCAAAACCTAAAATATTTACTATCAGACCCTTTACAGAAAATGTTTGCCAATCTCTGGTCCAGCCTTTCTCAACTTAAAAAGTCAAGCAGGTGTTCTCCTAAATACAAGTTGCAGTCTTCAGATTATTTTTTAATTAAATATATTGGGGTAACATTGATTCATAACAATGTAAATTACAAGTGTACCACTTTATAATACAACATCATTTGGTCATTGGTCAGGATGCCAACCAAATTAAATAAGCTGGCTTTTAAAATGATGGTTTTCTTTTTATTACTCAGTATCATGAATACTCAGTGTTAGTGAAGGGTAGAGAAATGGTATTTCTTATATTCAGTCTGTAGACCTTTCTGAAGGTAGATTAATCTTGACTATGTGAAGAGCTTTTAGCCGATTGATGCCACTTTTATTAATTTATCCTAAAGAAGTTAAAGAAATAAGTAAGTAGTGAATAAGGATTCAGCTACAAGAATGTCAACATAAATAGTTCGTAATAGATGAGTAGAAAGCAACATATATAGTCAACAACTGTTAGATATCCATGCAAGAAATACTCAGTAGCAGTGAAAAATAATCATGTGAAATTTCTTTCTTTCTTTCTTTCTTTTTTTCTTTCTTTCTTTCTTTCTCTTTCACATCCTTATTTCTTTATATCTTTTTTTCTTTAACAGAAAGGGAGAAAGGTGTCCATGGTAGATTTTTAAATAAAAAGGGCAGGTGAAAATACAAAATATATATTATGGTCTTATTTTTGTATATATATGTGTGTGTGTACACACACACTCACACACACACACACTCACACACACACATACACACACACGCACACATATGCCAACAAAATAATCCGAAACCATATACAAATTTTTAAACATGGTTGTCTCTGTGTGGAGAGATACAAAGTGATTATTTTTCCTTTTCTTCCCTCTACTTTATTCCCCCCAACTAGAAATACATTTTACACTTTACTGGGCATTTTCTATTTGATGAGATTTTTGAATAGACTTGTTTGCAAGAGTGGAACAGTTGGATGCCTGCTGGAGAATAACCGTTGGCTTCTCTAATTAACCCAAACGCTTCCCGCCCCTTTCTGCTCGGCAATCAGGCATTCTCTCAGAGAAACTGCACTCCCGACTCGATGCAAACAAGCTCTGTTGTAGCAACAGTTGACATCCTGTCCATTCTACGGAACGTGGAGACCCTTGCCTTTTCTGTGTTAGATCAGGGACCTCTTTGTTTGGGAGTGTTTTGTTTTTTTTCCCTCCTCCTTTTTAACTTGCTCTAAAAATATATCTAGCCACAAAAATAGAGATGACGGAATACACAGCTTTGGATCCTCATCCTTCCGTGGCCTGGGAATTATGGTCTGGAAATTCAATACAAAGGATCTGTTTCTGAAGCATCTGGCACATGCAGGAATTGTAAGGGGGATGGTGAAGGGATTCGCTGCCTGAGGAAGTCCAATTCCCGCATCAGGAGAACACAGGACCACTGGGGAGCTGCCCAGAGAAGGGGAAACGAGTTAGTTCTTGAATTTACTATATAACTTCAAGGCAGAGCATTTCAAAAGAAAATAAAAAGCATGAAAATTTCTTCCAGGGGCAATGTTAATACTTCATTCAGTACCTGGCAAAAAACAAGAATGATGTTAATGACAGAGCCTTGTTTCATTGCATAGGGCAGTGCTCTGGTTCCCTTAAGCCCAGTGGAGTGGAAATAGCTCAGGTTTTTGTCAGACAGACTCAAGCATTTAAAACCCCAACCATGTAACTTCACAGCTGCAGGATTTCTAGTAAATCATTTGCATCTCTCTGGGCCTCAAGTTCCTTTTTCTAAAAATAACAGAAATAATACTACCAGCCTTGTAGTAATTTTGTTATTGTTAATAATTATATATGTAATGGCTAGTTAAGTTCCTGGCACCCAGAAGGAAATAATAAAGGCTAGCTACTTGATGCATGGCATAAATAAAAGTAATAAAAACATTGCCAACACTGGTTATAATAATAATAATCTAGTATGCCTGATTTTTCAAACGCTGAAGCTCTGAAAAAAAATTTAGAGGACCACCTCCCATGGATTAATTAGGAGATCTGGGTCAGAGCCTATGTCTAGCTAGTTCTTCCAACAACCTGTTTTTTTCCCCTCAATTTTTTAAATGCGCTGTTAGGGCAAACCTTCAACCATCCTCTGGTTGCAGGAGGAAGCAGAAGAGAAAGGAGAAGCATCCTCTTTCGCCTGTCCATGTTTGCAGAATTTGTTGTGACGGAGGATATGTTACATTATTCCTTTCATTGTATGCTGGCAGTTGGTCAGACTGCTTCCTGAGAAACCCAATATTTTCTTGAAGGCTACTTAACTGTATTGATTTTTCTAGGTGTAGGAGTAGGATCAATACACTCTACACAAACCACTACAGTCCATCTACCTGGTGCCATTTTATTCCACTGCTCCAGTAGTATCTTGTTGTTGTCTGTATGCTGTGGAGGCACTGTCCTGTGGTTGCCTGTGGAGTTGTGTGTGTGTGTGTGTGTGTGTGTGTGATTATGAAAGCGTGGTGAAAACAATGTTGATAAAGGTTTGCGAAAAAGGAAACGGAAACAGACTTAAGGGGAAGTTAGGAGCCAAATATCTTTCTCGTCTTTCCATTTCCACTGAAAGCCCAGTGAGGTGTGGTTCAGCAGCTGCAGCGCTTGCATAGGCTCGAAACATTAGTCTGGAGAGACCTGTGCTGGTCTTGGAATCCCGGTCTGCTAAAGTGCCCTTTGGTGAACTTACCTAAGTTCCTCATGAGTCTAGATTCTGTTTCATTTTTGGGTGAGCAGACTGTTCAAGTTTTCCTATCAAAGCCACTGTCTGATTCTTTTCAGGTTTTAAAGTTTTCACTTCATAAACCTCTAGCAATCATGGGAGGTGAACAGAAATTTCTCCTTTCAATTTTTCAATTGAATCAATCATATATATATATATATATATATATATATGACTGTTTTCGTTATTAAGAAGTATTAAGAAAGCTCATTTAATCGTTCAAAGCCAGCCCTCTCTCCAGAAACAAATTCTTCCATTACTTAAGCTAATAATATTCCTTCTTTCTTTCCAGTTTTCTTTCTTTTCTTTCCTCCTTCCTTCTTTCCTGCTCATCCTTTCCTGCCTCTTTCATATATGCACTCCTCAGTGTACAGTCCACAAAGTCTAAGACTGCTCTGTCCTTAGCTCCTAAAATAATACTAGGCACATAATGAGCCTCAGTATATGCTATTTGAATCAAAGAATGAATAAGGCCCCTTTGCTCACAGCCAGTCATCCATTATTACTCCTTGGTAATAATATGGCAGTAATTATTACTCCACAGTGTTATTACTATGTAAAGCATTGATTTTTTTTTAAAGAATTATTTTTATAAGTATCACTCCACAGCGATAATGCGACCAACTGTGCTACCTGTTTGGGGTTATTAGGGCAGGTGATACAATGGGTAAGACAAACTCAAACTACCTTGTTCTCTTGAAACAATTGAATGATGGTGAGCCACTGAACAGATTATTACACAGGCAATGAAATCGTTATATGCTCTATGATGGAGAAGCATAAGGGTGTTTGAAAAGCTAAATAGGGAAATTTAGTCTTGTGCAAGAAGAGATGAGGAGAAAGCCAATTCAGGGCAAGGTACCCTGAGTTAGTGACAAGCTGGGACCTGTAGGGTGGGCAAGTGTTTGCCATAAGGAAAGTAAGATCTGGGCAGGGAGACAGCATGTCGGAAGCCCTGAGATAAAAGCAAACACATCTAGGAACTGTGGAAGGGCCTTAAAATTATGCAGTGAACAAGAGAGTGGTGCAAGATCAAGGCAGAAAGGAGTAAAAATCAAGGAATATTTAGAAAGAGGAATTGGCAGGGCTTGATAATAAAAATCACAAAAGGGTAGAAACAAAAGAATCAAGGATGGTCTCAGGGTTCTGGCCTTAGTAACTAAGTGGCTTTCTCTTTAACTCATTTTTAGATGTTTAATTCATTGTATTAGTATCTTTGGATTGAGGGCACTGCAGAGAGAAAGAGGCTGTAAATGTATACGAATTCCTTAGTGTGCCAAGCAACGTGCCCATGACCTGGCCTTTCCCTAACTCCCCTATCCCTTCCCTAACACTATGCTTCAGGCAAAAACTCCCAGTTCCCCTAATAGTTCATGCATTTGCTTGCCTTTACTTTTCTATCCCCTCTGTGTGGAATGTCCATCCACCATTTTCCACCTAATTAAACATTTTAGCTTTTAACAACACTCAAGAGTCACTTCCTCCCTGACGCCTCCCAAAATAGGACTCACACCTTCCTTCTTTATTCCCCACTGCACCCTATGGCAGCGTTTTCAAACTTCAGTGCTTAGAGTGGCCAGGAGGCATATATGCAAAAGAGGGTCACTGTGGATAAGTGAACGTGTCCATATTGAGCGCCGCATGGGATTGGGGCACGCTGTGGCTAACTGGAGACAAACCGCCCATCTGAAAGGCTACTGAGCTGCCACTAGTTCTTACCGTGGAGGTAGGGGCTCATGTTACCAGATCTGAGATACTCAAAAGATGCTCAAAGATGTGGCGTGTGTATGTGTGTGTGATCTCCCAATTTTTCAATATTAACTCAAAACAAACTTTCCTTTTTAAACTCTGAGCAGACCATTATAAACATGCTAGTTCATAATCTCTGATCTATAGATTTTATCTATCTTCATTGTGCTTATTTGTTCTCTTGTGTCTCCTAATCATCTGTATTAAGTTTACTTGCCTCGTGCATTTTCGTGTAACACTGAAGGCAAGCACTGTGGTGTATTCATTCACTATTCCATCCTACGGCAGCATCCTCGAGGAGACACCCGGCGTCTGGCACACAGCAGGAGCTCAACAAATATTTTGAATTAATGTGTTTATGGGGTTAATCATTCAAGAGAGATTTACTAAGTGTCCAGAAGTGAAATGACTTGCCAGGCTCCTCAATGCCCCCAATACCCACTGGCTTGCCTGAAATTCCTTCATTAGCCATGTATTTGTTGACCTTGTTTCTCTAGGTGTCACCTTATGTAGGTAACACACAACATGCTTATCATTCATCAATCAAAATCAATTTTGTCTCTTCACAGTCACTCTTTCCTAAATCATGGTCATTGGAAGCCAGTCACTATGCTCTGACTTGTGATAATGTTGCTGATAGAGTTTGCCAAGTGCTCTCTGACCCTTGGAAAAAAGAAAAGGCAATTGGTTATAAAATAATTGAATACACTGGGGTGTGTCTGGCCTACTGTTTAAATGGAATTGACTCAGGAAGGGTCACAAATGCTCATTTGTTCAGAGAAGAAGGACGCTGAAAGATAAGAATGAGAAGTGACCTTTCCATCTGTCATGAGGCGTCAGGTACAAAATGAAGGGCTGGCTTCCATTTTACAAGCAAACCTGGCCTTATGCATAAACAAAGGGAATTGTGATTTCAAAAGGTGGAAAGTTTCCTGGCAAATTTTTAAAAAGCCTACTTCTTTTCCTTCAACTGTCCTCCCAACCTAATACATTACAATCCAAATGTTGAAAACTCAACAGAATACAGCCTGCTAATTGCCTAAATATTACAGCACTGTTTTCTAGGATAGAAATGATATTATCTGTGGCTAAAGGATTCCATCTAATGATTGACCCATTATCACCCAGTGTCAGCTTTAGAGAACAAAAAAGTGAGGGACAGAGTCACAGAATGGAGAAGTTCTAATGAAAGGGATGATGAAGTCAGACTCAGTGAACAAACAAAAGATAGAGTGAAAACACTACGTTATCTCAGGGTAGGAAATATGGAGGAGGGGGATTGGATATGAAAAGACAAACTGAATTTCAATGAAATCTGATAGGCTATGAAATGTGTTGCCCACATTAAAATGACACTAGAAAAACTATGCAAGGGTATTAGTCACTCATGAAAGCATGTGAGAGCATGACAACTAGGTAGAGATGATTATATGGGACAAGGAGATTTTACAAAGCCCCTCAAATCACTCCTTGTATGTGTTTATTGCCCCCCCCCTTTTTTAGCTGAGCCATCCTGCCACCTGTTGGCAGCTCAACGGCAGCTCAGCTCAGGCTGGGAATCAAACTGCTGTTGTTCAGAGCTCAGCTCACACTCTTGAGCGAGCTCTTAACCAACTGAGCCACTCGGCTGGCCCTTATTTCCCCCTTTTTTTTAGACAGCCCCCTCAGATATCCATACAAATTAAACCTTACAAGCTAGATTTTATATGTAAGAAGTCTGTCCCCACAATCATGTCTGCACCTGCAGTGGTGACAATATTGTTAATGGCCCTGAAAGAAAATGCCTGATCTTACAGCTGGCCTGTTTTTCTTTTCCCATATGCATCTGGCTCATGATGAAAGCTTCCTTTCCTGGTAGGGAAATGAACTCATTTATATATAAAAAATAAATAAAGTTCTCAACTCAGCAGCTCCAACACTTATTAGTTATATTATCATGAGCTACCATTTAACTCTATAAGCTTCCATTTTATTTTCTGTAACATGGGGCCAGTAGCAGTCCGAAGATTAAAAGAGAAACATATAAGGGCTGAGGATAGTGTCTGTACACAATGGGTGCCTAATAAATGTCAAGCCATTATGATCAGGTAGCTTTTCCAAACAGTTCTCATTTGTTCCCCTGGTCCTAGCTTAAAGCAGTTCTATAAACGGTGCAACTCAGCACACAGCTCAACACGTCATTTAAAAGGCTTTCGAGAATCTTGGCATTATAACGTGCTGTCTGTTGGTGGTGATGGTCTTGCTTTTTTCTAGCCTATAAACCTCCCCCAAACACTGCTTCATGTACTTGTCTCATTAAAAATGATATACACAATGAAAAAAGCTGAACATCAAGTTGAAAGATAATTAACAAAGCCAAGCCTAACAGAAAAGCAGGTTTCCTTGGTTTAAAAAGTTGATGAAAAAGTCAATTGGATCTCAAGACAGGTAACTCGGCTAAATTAAAGTTCCCAGAAAAATATATATATTTACATACATATACCATATGTATATATGTAGCATATATGATTTTAAATAAATATTATGATTGATTAATATGAAATTAGTATATATATAATTTTAGAAGTCACATCTCTGAGATAATGGTCACTGGTAACAAGTGATTGGGCTGGAATTCAAACCCAGGTTAATCCAACTCCAAGACCCAGCTTCTTAAGAGCAATGGTGCATTGCCGCTATGGTTAGTCATCTTTCAGATAGGCTGTCAAAGATACTCCGCACTAGGTGACTTTGCATTTCCTGACCCTCCAAATTATTAAGATCCTAGGATCCATAAGGAGATTATCTAACATCATTCCCTACCCTGCCCATCCCCAACATCATTTTCTGTTTCTTTGCTTTAATTTTTCTTTTTTTTTTTTTGAGGGCAGTGTCACTGGCCCTCATATGTGGGACCGAACCAGGGCCACTGGCTTCCCAAGCCAGCGCTTAACCACCGCGCCACTCAGCCGGCCCTTCTTTGCTTTAATTTTTAACACAATACTTAACACACTGGGCATTACAATATTTATGTATGTGTTTGTTTTCTGTTTCTTTCACAAGAATGTAAGCTCCATGAGGCCAGGAATTCGATTTTGTTGACACAAGTTCTCTCAACAGATTGCCGTGAGGGACCTGATCTGCTACATAGAAAACCCCAGCCCAGAAGCAGGGTGTTCACATCTGTACCCCTAGTGCCTGGAATAAAAGAAGAAGAATGGGATAAACAAAAGTTAATTTGTTCAATGGATGGATGGATGGATGGATGGATGAATAAAATGGGAAAGGTGGACTTAGTTTGCTGCAGGACACCCACTTGGGTAATGATGTAAGAAAATTTCAGAGGTGCTTATTCACAAGGCAGGCTTTGAGGAGAGTAAAGCAACCTTAGCTTGAGTGGGTAGAAAGTGAGTGTAAGAGAGCAAAAGGAGTTCAAGCAGGAAAAGTAAGCTAGAGCCCACACAATTGGACAGCCTCAAATGCCAAGACATTTAGCCAAAGCAAGAGTATGAAAGCCATCTTTCTTCAGTTGCGTTGAACAAGTTGAGCTGGCATTCTCAGTAAAGCCCCAGAGAAAAATCATCTCTACCTTTGGGGTCTCTAATAGCTGACCTAGATGGAATTTGCATTCTGTCCAATTCCCTAGCTTGGGATAATGGGGCTTTTATTTCCCTCAAGACAATTGACTTAAGATCTGAGGTAGAAAACCAAAAGAGAAAATCAACTGCTATGTTCCCAGTGGCCTGAATGCTGAGATTGAAATCTAAGGCCTGCAGGGTGGGGCAGGTAGTGGGGGGAGAAATTGAAGTCCCAAGGTCTAATTTTTGCCTGTCCTTGCTATAGTCAGGCCACATCTTCAAGGTGTCATTTCCAGGGTAGGAGGAATCCCATCGTTTTCTTCATGGGCACAGGGTGGAATAGAAGGTCTCTAACCACATGCCCTTTAGCTGGGGGGATGTCAGCACTTGACATAACAATAATGATGACAGTAACCACAGCCAGAGTTTATGGAACACCTGCCCATAGGACAGGCCTTAGACTAGAGACTTAGGTGCTACATATTAGGCAGTAATCCTTACCACAGCACTGCAAAAGGCTAAGTCAGTTTCTCAATGTCACACTTTGACTTGGTGGGGGAGATGGAATCAAAACCCATCTATCAGGTTCCCAAACCTGTTTTCTACTAAAAGGACTGCATTCCTACATGATACTGAGCAATAGGTCTTGAAGCTGCCAAGGCCAGCTGAGCAATGATTAAGGGGATCTCTGAGGACTGGAGCAGGGTGGGGGCGAATGGCAGGATGATTAGGAGGCTGGGGACAGATCCCAAAGTGTCCAATTGGAGGGAAGGGGTAACTCAGAGACAGGAGACCTAGGCCAGGAGATTGCTGTTATAGGCAATGGGCCAGGTATAAAAGCTGTATTTAAATATTGGAAAGGTCACAGAGGAAAAAAGACTTCTTCGGTGTTTCAAGAGAAAGTAAAATTCAAGTTCAATTTATGAAAGCATTCTCTATTACCCCAGGTGTCTAATGTCCATCTCTAGTTTCATCAGCCTAGCACTCTTTTATTCTGTGAAAGACGCTCCTCTATTCCGACCATAACGTTCTAGTGGGGGGTGTTCTGCCTTCCTTGTCACTGACCATAGGTATAGATACTGGATGAAGGGTCAGCTATTCAGATCTCCCCCTACACAAGGAATGTGGGAAACAGAACAAATCCCAAACCCTTTGTAATCGTGAAGCGGGGATGTGTGAGCTTGGGAAGTGACTGGTGGCCATGTTTTCTACTAAGTGGAGAAAGCCAGTTTGAGAGAATGACAAACAGAGAAAATCAGAGATAGAAAGAGGAAAGGAGGAAAGTGAGAGAGGCAGGAGAGAAAACAGAATTTGATTAATATTCAGAATTCCAACCCAGTTTCTACTTGTCCCTGATGTACCCTCCCTAAGTTTTGTCAAGAGAGCTAAAAATGGTTGCTTTTTCCTAAAACTAGTTTGAGTTGGATTCTTCTATTTGCAACCACAAGATCCTCAATTAGTGCCAGGTCATTAGTCAACCCTAATGCACATGGGTTGAGGTGAAAGCATGAGTTCTCCACCTCTGGACATATTTAAGAAGGGTCTGGATGATGAGAATAAAGCACACATTTCATTCAATGGATCTTTGAATTGAGTTGGAGGCCCTGGTCAAATCTAAATTCTAGGAGAGCTGTGAGATAGTCAAGAATGTGCTTGTTACGTGTGCTTCAGTCACTTCTGCGTGGGTCATTTGCTTCATTATTTCTCTGACTCCATTAACATAATTGGTTGGTAGCCCGCTTACAAGACCTCCTGGGGGGATTTCACAATCACTCTGATAAAGAAGGTGGCAAGGAATACACCTTTGCTTCCATGCCAAACCACGGCACCGTGTGCAATCAAAGGTGTAGTTTGGGGACACAGGTGCAAAGACTCAAAACTACTCCTCAGTCATGACCTAGGCCGACCTGAATATTCTGGTCTCCAAAGGGGACCCAAGAGGCTAGTGTGGTCACCTCATTTAATGAAAGACTTTGGGCCTCAAGGAAGTTGTCCTTCATGAATAAGGAAGTCCAGATTGTATATCTACTTGTTGCCTGCACCCACCCGATTATAACATATAAGCCCACACAGACCCTCTTCAGCACCAACCCGTTTGATGTCTTTCAGCTATTATATATAACAATGAGGACTGAGAGAGTTTGCAACAGGTCATGGCCACAAGTTCTACAGTTCCTATTCTCTCTGGAGATCTTAACAGACCCACTCTGTATTACAGGATATACATAAGCTCAACATTTTGTGGTTTAGCTTTTTCTACGTGAAGTGTTTACAAAATTCTCCCCAGTCTTGGTCATTACCCCCTGAGATTAGGTTGGAGGTCCGCTTTGAATATTTTTTTGATAAATGAGCCCACTCGCTCCCCCAAAGCAGTATGCTTCTTGGTAACTTAAGAACTGGAAATCACATTGAACACAGTTATGCATATTTGAAAGTGGCAGTACAATACTGAGGTGGCCCAAGAAATCACTGGGTGTCCACAACTGTTAATGACTGTTGCTGAGTCAAAAAGTGCAGCACAGCAACACCCTCCTGATATTGATACTCCTAAGATCCAACTTTGACACGTCCTCAGTTACGTTCTGTTCTACCAAATAGGCTAAGCTCCAATGACTTTCTCTCTCTCTTGCCCAAGACGAACGCCAGTGTTTTTCATTCTGAACCAGTCCAGGAAATGCTTTCTTCTTGACCCTCCAGTATCCCCTACAAGCCTGTAAGCTTCTTGGGGGGCAGGACTATGTTCTCACTCATCTCTGAATGTGACACCCTCTTTAGCACTTGATGCGTCCTCAGTGTTGATTTTCAATTCAAACACAGTGTCAAAAAGGATTCAAACTTAACCGGGACCCGTGTCCAGGGTGTGCTAAACCAGAGGTCAGCAAATTTTCTCTGTAAATGATTAGATGGTAAATATTTCAGGCTTTGCGGGCCATAATTTCTGTTCCAATGACTTAATTTTGCCACAGACAATACATACATGATTGAGAGTGGCTATCTTCCAACAGAATTTTATTTCTGGACAGTTAAATTTGAATTTGATATAACTTTTTCCTTGTCACAATATATTATTCTTGAATTTTTTTTTCAACCACTTAGTTCATAGTCTGTATAAAAAAGGGTGGTGGACCTTGGTTCCTGGTTTGACGTATAAAGAGCTTGAAAGTTGTCACTCCCAACAAGAAAAAGCTGAAACACTGAAAATCGACAACTCTTCTTAGGTCCATTAGAGAACTGAGGTGATGGAGCATATCACCACCCCCAAAACTGGAGAGATGGGCAGATATAGAGAATGACATCTTACCAGGAGCAGGAACTCTGCTGTAGCTAGCATTGGATAGGACAACTTAGATTTGTCATTGGCTGATTACCTTTCAAGTACTAATTACTGGAGACTGAACTGGAAAGTGTAAAAACTCTTGGAGGCCTAGCCTTGAGGGAGCCCCACGCTTCTCTGAGTTTTATCTGCAGGAACCCCATCAGGTTCTCACTGTGACGATCAAACAGGGTCCCTTCATGCTTCCAGCAGGGGGAGAGGAAAAGTAACCATTTGGAAATACATCCAGACTGTTCTGTTCTCCTTAACAGGATCTGCCCTCAAGGGGAACTATTTTGCCAGAGCCTAACTGGCCTGAGAGAAGAGAAACACCCAACTTCAGCTCCTTGGAGTCTTCCTGTCTCACCTAAATGGCAAAAAAACTTCTGAGAAGCACTTGTGAAGAATTTTGTATAGTCAAATGTATTCATCTTTTCTTTTCATGTTCTGCATGGAAAAAAGAATACCATGAACAAAATCAAAACACAAATGGGAGATATATTTGCAACTAATGGGAGGATAATTTCCTTAGGAAAAAAATACATATGTGAAAAAAATATATATTTATGAAAATAGTAACTCAGATCATGATACAGGATTCACATAGAGGCTGGGTTCCAGCTACCCAGGTTGTTATCATCTGAGGGTGTCCCCTCAGATTTCTATGTTGAAATCCCAATTCCTAATGTAATGGTAGTAAGAGGCAGGGCCTTTGAGAGATGCTTACTTAGGCCATGAAGGTAAAGTCCTCATGAATGGGATGGGCGCTCTTGTCAAAGAGACCCCGGAGAGCTCTCTGGTCCCTCCTTCAACTAGGTGAGGATACAAAGAGAAGTGTGCAACCTGGAAGGGGCCCTCACCCATCCATGCTGGCACCCTGCTCTTGGGCTTCCAGCCTCCAGAACTCTGAGAAATAAATTCCTGCTATTTACAAGGTACCCAATTTGTGATTATTACAGAAGCCCGAACAGACCAAGACACATGACCTTAAGCTTGGGGAAGGATGGTTCTTAATAAAAATAAAACCACTGGAAAAGAACCAAAATGATTCTTGGCAAAAATATCTCTTCTGATAACATTTTAAAGAACAACCTATTTTTCTCAACTTCTCAGAAATTTCCCACTTGCAGTGGGACACTGCTCATGTGTAGATACCACCACAACGATGGATTCCAAACAACTGAATTTGATTACTCATTGTGCCCTGGCTTTACTTTTGGGACTGATTCTAGAGAATTTCAAGAGTCCCATCAAAGAGCACTAATAGCACCCACTGGCACAGGGCATGACACACACCAGCATTTTTACAAACGTCCTTCCCTGTCACCACAACTCTATTCACTGACAAAGATCCTGCTGTTTTCTCCCAAGTCCAGGTCCAGCAAATAGCACTTAACTATGGAAGTGGTTCTGCAGGGCAGGCAAAATGTTTACCCGGATGAGACTAGCCAGGAACCCACTTCCTTTATTCTCTAATCATGATGAAAAGAGGGGCTAGGTTCATGACAGGCTGCGCTTTAGGACCTGATCCTGTGCTGTCATCTCTCATTACTTCCATGAAAGAAGGGGATTGTGTGGGTTTGGGGGTTGGGGGAAGCCTCTACTTAATTTTCCAGTCCAGCTGCTATTCATTCATAGGTTTGTTGCCAACATAAATTACTTTGCCGCATATGCCATTCCCTCTCCAGGTTAGATTATAATCTAGAGCTTGTACAGTGCTTCTGGCCTTATTGATCCAATAGTGGATTTTATTAGTAGTTTGTCTCCATACCTCTGTACAACTAAAGCTGTAGTTTTGGGAACAGGCACCTTGTGTAATCTTCTTTGTTTATTCCCCAGAATTCAATAGAGTGTTTAGTACACAGTGGATACTCAATAAATGTTTGCTGAAAAAAAAAAAGCTGGGCAATGAAATGTTTCCTAAACAGGATAATATTAAAAACAGCTAATATTTATTGAGCATTTCAAGAATGCCTGTCAACAATCCCTTGTAGTTAGTAGTGGTTTTTTTTAAGAACTTTTATTGGGGAACAGTGTGTTTTTCCAGGACCCATCAGCTCCAAGTCAAGTAGTTGTTTCAATCTAGTTGTAGAGGGCGCAGCTCCTTGGCCCATGTGGGAAGCAAACCGGCAACCTTGGTGTTATGAGCACTGTGCTCTAACCAACTGAGCTAACCAGCAGCCCCTGTAGTTGGTAGTATTAATACCCCCATTTATAGTTGAGGAAACTGAGGTTCAGAGGTATGTAGCCAGGCACAGATGGGGCTGAAATAGACCCTCTGACTCTGAAGCTCAGACTGTTAACATGACACTGAACTCTCTCAGAAACTGCTACCTTTAGCATATGGTACATAATTCCCATGAAAGTCTTTTGATATTTAGGCAGTTGAGTCTTACATATCCCATTATTATAGGTGCATTTTTTTCTAAGAACTGTTTAGTAATGAAGCCCATTGTAAAATGCAAAGCTCTTCTTGAAAAGCAATAGAAGACTCAAGAAATAAGCGATGCAGGCTTCCTGGAATACTCAGAAAAATGGTTAGCTTACAAAGCCACAAAGAAACCTGCAATAAGGAGCTGACTCCATTGTTGGACTCTAATTGTTAAAATGTTCTTTCTTCCTGGACAAGTGGAAATTGCCTTGTAACTTGCAGTTTGGCTGGTCTTTTTGTCCTAACAGAACTGGCATACTTCTTTTTGACAACCATCTGGCTGAATTTGGTGCTAGTTCCTAGTCTCCCTATATTTGTTTTAGATACCAAAAGGCATGATATTATTAGTACAACTAGTTTTGAGGATGTAAAATTTATAGGTCATTTTAAAACAGCGCACCTTCAACAAAATAAATTACAGATGGTCCAAGATGCAAACTTAACAAATGGAACCATTAAATATTAGGAGAAAAATGGCCTTTTAAAATAATCATAAGGCAAGATAGGCTTTTCTACATATGACATAAAACCTGAATTTCACTTTAAAAAAGATTAATAAATTTCACAATGGAAACATTTTTTAAAATTTCTGCATAAAAAATACTATTGAACAAAGTCAAAAGATAAATGGGAAACCTATTTGCAACTAAGGAGAGGCTAATTTTCTTAAATTATAAAGAACACCTAGAAGAGTTAATCCAACAAAAATGAGTGAAGAACATAAACAGGAAAAGACATTAAAAGGCTCTTAAATCCACAGTATGATACTCAACCTCCCTCAAAGTAAGTGAAATGCAAATCAAAGCTACAGTGCTGTTTTTTTTTTTTCACTGATCAGATGAGCAAAGATCAAAATGTTGGAGAACACATTGTAATGGGCAAGGGTGAGAGGAAAAACACATTCTCAGGACTTTGCTAGAGGTGCAATACCTCAGGAGAGTGATCTGGCAGCCTTCTCAAAATCATAATACATACACCTTTTGAGCCAGGAGATACTTTACTTCTACACATATGGAAAATGACATCCTACGAATATTCATAACAGTCTTGCTTATGATAGAAAAATATTAGAAACAATCTCATGGTCATCCAAAAAGATGTGGTTACATAAATTATGGCATACACAAACTCATCAAGAGAATAAACAATAGCACATCCATGCAGCGATATACTAGGCAGCTGTTAAACAGAAGGAGGTAGTCTCTTCAGTATGCCTTGGAAAGATAGCCAAGAAATCTCATTAAGTAAAATAATCAGTGTGCAGTGCAGTGTATCCAGTATGGTCTCATTTGTTTAAAAAATTAAACTAGAATTCATACCCATATGTGTATGTAAATGCAGAGACTATATCCAGAAATCTATACAAAATCTTAATAATGGTTAGCAATCGTGGTTGCTCCTTGGAAAGGGGTTCAATGACTAACTGGGAGCCAAGGGTGGGAGGAAAAATTACTTTACACTTGTAGTTCTTTTGTACATGTTGAATTTTTTTCATATGTTTGATATCATCAAATAAATTAATAAATACCCTTCAATATTCCCTAGCTACCCTTTATTGCCTGATGACCTCTAAACAGATTCAATCTGTTAGAGAATATAGGTCATATAGAAACCACAAAACAAAGTACCAAGGTCTCTTCTGGACCTGATTCCAGGCCCTGCCCAGTTAAGAGTAAACCTACTTTAAGGCAAACTAATGAACATATAAGTGTAGCGTTTCATATGTGAAGCATGCATGGGGTTCCCATCCAAGAAAACCATCAGTCCTTTTGACAGTTCGTTGCCTCCCCACTATTAATTCTCTCTTTCTTCACTAACATTAGAATCTCTATTTTACTTGGGGTAGCCAAATAACAAGCTAAAAAAAACAAACAAAACAAAAACCAAACAAATAAACAAAAAACATTTCCTTTCTTTATTACAGGGAATGGTGGATGATAAGAGATAGGTGAGGTCAGACAATTAAGTTCGCAAACTCATCCTAGAAAAAGTGCTCCATACCTCATTGCTGAATATCACTACAGTCACCTTTCAAGTACACACCGTGGGAAGCTGAGCACCGATGCCAGCGCCTAGTCCGCCCTTCAAAGCAAGTTTGGAACTCTTTTTCTGGAATGGCCATCAGAGCGTCGTCGTACTACCCTTGATGTCCTGAATGTCATCAAAATGTCCTCCTTTCAATATTTCCTTTATCTTTGGGTAAAGAAAGAAGTCATTGGGGGCCAGATCAGGTGAGTAGGGAGGGTGTTCCAATACAGTTATTTGTTTCCTGGCTAAAAACTCCCTCACAGACAGTGCCATGTGAGCTGGTGCATTGTCGTGATGCAAGAGCCATGAATTGTTGGCGAAAAGTTCAGGTCGTCTAACTTTTTCACGCAGCCTTTTCAGCACTTCCAAATAGTAAACTTAGTTAACTGTTTTTCCAGTTGGTACATATTCATAATCCCTCTGATATCAAAAAAAATTAGCAACATCTTTGCAAGAAGTTCAGGAACTTAATTGCCACATTTTGTAAGCAGAATCTATGAACGAGGATTGCAGGAGAGCTTTTAAAAAGAAGTAATTAATGTGGGAGAAGTTTCTTGCCCTTCCCTCCTCTGACATGGGTTGTGGATATAATGGCTAGAACTTCAGTAGCCATTGTGTGACCCTGAGCATGACAGGAAAGCACTAAGGTTGGTAGAATTAAAGGAGGGGAGGAACATGAGTCCTTGTTCCTGGAGCCACCCCAGGACCACCTATGTCTGGACTTTACATAAGAAAATAAACCCCTGATTTTTAAAGCTATTTTAGTTAGGTCTCTGTTAGTAAGCAGGCAAACAGAGCTGAAGTGATAGATACACTCCTTTTAAAAATTATTCAGTATTCAGCAGACATCTTAATGTCTACTTTAATAAGGTTTTATAGTGGCACTGGGGACTGTGAAATGACAAGGACATGGTGCTGGCTCCAGAATATTTATTGACCAAGTGCTGAATAACTAATGAGAACAGGACTACCCCTTCTCTCCCTCCCTCCCTCCCTCCCTCCCTCCCTCCCTCCTCCCTCCCTCCCTCCCTCCCTCCCTCCCCCTCCCTCCCTCCCTCCCCCTCCTTCCCTCCCTCCTCCCTCCTCCCTCCCTCCCTCCCTCCCTCCCTCCCTCCCTCCCTCCCTCCCTCCCTTCCTTCCTTCCTTCCTTCCTTCCTTCCTTCCTTCCTTCCTTCCCTCCTTCATCTTCTTCCTTTTAGTTTTGGAAGTTAAAGGACCTGGTAGGGAGAGAAGGCTGACTACTGTGGGCTAGTATTTTACCTACATTTCTTCACTTAATCCTCGCAACAATGAGATTATTCCCATTTTGGCAGATGATGAAAATGAGGCTCAGAAAGGATAAATAATTGGCCCAAGCTAATAAATAGCAAAGCCACAATTCAAATCCAGGTATGACTGATTACAAAGCCCGTACTCTTACCACCAATTTATCTCTGTATTTCTAACAGTTTTTGGCCCATATGTTTCATAGCGATGCTCTTTGGCACACAATTTCTAACCTATTAATCTCTTCGCCATTGATTATACCATTTATCAGCGTGAAACCACCCACTCTCCTGTGTGTAATACTTTTTGGTTAAATACTATTTTTCTCATATTGTTACCCACTTATCTTTTTATTATTGAATAATTTACCACATATTTGAGCACCAACTATACACTGGCAATACCAAAGTAAGACATAAAGTCTGTCGTCAAGGTAATTAGAGAAGATATTAACAAATAAAATACTGTAAAATGCAATCATTCATTAGACAATTTGTATTCATTGGGTAATGAATGCAAATCACTGTATATTGTTTTATAACCAACTTTGAAATATTGTATGTGTCAATAGAAGAATTCAAAGCTATGTATTTGCCATACTGCTTACACTTTGGGGTTTATTGTTGTTCTTTTGTTTCCTTGCTTTTTCTTTTCCACTTTTTTTTCTGCATAGACTGTTTTATATCCTAGAGCCATTTAGAAGAAAGGCATTTTATTTTTAATTATGTGAATGGTTATCATAGAGTTTTTTTCACAAACAACAACAACAAAGAAAACCTTACTTATTTAATGAAAACAAATAAACAAAAAGGTTTTTGATGTTTTAAACGTGATCAAACATTGAGTGCTCATATGTCTCTCACCTCCCCTAGCCTCCATCATCCGGCCTTTATTAATGTATTGGGTTCCCTAGTCACTATCTTGTATTTTTTTTTTTTTTTTGAATTCTCTCTTAAGCTTTTGTTATCCTTTGTATTTTACTTGGTTTCCATAGTTACAGCAACTATTAGCATCTGCTCTTATGTTGGCCACCAGTATTTTTATTCACCTGACCTTAGAGTTCAAGCCAAGCTGGATGATACTTCCCTGGGGAGTCCCTGCATTGGGTGGGAAGTTGGAATAAACTGCTTCTACAATCCCTTCCCACTCCATTGTACTTTATAATTGTACGCGATGTCTGTAAATTGTTCACACACACACCATGCTTACATATTTCCATAATACAAACTGCTTGCATATGAGTTGTATTACTTGGCTTGCTCATCCACCCTGCAGGCCTTGAAAATGCTAACAGCGACAAAGAAACACCAAAAGGCAGTAGAAAGACCTAGTGGGGTAGTTGTATAGAACACAGCTAGACCATCTTGGTTCAAACCTGGGCTCACACACGATGGTATGATCCTGAGCAAATCACTTGGCATCTCTGTGCCTCAGCCTTCTCATCTATGAAATGGGGATGATAGTTCCTCAGGGGCTTATCCTGAGCCTTCAATGTGATGAAACACATAAAGCCCTTACAAAGGATCTCAATAAAAAGCCTCTTTTATTACTAGGCTTTTATCAGGCTTTGTTGTTTCTTGAACACCGTGGCATTATCCTCAATATACCGTACTGATAATAACCATAATTTATATCTTTCTGCACTTTCCCACACTAACGTCTCTCATTCGTGATGAATTATAAATGAGGACTTGGATGAATGCAAGGCAAGAGGCTAATTCTCTACTTCCCCAGAAGTCCTGCTGGGATCACTCAGGGAAGATGGTCCCAACCCAGCCA